>VDFB02000017.1:82126471-82264513 GCA_007258455.2 Sequoia sempervirens
TGAATATATAATTACAAATTTAACATCAAAATGAGTATATATTTACTATATTATATCAATAATGCAATTCTTGTTTACCTCAATTCTTGCTCTCTTTTCTGTAAGATGATATGCATATAATTGTCCCTTAGGACAATCAAGAGTCATTGTATAAGGTAATGGTATCACACTCATCATAAAGTTGAGTTGAGCAAAGGACAATAGAAGATAAAATAAAAATGATACAAATTAACATATAATTGTTGACAAATAATCATATTTACTAATCACATATCTACTCCTATCTAAGTGTAAATGATTTGCAATATAAAATAATCACATACCTGTTGTGATGTTATGACACTAGATGGGCTCATAGTGGATGAATCAGCTAAGATGGTTTCCTATATAAAAAATGACAAGAATGTAAATACACATGCACATATAATTATAATGTCAAGAATAAAAAATATATATATACCTATTGTGCAACTTCATCCAATGGGTCAAACCCAATCAACAAGGCTATATAATAACAAGCTTGTTGCATAAAAATATAAGATTGCATTAGACTATCAATATATGTAGTACATGTATTTAAACATAATAGATTTCAAAAATTGACATCAAAATTCAAAATTTAAATAATTTACCGTATACTTATTCTCTAGGGAAAATGAAATGGCAGTATGCATAGCCTCTTGCACTTCTGACATTTTCTCCTCTATCAACAACTGTTAAAAATTCTAGAACATAAACATATATTAGTACAAATATATCTCATACAATATGAAAGAATTTACATAAAACACACTACGAAATTGATTTGTCTTACCGGTCCTCCCATATCAACCTTGGTAGTCAATGTATCTCCTACAAATGGTCCACTCTATGCTCTATTATATCCTACATTTGAAATATCATGAATCTCATAGTAAGATGTGTCTGTGGAGGCCTTAGTGGACTGTAGAAGAGGTCCCAAACATAAATTGTTGCACATCATACAATGATGAGGCACACAAATGTGCCCTAAAGAGGATGGTGTATCAATGGGAGATGATGACTATGTACTAGTGGGAGTTGATACAATAGGTGCACCACCATCATGCTGGGATGTATCAAGTGCAACACCATCATGATTGGAACCACCATCAAATGGTTGCGCAACACGATATCTCTACGTGACCAAATGATCACTAAACAAATGTAACACTTAAATTGTTAGAGTCTTTGCATCTACAATAATCTTAGGATAAGGTAGTGGAGTTAGGGAAACAATAGGTAGAGGAGAATGAACCGGGATGACTCAACGTGCTCTAGGTCTATCCTATGGCATCCCTCTACCATCACCTTGGAAATATCACATGTCAAAGTAATTTACATGTTTCTCTAGCACAAACTCAACATATAATTTTTTTGAGAAAATACTAAGGGACATCAAGATTGTTGTTGGGTGGTTTATCAAAAGCCATCCACCAATGTCTCCAAAAATTATCTAATATGCCTCTATGGGTGCACCATTTAATTGAAAATTTTGGTTTCTACACATTAATAGGATGTCCTATTCTCTAATCAATGAATAAGTGGGCTAATTGGGCTTTCTTGACATCAAGTTCCTTTACCTCATTATATGATAACCCATCCACATAAAATTGTCTTTGTTCCTATCACCACTATGCAAATCTATTATGTTGAGTTGCCAAAGTTTCAACATTTGAAATAATTGTTTCCAAACTGTTTTTCATGTGTGATAGTTCATTGAGTGTCTCATAGATTCGACATACCTTTCTTAATTGATCTAAACTTCTATGAATAAACTCATGTATTGTTGGTACATTTTTATTTGGAAACAATAGTTGTGGTGAAGGAGGATTTAGAGGGTTTTCATTTTCTATGAAATTAGGGTTTTCATTTTATGTAGGATTAGGGTTTTCATTTTGTGCAAGGTTAGGTTTTTCATCTTGTGCAAGGTTAGGATTTTCATATTGATCCATTTTAAATCTGTTAATTGATAAAAAAAATTCAAAATTAACAATGGTTTTAATGCAATAAAAAAATTTACCCCATTTTCACTAAAATTTAAAAAAAAATACAAAATGTATATAAATTGAATAAAAATTGAAAAATTCAAACATACCTTAGAAATTTAAAATTTTTTGAGCTAATTGACCTCTACCGAATAGATATCCAAGTTGCATAGTAGAAAAAATCATGTACAAATAGATAAAATGAGTGCTCAGGTTTTTCCTTTTTGATTTATAATGTAGGAAATAGATATTCGTTTACTAATTTATAGTTTTTTAAAAATATGGTTGGGTCTAGGACCCAGCCATATTTAATTGGCGGTGGTTTTTTTGAAATGTATAATATATATAATATATAATATGTATTATATTATAATATAATATACATTATATTATGTATAATATAATCTATTATAATATAATACATATTATATTAATTTAATATAATATATATTATAAATAATAGAAAATATATTATATATATTATTATATATGGGTATGTGTAGGGTTTCTGGCTAATGACTTTTTTTTACCCAAAATTGATGAAATGAAAAGGGTTTTTAAAGGAGATTCTCAGCTTTCCACCAATATAAATTATGCTTTACTTTGAATTTAATAAATAATTATTACTCATTTTCTATTAGAATTATGACTCAAGTCCTAATTGATAGGCTAATTGAAAAACATTTATAGCTTTCAATGGTATCACATTTTTTGAATCTTAAACATGTGTCACATTCTATTGTTTGCATACTATAAGATTAAAAAAATTGAATTTCATGAAGTTTTGACCAAGTTAAGGTGGTCCACATACAAGTTTTTTATATTTTGTAGAAGTTAAAAAAAAAATTCATAATTAATTATTTACTTGAAAAAAATTTACAAAAAAAAATATGCATCACATCAAGACATGAGTCATCTACTTATATCTAAAAATATTATAAAAAATATTATTATTTTATTGTGGTTAGGTGGTTAGGACATTACTACTTATGTTTCTCAAATTCCTGCCAGTGATTGAAATTTCAAAATTTTCAATTAAATAGATTTTTAAAACCTAGTAGTTTGGTGAAACTATATTCAATTTGCTACAGATTCTATTCTTTGCATATTTTAAAATAATATAGATAACTTATTCAAATTTTTACGCCAAGTTCCCTAACTCGATTTTCATGAATTTTTACACTTAAGGGCCTTTTTTTTCTATGATGATCCTGCACATACGCATATATTATATATTATGTTATATTATTTATAATACATATAATATATTATAATATAATATAGTATTTTATAATAACATTATATTATAATATGGTGCATCATTAGTTTCTGGTGTGTCATCAGCTTCTGGTGTGTTGTCGGTTGTTGCTTGGGTAGTTTTGGCCATTGCTGGGTTGTTACATGTAGATGTCCCTCTTTCATGCCTTGCTTCTAAGTCCTTTGTTGGGGTGGTTGGTTATAGTGGTAAAATCCCTTCTTCTTCTCTACCCTCTTTGAAGGGGAAACCCTTACAGTGTTTTTCTTCTGCCCCTACTATTATTTGTGGGCAAGGGGTATTGGATAAAGAAAATTATTTTTCTCATTCTACTCTCATTTCTAGATTTAATGGTTTATGGCCTTCCCTATGAAATTTGCACAAATGGGTTTTCGAGTTTTGGAAGCCTATTTTTGAGGATAGGATTGAACTCTATCATATAGCTAGGGATTTTTGTGGCTTCTTTTCAATCTATGGAGGATAGGGCTCAGGTGATAGAAGAAGGTGTTTGACTGTGGGGAAAGCACTCACTTTCTCTCTGGCATTGGTTCCCTTCTTTCAACCCTCTTTCTGAATTTATTATTAATGTTCCTACTTGGGTTAGACTTCCTAATTTGCATCTTTAGTATTGGGATCCTTCTTGCTTTGAGTCTATTGGTAATGCTATTGGTAGATTTATTATGGTTTGTTTATCTTTTTTTATTTATGATCATCCTACTTTCTCCTACATTCTTGTGGACATTGACACCTCAAAATATTTACCTAGGGAGGTCATTTTGATGGTGGGGGGTAGACCATGGTCTTAGATTCTTGATTATGAGGGTCTTCCTTTCTAATGTAGGAGATGCTTTCCCACAGGTCATTTGGCTACAAACTATCATAAATCTCACCATGTTTATGCTACTTGGTGGAAAGATGCTCTTTGTGGGCATCTTACAATGGGTGAATCTCATGATCTGGATGATGATTTTGGGGAAGAGCCTATTGTTTTTGTTGCTACTATTACGTCTTCTATAGTTGTTGTTGATGCTACTATTTTTGTTGCTGGTGCAGTTGGTTCTTCTACTATTGTTGGTTTGTTTGATACTTAAGTGGTTGGTTTTTCCATAGTTATTATTGCAGCTGGTGATGTTGTTGTTGTTAATGTTGGTGATTTTTTTGCTATTGCTATGACTACTAGTTTGTTTGTAGCTCCTATTGCTACTGTTGGTTATGGGAGTGATAGTCCTCCAACATCCCCTTTCTCTAATCCTTCAGAGGATGAAATTTCATTGATGGTTGTGCAAAGAAGGAAGAGAGGTTTTCCTAAGCATAACCACTCCTCTTAGTACCTTCTAATTTTTTTTTGTGGTGGTTGAAAGGCTGCAAGGGTGTTTTAGATTTGTTTTTCTCACGGTTGCTTGATGATGTTTGATTGTTGGTCTTCTTTGTTTATCCTTCAAGTAGTTTTTTGTATCTTTTGTGTTTTTGAGTTTTATGATGTTTCTTCTCTATTGTTGTATCTTTTGAGTAGCATTTTGTACCTAGATTTTTAAAGGGTTTTAGGTCCCTTCAAAACCTATTTTTCCTTTATAATCAAAACATTATATTATATTATATATTATATATATTATATTGTAATATATTATATATATTATATTACAATTTATGTAGAATAAATAGTATATTATAATACATATATTATTATATAATATTATAATATTACATAATGTGAGCTCTTAGGTTTTTTTTTTACTTATAATAGAAAATGAATATCCATTTTGTGTTTTATATTTTTTTAATATATGGTCAACATTTTTTTACAAATGTATAATATAAAAATATAATATATAATATACATTATATTATGTATAATATATAATATATTATATTATAATATTATAATAAAATATAGTATTTTATAATAATATAACATAATATAATTTAATATTTTATTTGATATATAATATTTAGAGTTATATAAATATTATAATAAAATATAATATTATTATAATATATTAAATACATTATGATATAATATTAAATTAAAAAGAATTAGTATAATGTTTTTTAATTTAATTCTTAAATGATAAATTTATTAAAAAATTAATATGATATATAAAATAAAACAATTGGTAAGGGTTAGACCCAATGGAATTATAAAATCTAACTTAAACTAAATGGATATCCATTTCTAATGGATATTTGTTTTGTATTGGTATTGTAGACACTTAAAAATGATCTAGGCCTGCAAGCTTCATTTTTATCACGTTCATCCTAGCATAATTAAAACATTTAATTATCTCCTTGGTCCACATTCGACTATTAATTAAATAATTCATAATTATTTAATTAATTCATGTTCTTTTATTCTTCATGATTATTAAATAAATAAATTCTATTTATTTATTAAATACGTCATTAATTGTCTATCTTCCCCTAATTAAATAAGTTTCTAAATTTATTTAATTACCCTTCGTCATATATTTCTTCCTGATTATTAAATAAATAAATTTTATTTATTTATTTAATGTCACTAACTGTCATAATTAAATGAATTGATTAATTTATTTAATTAATTAATCTTATCTGCTAAATTAAATAATTATCTTTAATTATTTAATTGTCAAAATTAATATTCCTCTCATTTTAAATAAATGAAATTATTTAAAATGTCATAACTTTCTTAACTGTCAGTCCATTTTGGTAAATAATCTGAAAAAGATTATTTATTGTCTCACAAAATCCATATTTTGAGTTGATTTAATTCAAATTGGTAGCTTTCTTCCAAAAATCAAATAAAGCAAGCAGGTTCTTGATTTTATCAAATTTGCTTTTCAGTTCATCTTTTATCTGATTTTTCAGATCTCACAAAACAAGCTATCTCTTATCTTCTTAATTTTGAAAATATTTATTTTTGAAATTAATTATCTCATCTTTTCTCCATTGCCGATTCAATTTTCTTAGATGACATCTTGATCACTCACTTAAGGATTTTACCCTAACCCTAATTAGGGATGGTCAGATTTAATCTTGTCCTCTAATTTTAGGTTTCTGTCAAGGGACGATCTCGTCTGTCCATTTAAAATTGTGTTTTCTATAAAATGTCAATTTTTCTCATAATTTAGGATTCAATCCACCACTTCATTAATATAGGCATTATAGTCATTTATCATTTAGAGTCATTATTTTCATTTATCATTTGTCATAGGCATAAGAATTTAAGATTCAAATCCTTCAAAGCTTGTTTAGGATGATGGCATAGTCAAGATTGCTCACACACTCGATCTGAGGGCAACACAAATCAACAAGTTAGAAGGTGTAATGGAGATCAGCCATGGAGATTGAAGACATTGGGTGAGATTGCTCTATTTTCTGTGTTTTCATTTATTTTTCTTTGCACTTCATTATTTTCTTTGGGTTTATGATCTAATTCATTTGAATCTAATCTAGAAATTAACCCATTGATACATTGGTGAACTCGACGTGAATATTTTGATTTAGCTTTCCTTTTGCAGGTTTTATTGACCTTTTGTTGTAGATCTGTCAGTTTTGGACAAAATCATAGGTTTTACAAATTTCCTCATATCTTCTACACAACTACAAATTTTTCAACAATATTTTTACAAAAACTTTTACATCATCTCAAGAGGCTACAGTATAAAAATTGAGGGTTTATCATCATTTTTGTGGAATTTATTTTGATTTTAATTATTTTCATAAAATTGATTGTTTGGATGCAAATCGATGAATGTTTCAGAAATTTTTACATTTTTGGAAATCTCTTTAAGTTATAATGGGGGTCTTTGTTTTACAGATTTAATTTGGAGGTCAAATACAATGTGAAACAATCTAATCTTCATTTTTTGTATGGTTTTCACAAATTCACGTTTCTGGGTGTAAAATATGGAATTTTTTCGACTTCTTTACATTTGTGGAAATCTCTTAGAAAATTAATAGGGATCTCTTTTTTAAGTTTTTTTTTTTCAGATCAATAAAATTGTCAAATAATGAAATCTAATTCGGCTATGTCAAAAACATGTATCTGAAATTGCAATTTTTTGATGAGCTTATTTTTTTTATGGTTGCATTATAATATTATTTTTTCATTTTGTAGGTGATCATAAGGAGCTATAGTAGCAGCAATATTAGTCATAGATAGAAGATTGGAAAGTGAAAACTTCCAGGTACACTCGTTTAATCTTTCACCTCTTAATCATTGTTTGTCACACATTTGGATTTTGGCTCTTAAAACAAATTTTGTTTTCAATCACATATCAAAAATTGAGGCTAAAATTAACCATTGTATTCAATCACACATCTTGATTTGGGGTTAAAAAGAACAATTGTTTGAATTTCTTTACACACATTTTAATTTTCTAAAAGGAAATTAATCATTGTGAGTGTGAATCAAGTGTGTGTGTGATCACAAACACCTCATTTTGTTTGCTTTTGTCAAACCCTTCCTAGGAGGCCTGCTAGGGGATTTCATCACCCCTGGGGATGACCTCAATTGAAGTGTGAATCGAAAGACACACTTGTTTGGGAGTTAAAATCTCGTCACTCTTGGCTAAGCCCCAAAGAACTTTATACCTTTGGGAAGTGAAGGTGAAGGGTGGGTTACCCCTTTCTCCTGGCTGTGTCGCAGGATTTTTCTTTCAAATCATCCTTAGTCAACCTTGTGCAGACTAGCTTGAGACCTAATTGGTCATACCCCACTTGACTAGTCATAGGGCTTGTTGTTGTGTATTCAAGTGTTTACTTAATCGTAACATTTAATCTTCAAAGACAAATTTATCATTGTGTTTGGTGTGTGTGTTCAGGCATTTACATGTGAAATATTGTGTTTGATAGTGCCCAAGTCAAACTTCCAATAAAAACTTGCCACATCATCCAAATCATTCAATCTTGTCATTCCACATCATATCCTAATCATTGTCATTTCTTTAATATAATCAACATCATTTTACACCATGAAAACATTGGAAGATGTAGCACAAGAGCTTGTTCACATGCTTCATGTGGCTAAAACAAGTCAAGCACCTTTACCCCAACAAATCATTCAAAGAGTCCATGAAATAATACAAAAAATTCAAGCAAATAAGTCACTTCAAATGAAACAACTCATAGCTCAAATCTAATACCTCATGGCCACTTGTCAAATCCAACAAGCACATCATCAAGTCTGATCACCACATCAACAAATTTCACCTATCAATCCTGTCAACGTCTACATGCCCTATCAACCATCCACCAACTCATGTCAAGTCCCTACATCATACCATATCGATCTGATCCAAGTCTCTACGTCCTATTTTGGTCAACCTTACACTAATCCAGCCCAAGACTCCATGGCATATCCAGTCGAACTCCCGATGTCACATCCTATGCCATCACATCCTAATCCAGTCCAAGACCCCATGTCATATCCAGTCCAAGTCACCATGTCATACCCTTGTCCTTCACATACTAGTCCAATCCAAGTCCCCACATCCTATCCTAGTCTGTCATTCATTAATCCTTTTCAAGTAACCCCCTCACAAGCCACATCTAGTCATGAAAATTTTATCATTACTCAAAGTCAAATCCCATTTAATAAACTTGAGGATACATGTCAAAATGAAAGCCAAAAGCATGACCTTATAATGTCACTCTCATGTCAAGAACAAGGTAGTCCATCATAGGACCCTATCTTTCAGTCCATGCATGAAGTCCTTCAAGACAATCATTACATCCAAAACACACCTCTCCTTGACAATGACTCTATTTCTGATTGTATCGTCCACAACACCCCCATCTTTGACCAAGAAGTCCAAATGCATGACAACCCCATCTTCAACCAAGACCCTACCATTGACCAAGAAGTCCAAAACGATCAACTCCTTGATCTTTACACCATTCATGATCAAATACTTTTTGACCTTATAAAGGCCTCAACTATTGACACTTCCCATGATGAGACACTTGCCTCCACAGGACACATAGACGATATTCCTCCAGAACAAGAATCTTCCACTAGGGACATGCTTGCATATGATAAATTTATAGCTAAAATCATTGGGCTCTATGACACTAAACATAATGATGGATTTGACATTTCCTTGGAAGCACCAAAAAAATCATCTAAACCTGACATGTCACATGATCAGACCAAAGATATCAGTCAGAAATATGTCCAACATGACAATGAAGCGAAGGTCCACTTTATCAACTAGGGTCATCTATCTTTGTCAGAGCAGGCTTTCTTGCAGATGAAAATATTACAAGTGACAGTATCCACATACACAAGGATGGGTTAGCATCTTGCTTTCAAAACAACAAATACCACATCACAAATAGAATCTATCAAAGCATGCAATATCAAGGCAAAGGACTAGGCATACACAAGCAAGGCATTCTAGAACTAGTACAGCTTCAAGAAAATTATAGACATCAAGGTATTGGCTATTCCTTATTTAGTAAATCAAACTATGTCAGTGGTACCTCCTCGATACTGGGGGAAACTTTGTCAGATACAAACGTCAAAATGGAGTCCATGAGAAATCCTTGTCATAAGCTTGTTGCCAACACCCCCTCCACCCACACCATGAACCGCCATTCCATCATAAATAAACCTTCCCATTGGAACCAAAAAAAACAAAACTCTTACAAGTTGAAAGATAAAAATCAAATGTCAAAGGCCATTGAATAAAAAAAAAGGATAAGTGGACAAATGAAATTAAAATGGATCCCAAAGAAAGATGGATCAAACAAAGACACCAAGTCAAATACAAAAGTCAATCACAATGTGGAGCCACAAGACAAAATGACTCCCACATATAACACATGTCCACCTCCTTCAAAATGGTCATCAATAAAGGCATATAAAAGTGTTGGTTCCAAACACCATCCCTCCAAAATTCGTCATCTACCATCCCAAGTTTGGAAAATAAAAATTCATTCATCCAAATGTCCAAACAATCTTTCCACGTCTACCATCATTCAGCATAACCCTACATCTCGTCAAAAGTCCAAAAATACCACGTCATACATCCATCACATCTTGGCAACAACTCTTTACCATAAGGACTCTCATGGCACTCTATCACGATGTGCATATTCTGATAAGGCCAACTCTAGTATTGGAAAGGATCACAGTAGAACACCAATCAGTTGTATACAAGTGCTACGATCCTGACAAGACAACTCCTTTAGCAAGGTCATTAGTTGCATATCATGGCACCAGTCTCTACATCGGCACCATCAGTGGAATCAGAACAGTCAGTGGTCATCTAAAGTATCCACGCTATCCACAAAATAAAAAAATCAAAATCAAAAATCAAAAATTGTCACCCTAATGAAAACTTGGCAAACAAGCGTCTTGGTGACACCAAAAAAAATAAAAAAAATAATAAAGTCAAGAAAATAGTAAAGAGAATTTTTTTTTCCTATGGTGAAAACCTGGCAAACAGGCGCTCTGGATAAGTACCATGATGAAAACCTATCAAACAAGCATCATGTGTAAAATAAATCGTCTATGTGGACTCTTACACTTGGGGGCAAGTCGTATCATTTTCCCATGCCTTCCTCATGACATTGGTGTCCATCTAAGCCCTATCATTTCCATGCATTTTTCCCACTTACCTTGGTCTTGACATAAAAATGGCACACATAAATCATGCTTTGGGAAAACTCTTGACATGTCTATCCTTCGGTTATACATGATTCATGAAACATCATGTCATTGACCATCATAGTCTCATTTTTCTTATGTGACATAGTCCTTGAAAATCATATGACAATTCCCTTAGTCTCATGTCTCCCGTCCTTTACCAAGGCCACCCCCTATCCTTTCATGCCTGTCACCTATCTTGGCTTTCCCTTGTCAAACGGTCTAAGGATAATCATCATCCCATCTAGTCCTAACCAAGTCATTCCAAATGTAACGAGTCTAATCCATACAAGCACATTATCCAAAATTTTACTTGACTATGTTCCTGGCATGGCTGTAAACCTCCATACTTTCGTCACATTATCGTCATCATCCTCACGTTGTTTTGGGATGCATCCTTCCCACGTCAAACAATGTTGTCATTACCTATCAATTGGTATTCTTGACTAGGGGCACAATCATGTTTGTCCTTGGATTCTCATGTGTAGGCATCAGTCATATGCATTTGTCAAAATCCTCTTAAATGTCAAAATCCAAAAAAATCATAAAATGACAAAAAGACAAAAAAATCATAAAATATCCTGAAGAAAGACCTAAAAATCATAAAACATCCTAAAGAAAAACACAAAAACATCCAAATCAATGTCAAAATCCTAAAAATGGAGTCAAAGTTAGTCATGTCAGTCAGTCCATTTCATTATCGAACTACGTTGTCTCTACGCATTTTCTACATAGGAAAGGCCATCAGTCGATGAGTCCCCGAGACATTAGGTCAGTCCTTTTAGGTTTGTCCAAATAAAATCATGGCATTTGTCACAATCGTCACATCGGTCAAATAAGTCAGACATAGTCAAACTCAGACACAAGATAGTCATTCAAAACGTCAATGTCAAAATTGGCCAAAATCATACAACATAGTCCAATCAATCATACAGTCAATATCAATCAACTTGCCAAAACATATTAGTCAAAACAATGTCAATCTCGTCACTCTTTGGTCCTCTTCAAGATGTGTCCTTCTTGGAGTTAGACCTCATCAAAATGTTCATTTCCTTTTCAGGATGTTTCCTTCATGACAATAGGCCCCATCAAACTATCAACACCATCAAATTGGAAAAGCTCTTAAACTGTCAAAACTGTCAAACCGGCAAGAAATCAATCTTTGGCAAACAAACATTGGCAAACAAAATTAAATGGCTGTTAATTTTTCTGGTCTATCTTGTCTTATCTTTTGACTATCTTGGATATTTTGTCTTATCTTTTTACTGTCTTTTCTTTGTGGTCATGTTACTAGCTACCTCGAGGATTTTCCATGAAGGATTTAGAGGTGCGATGATGTCTCTTGGCCTATTTTATTTTATTTGACTACTGTCTGTGGATTGTCTTGATAAAAAGACTGGGGCAACTTCTCCCTTAGTATGAGTTAGGAAATTCCTTGTTTGTAACTGTATGTTTTTCAAGTGGATGACCTTGCACACCTTGGTCTACATCATATCATGGTGTTTGTTGTCCATTTGTGTCATTTTTACTACCCAATGATGATTAAGAGCAATAAATATTAAAGTCCTACTGCAAGTTTTGAAGGATTATCTCATATAGGTATTGCATCCATATCATCATCCATATCTTTTGCACTAACATTTATTTGTCTATTCATATTCTAGTCTTCTCATTAATT
Source organism: Sequoia sempervirens (assembly GCA_007258455.2). Lineage (NCBI taxonomy): Eukaryota > Viridiplantae > Streptophyta > Pinopsida > Cupressales > Cupressaceae > Sequoia > Sequoia sempervirens. Next base: position 82,139,041 of record VDFB02000017.1, read on the forward strand.
TTGAGAGCACACTCATATTCTTGGAACCTATCTGTCCTCTCAAGGGGGCATACTGCAACCCTCCTCATCATTTTTCCTCATCTTATTTTGCACTGGGGCATATTTTTGACTTATTTTCTTTGTCACAATGTGACAAGCGACATTATGACAAAGAGGGGCAAATGTAGACACCTACAAATGACCTAGGCCTGCAAGCTTCATTTTTACCACTTTCGTCCTAGAATAATTATGGCATTTAATTATGTCCTTGGTCCACATTCGTCTATTGATTAAATAATTCAATATTATTTAATTAATTCATGTCCTTTTATTCTCCATGATTATTAAATAAATAAATTTCATTTATTTATTAAATACATCATTAATTGTTTAAGTCTTCCTCTAATTAAATAAATTTCTAAATTTGTTTAATTAACTTAATTCATTTATTTCTTCCTGATTATTAAATAAATGAATTTCATTTATTTATTTAATATGTCACTAATTGTCATAATTAATTGAATTGAGTAATTTATTTAATTAATTAATCTTATCTTCTAAATTAAATAATTATCTTTAATTATTTAATTGTGAAAATTAATATTCCTCTCATTTTAAATAAATGAAATTATTTAAAATGTCATCACAATCTTAACTGACAATCCATTTTGGTAAATAATCTGAAAAGATTATTTATTATTTCACAAAATCCATATTTTTAGTGGATTTAATTCAAATTGGTAGATTTCTTCTAAAAATCAAATAAAGCAATCAGTTTCTTGATTTTATCAAATTTGCTTTTCAGTCCACCTTTTATCTTTTTAATTTTTGGAATCTCACAAAGCAGGCTATCTTTATCTTCTTAATTTTGAAAATCTTTATTTTTGAAATTAATTATCTCATCTTTTCTCCACCGCCGATTCAATTTTTTCAGATGACATCTTGATCACTCACTTAAGGATTTTACTGTAACCCTAATTAGGGATGGTCAGATTTAATCTTGTCCTCTGATTTTAGGTTTCTGTCAAGAGTCGATGTCGTCTATCTGTTTAAAATTGTGTTTTCTATAAAATGTTGATTTTTCTCATAATTTAGGATTCAATCCACCACTTCATTATTATAGGTATTTATTATTCATAGTCATTTATCATTTATCTTTGTCATAGGCATAGGCATAATTCTATTCAAATCCTTCAAAACTTGCATAGGACAATGGCATAGTCATAATGCTTACACACTCGATCTGAGGGCATCAATCATACGCTGCAAATTAGAAGGTGTTATGGAGGTGATTCATGGAAGCTTCGCGAATCTGGTATAATCATTCTTGTTTAGCTTTCATTGTGCTTCATATCTCTTTGGGTTTTATGATTCTGCTTTCAATTTATTGATTATCTAACCTAAATTTTACCCATTGATAGAGGTATTACCAAACCAAAATAGATATTGTACTTGGGCTTGCAAAAAGTCAAAGGCATGAATTTCATGTTTTTGGGCATGTTAAAAATGTCTTTTCTTCACATCGCCACTTTTTGGACCCCAATGATCTAGCACAGACCCTTAAATTCAACAATTATTTTTCCCACTCCTCAAACCCTATGTGAAACTATAAAAAATTCTCTTTTTGAATAGAGAGAATAACAACCCTAAGCCTCAAACCCTACAATTTACCCTCAACCTTCAAACTAACCAATGCTAAAAATTAAAAATAGGGGCATATGAAATTAACTTACCGAGGACAACCAACACTTCTTTCTCCAAATTTTCTTCACCTAAAGGTTGTCTCCTCTTTTTTGCTCTTGAATTCTCATGGAAATGGTTGAAAAATGACCAATTCACTCTTTTAATGGTTTAAAATTGACTTAAGACTACATCCAACATAGGGAATAATGATAAAATATTTGAAAGCTCCAACTTTATAAAACATCAACCTCTAGATCAAAAAATGTGAGGAAAATTCTTCATGATAGGAAAACAAGAAACCTAAGCATAAGGAATCGATGACCACATGGGAACATAGACTTAATATGCAACTTAGATAACCAGGAACCTAGCCAGTAGGTGAATGAATGTTAGGCCAAAAGAACAAGGATTAAGAAGGAATGGAAAATAGCTAAGTAAAATTCACCTACATAGCACAAAACACTAAATCCTTGACAACGTCTCCAAACCCCAAAGCACACAAAACCAAGAAGCCAACTAGGAAAAGACATAAGATTAGTGGAACATGAAAATTTAAAGGGTTCCACCAATGGCTCTAACTAAAGACACATGCCTCTTAAAAGCATGGAAAGATTTGAGATCTCATGGTGAAGCAGATCAAGCACAAAGAAAACTCAAAAATCAAGGGCTCACCCAAACAAAGCAAGAAGACCAAACCTAAAAAAACCTATGTACACAATATAAAATATTTTATAGTGTACATGGAGAAAAATATATTATGAGAGAAATATGCTTCAAGAACTATCCATGTACTAGCAGTTCAAAAAGTTCACCTATCAAACTTTGGAGAAAACAAGAGTTCCCACAATGTGTATTTGCTATCAAATAAGGGCCCAACCAAAAAGGGTCAAACTTTCCATGATTGCATTTATCTTCAACCCTTACCTTCCACATTAGAACTATACTCCCTACAAAATTTCTCATGGAATATTCTTCTATCACAAATTTTTGACTTGCAATTGTAGTTTTGCATTATCCTTTGTAGCTTATTTTCTCATTTCATCCACTTCAGTCAGAGCTTCAATTATGTGTTGCATCTCATCACATACATCACCATCATATTCCTAAATGAACTAATACATTTTCATCAAGTTATTTTGAGGCAACCTTGCTGCTATACCATAAACTAAGTCAAATGGAGAATGTTCACTTGTCTTCTTAACTGTTACCCTATTTTCCCATAATTCCAACTTCAACTTTGAATCCTAGGTTCTCTAGTTCTTCTCAATCACTCTTTTGATCATTTTCATAAGGCTCTTATTGCTTGTTTCATCCTAGCCATTTCCTCTTAGATGATAATGGGATGAATAAGATGCTTGGATCCCATACTTATTACAAAAAAATGTAAATTCCTCAAATTTGAAACACATGGTATTATCTAAGACAATTTTTTTAGGTACACCAAATCTAATGATTTTATTTTCCAATAAGAAAGTAGTCACCAATTTACTCATTTATCTTTTAGTGGGGATCATCACTACCCATTTAGTAAACTAATTTGTAGCAACTAAAATCCATGAGTGCCCACCATTGGAAATGTCTGATATTTCTCCTATGAAGTCAATGGCCCACTATTGAAATGGTGCTTAAGCTGAGACAAGTCTCAATGAAAAATTTCTTTAAAACTTTAGTTTCCTAGAGAACCTTTGGTAGGAATCACATGCTTACACTAATTTATGTACATTCTTAATAACTGTAGCCCACAAAAAAACCTACTCTTAAAGCCTTGTGAGTGGGGGTCTTAGCCATGTAATTTCCTCCACACACTCCATAGTGCATCTCATCCAAAAGCTTAGAAGCTTGTGTATTATCAACACATTTCATCAAAACTCCATTAGGACTTCTCCACCACAATTCATCATTGGTAATCACATATTTTATTGTCTACACTTTTAGAGTTCTTTTTCATTGTTATCCAAAACATCAAGGAAATACATTTTTTGCAAATATTAACCAATTTTCTTATACCATTCACAGGTCTACATGTCACAAACTACTGAAAGCTCTACAAAATCCACTTGGTTCACTTGATTAGCATCCATATTTGACTCAGCCATTAACTTAGCTAATCCATGACCTCTAACCAACTTAGTGATTTGAATTTCAATGTTGAACTCTTGGATTTTATTTAAAATCTACTTGCATCTCTTACCTATGGCTTCCTATTAAGTAAAGATGTCTTTAACTATAGCACTATGAACACATGTAATGATTGTTGCTACCACAAGATATATTATAAAATTCTTTATTGCTTTCACTAGAGCATAAACTTGTTTTTCTATTAAGTTGTATTTGATCTTTCTAGCTTGCAAGGAATCACTAAAAAATGCTATTGGTTACTCATAACCTTCATCATTTTCTACAAAAAAACTCTTGTGGTTATGTGAAATGAAGCAAATAAGAAAAGTTGAAAAGGCTTTGAGAAATATGGGAATTTTAGAACCAGGGATCCCTTGATAGCATCTTTGATACTATTGATCATCAAAGCTTGTGCCTCTCTGATAGTCTTATGGGAAATTCAGCGAGTGGGTGACAAATTCCGCCTTAGTGAATACCTTTGGGTTTTTGATAGAAATCCTACTCTTCTTTTGGGGTTTTGAGATAAGGGAGAAAAATAATAATGTAAAACATGAGAGGAAATACACCAAAGCTTTTACAACATTTCAAACTCAAAATATTCCTATGATTGATATAGAGGACACATAATGCCACAACCCCTCATTGTTGGAAAGAGAACGAACAACAAAGGATAACTTCAAGCACAATACATACTTTCAAATCTTTATGTAGTCAGTGTTCATTGAGGTTCGATCAAACATAAAAAGTCCTTAGAGTAAAACAATAATATTTTAGAAAATTATAAGAGGCCTGTCTCCCATTACAACATAGCATAGAGAAACAACAACTTCAAAGATAATGTAAAAGTCCAATGACATAGTCCGATTTTCCCAAAATGCTATTTCACAGTACAAGCATAAAGCATAGAAATCCACTATCTAAACTATTAGAATTAGCTTACAAGACACAGTGTTTCATCTAAAATGATAATATAAAGAAAGAAGACTTGAAAAATGCAATACATGCATAGTCTCAAAAATTCCGCTCAATAGTTTGTGCTTTTAATTAAAACTGAACTTTGAAACAAAGGTCGGATGCCAATCCCACAATAGTATAAAGCTTAATAGATATAATTTCCCAGATTAAAGTAGTTCTATAACTTTCTTTCTGAAATATAATTCATAAAATCTAAGAAAATTTAAAAGAAAAGCAATTCCTCTTTTTGGGGAAAACAAATTTCTCTTGGAAAATTCCTCTTTTAAAAATCATCAATAAAAAATTCCTTTTTCTTTTAAACATTTCCCTACTTTTATCATCGTTGAAGAAAGAAAGCACCACCTTAATCTAGAAGTAATGACTACCAGGTTTTGATGGTTGATAGCATATGATCGGATCCTGGAATCTTAGTTAGGCCACAAAATATCCCTATATTGACTCTTCAACTACTACATTAATGTTCTCTAGATATTTAAGCAAAGATAAGACCTAAAATATGATCAAGTCCTAAAAGTAACCACCTGACAACAGACACAATTGATTGATCTCATTACAGCGAGGTGTTGACTCAAAGAATTTTGTCCCAAAACACAAGAGAGGAAAAGAGAAACCAACCAGATCAGACAAAAAACCCAACTAGATATCTTCATAGGTGGTGTGGATAACTTGTGTCAAGAGGATGACGTGTCAGCATGGTGAAAACTCATAAACTTGAAAATATAGCTTCCAGGGAAAAAGTTTGACCAACAAACACATGTCATGAAACTCCTCCCAAAAGGAAAATGAAAGTGAAAAGTTGCACAACCACCGCATGGCGCATCGCACACCTTTTTGATGTTATTTGAGTGCAGGTGCAGCCAACACCAAAGAAATTTATGCAAACCCAAGAAAAGTAAATGACTAAGGTAAAAAGAAAACCTTTACAATTTTGGCAAGTTGACTACCTTGTTAGTTGTAGTAGAAATAATAATTTGATGCTCCTTCTTCAGGAGGTTGCTAGATTCTACATTGTGCTCTCATTTTTCAGTGATACAGATACATTACTCTTTGTATGCATTATTTTTAGTGAATAAAAATAAATTTTTCAGTTCAAACATCTGATTTGTTAATATAGAGGATACTTATCCAAGGGGGCCCACTTGGTGAGTAATCAATTCTCTTAGTTTAGCATTATCTTAGTATTACTTATCATTTTATACTTAGATCAAATTTAGAATTGACTATTCCTATAGCCACTAGAAGTCCATTCTATGTCTATTCTTGCAGCCAAAGTAGATAGAGTAGTTCTTGTTTGTTGTTTGAATATTTCATTCTTTCTTTTCATTTTAGTTCAATGTAGTTGTTGGTTGATGCTCAATATTTCTTTTACTTTCTTTTCAGCAATTTACTTTAAGCATTATGTTTCTTAGCTATAGGATGCAATGACTATTTGACCCCCTAGTGCATATACAGTGCTGACCCATTTCAAGTTCATGTCCTTGGGTTGACAAGTTAAATGCACCTTCATAGTCATTGAATGAATATTTAGGTTAGATGTCCAGTCTCTGAATTATGGTTGTAGAAGCCCAATTATGAAGTCATTGTAGGAGGCATACATTTTTTTGTGTGAGATGACTAATAGTAAGTGATACTGCATGCATAGAAGAAGGATAAGGGATGCTTATGGGATATTTCTTCCTAACAATCCTCATTAATTAGTTGAGTACTAGACCTTATCAGAAGAAGAAGAAGATCCACACCCCTTTGCAGACACATATCCTGATTTGACTAGTTCTAAAGTCTCCTTAGAAGATCAAATTCAGATTGAGAACCCCTTTGTCCTCGAACCACATCAAGTAGGCATGGGTGATGAAAATGGGAACATAAAAAAAAACCAGCTTTTCACTTTCCCATTGCCCATCATAATGAAGTTGATGACATTAAGAAAATTCCCACCTTAGCACTCCCCAAGTTCTATGGACTCATGATAGAAGATCCTAATACCTTCTTATTTGAATTTGACATACTCTGCAGAAGCTATGATTATAAAACTAATTCCCATAGTCTTAAGTTATTTCCCACCACTTTGAAAGGGGTTGCATTAAGATGGTTTATGAGCCTAGGTAGAGATACTTTCAAAAATTGGGAAGATATGAAGACAAAATTCCTTGAGAAGTACAAGGAATACTATAGGGGTAGTGACATGAGAGGGGGATACATTTTCAAAATGTAGCAGAAGGAGGATGAGATCCTAGAAGACTACATTGCAAGATTTATGTTTTTCCTACAAAAATCTCCACACCATGCACTTAATGAGGATTCAATAAAGTTACTTTTCCTAAGAGGAATCAATGAAGGTTGTATTGATGCTCTAGATCTCATGGTAGGAAGAGATATCTCCAAAGTTCCTTGGGAGGACATCAAGAAGATATGCCATAATTACTCTAGGGCAGCTTCAAAGAAAGGCATAGATTATCAATCATCCATGGGTAAGTTAACTACTAGTGGAGTTTCAAGAATAGAGATCACTCATTTGCTGGCAGACTTCAAGCAAGATATTATCAACAATCTAGCTACTCAGTTGGATACACTTCAGGACAAAAAGAAGCAAGAAGAGGCATAAATGATGTTGATAGAGTATTGTTCTCATTGCAGACAAAAGAAGAGGGACTATAGATGTAAGATGGTTGCTAATCTGGAAAGTAAGTAGATTTCACTTGAGTTCAAGCCAATTCAGATTGAAGAAGACCAAGTCTACTATGTTGCACAAAGGAAGCCCTGGGCTCCAAGACAAGGTATGCCAATAGATCCACTATCCTATGATGGACCATATTTTAACTCTTATTCATCTGGCAACCAATGACAACCCCCATATCCACCCAATTATGGAGGATATCCACCACTACCTTAGAGTAACCCTCCAAATGCTTGGCCTAGCCATTAGAGTCCACCTTAGTGGCAACAACCTTAGGAGAATTGGCAGCAATTTCAAGGGCACTGGCAACCACCTCTAGGAAATTGGTAGCAAACAAACCAATTGAGATGAGGGCAACAATGGCTTACCTAGAAGACCACCTACACGTAGCCACCTTCTCAGCCCCAAAAAACTACTGTAATGCCTCCACCTACTAACCCAAATCCTAATGCACCTAAACCAACTCAGCTACCAGCTCAACTCACACTCAATCCTAATAATAAGCCACAACAAAAGCCTATTTTTTCTATTGATTCAAACCAATTTCTTGCATATGCTATGAGTGTAAGTGACATTCATTTTCATTTAGGAACCAAGCTACTAGACACTTCCAATCCCATCATTACTGATCTCCATGTGGAAGAGGTGGAGGAGCCTCTGAATGATCCTATTTAGCCAAATGCACCTAAAATTCCTAAACCAGTCCAAGCCAAATGGAATGAGGAAGAACCACCATTTCCTCAGAGATTGGAAGTTGCCAAGAAGAAGGAAGAAAAGGAGGATACTACTTTTGACATTCTAGATCAGCTAAAACATATATGTGTCCAAATACCCCTATTTTAGGCCATGAAAGATGTTCCAATCTATAACAAAACCATTAAGGAAGCTTGTCATAAGAATTCAAGAAGGCAAAAGAAGGAACCAACTATAGTTCATGTGGTGGGCCATCTAGCTAATATCATGTTTGGAAAAGTGACCATTCTCAAGTATAATGACCCAAGTAGTCTTTTGGTAGTAGTTGTCATAAATGGAATTCAAGTGAAGAATGCTCTAATTGATTTAGGGGCAACAATCAATGTAATGACTAGAGACATCCTACAACAACTAAATAGTATGAACATGAGATCTACTCCTATTTTCTTACAGCTTGCAAATAGCTCTACTTTTAAGCCCAATGGTGTAGAGGGGGATCTTGTGGTAGTGCTAGACTCCTAGGAATATCTAGCAGATTTTATGATTCTTTCTCCTAAGGCCACACTAGTTGGGTATCCCATTATCCTTGGAAGACCTTGGTTGGGAACCATAGACCCCTGCATTGGATTTTAGTCAGGTGACATGACGATTTTAGATGGAAGGAGTACTAAGAAGTTTTTATTTATCCACCTACTCAGACATCTCATGATGAAGAATATTTTGTCTGGCCACAAGTTGGTTGAAAGGCTGAGGAAGTTAATTCTGCAGTGTGGCTTATGATGCTAGGTAGAATATATTTCATGTAGCTCCAAGAAAAGGATGAGGTGTTGTTCAACATCATTCAGAATCATTATTTAGTGGAGGACACATCATTTTCTACTTCAGTCAACACACTTTTGCCTATTCTTCCTGCAACCACTGTTCCTGCAGATGTTGTTCTGGCATACAAACTTCTTGCAGCAATGGGTTTGTTCCATACATTGCTGCCATGTGAACTTAAGGTACCATGTGTTAATGAAGCAACCATGGTATAATTAACCACACAAATATAGGTGTCAGAAGGAAAATGTCTGAATGCTAATAATAAATTGAGTGAAACGCAACAATTGTTGTTGGAAAATCTATTAAGAGCCCATCAACATGCATTTGCATGGAATTATTATGACATGAAGGGACTAGATACTAAACTTTGTACCCAGAGAATTTAAATAAAGAATGATTTCACTCCAATAAGATAGCCACAAAGGAGTATTAACCCTACACTAAGAGAAATTGTGAAAGAAGAACTGTAGAAATTGCCAGATGTGGGATTTATCTATCCCATTTCAGATAGTCAGTGGGTGTCTCCATTAGTGATTGTGCCCAAGAAAGGAGGGAAGTGGAAAGTTCATGTTGATTATAGAGAACTTAATGCTACCACTAAGCAAGCACTTTCCTTTACTTTTTATTGATCAAGTTTTAGACACACTTGCGAGAAATCAATACTTCTCTTTTCTAGATGGATTAAACGGTTACAACTAGATCCAAATTGCACTAGAAGACTAGGATAATACCATATCAACCTATCCATGGGGGACCTATTCCTACTCATTACTCCCATTTGGCTTGTGCAATGCACCTCCAACCTTCCAAAGGGCAATCAGTGGTATATTTTCATACATTTCTCATGATTGCATGGAGATTTATATGGATGACTTTACTATTTATGGTGTTGACTTTGATCAAGCATTAGAGAATCTCAAAAGGGTCCTACAAAGATGTGAGGATCAAAAATTTTCTTCAAATAGTGAAAAATGCTTTATGATGATGCAAAAGGGTGTAGTTCTTGGCCACTACATCTCCCATAAGGGAATTCAAGTAGATCCTACAAAAATAGAGGTAATCACAAATCTGCCTATGCTTGCAAAAGAAAAGGATGTTACAAGTTTCTTGGGTCATGCAAGATAGTATACACAATTTATCAAAGACTTTAGTAAGGTAGTTGCACCTTTGTATATGCTTCTCACTAAGGATGTTGAATTTTAGTGGATTGAAGCTTGTGACAACGAATTTTCTGCATTGAAGATAGCTTTGAAAAATGCTCATGTGCTTAAGAGACCCAATTGGTAGCTTCCTTTACACATTCAAATTGATGCATCAAATTATTCCATAAGGGCAGTCTTAGGAAAAAAAGAGGGAGCTGTTGAAAATGCTATATACTTTATCAACAAAAATTTACAAGGAGCTATATTCAATTATACTATGGCAAAGAAGGAAATGTTGGTAGTAGTTTATCCACTGAACAAATTCAAACATTACATAATAGGATACCAAATCTTGGTTCACATTGATCATGCAACCATTAGATATCTCATGAATAAACCTTTGATCACAAGGAGATTGGCAAGATGGTTATTATTGATGTAGGAGTTTGATATAACTAAAGTAGATAAGCCAAGAAGAGCTAATGTTGTTGCAGATTTTCTTTCAAGGCTGACTACATCAAAAGAAAACCAACCCATAGATGACTCTTTTCCTTATGAGCATCTATTCTCCCTTAGCGTACAAATGCCCTAGTATGCTAACATAGCCAACTACTTGGTCACAGGTAGAGTTCCTTCTCACTTATCCCCAAAAGAGAAAAGGGAACTCATTGAAAAATCTTTTCCTTTCTCATGGATTGTTGGATGTTTTTTTTACACTGGACCAAACCATGTCATGAGAAGATGTATGAGAGAAGATGAGACATATGAAATTTTGCATGCATTTCATAATGAGCCATGTGGAGTACACTTTGCGGCCAAAAGCGTGACAATGAAGATCTTGAACACATGGTACTACTAGCCAACACTCCATAGAGATGCGGGAAGGTATACTAGAAAATGTGAGACGTCAAAGAATGGGTAGACCAACCAAATTTGATGAGATGCCATTGTTCCCTCAGATAGTGATCACTCCTTTTGACAAATGGGGATTATATTTTGTGGGACCAATTGACCCTCCATCAAATGGTAAGTCTTATATACTTGTATGCACTGATTATGTAACAAAATGGGTAGAGGTCAAGGCCATGAAGCATGCAAAGGATAAAAAAGTTGTAGAGTCTATTTATGAGGATATTTTTACAAGATATGGAGTCCCAAAAGAAATAGTGACTAATCAAGGGCCACAATTCACATCAACACTTGTTGTAGCACTGGTGAATGAGTCTACTCAGGCACAAAAAGTCTACACCTTATCACCCCCAAGATAATGGCCAAGTTGAGGTGACAAACCAAGAAATTGAAGATATTCTAACCAAAATAGTAGCTATTCATAGGAAAGATTGGGCGAACAGATTACCAAAAGCTATTTGGACCTATAGAACAACATGGAAAAAAACTACAGGTTTCACCCCATTTGAGTTGTTGTATGGAAAGACTGCCATGATTCCAATCAAATTTGAACACAAAAATCTGTGGACTATAGTGGAATTAGGGATGGAAATTTTTGAAGCACAGAGAGAAAGGATCATGCAACTAAATGCTTTGGATGAAATAAGGAGAGAAGCCCTACAACATATTGAAGTAGTGCAGAACTAGAGAATCAAGTGGCATGATAGATTTATCAAAGAAAATAAGTTCAAACTAGGAGATTGGGCCTTTCTCTATGATTCTAGATATCAGGACAATGTAGGAAAGTTGCAGACGAGATGGCTAGGACCCTATGATATTACTGAGGTTTTTCCCAATGGAATCATTCAACTTACCACCATTGACCCTGTCGTGTTCAAATTACTTGTCAATGGTCATTTCCTTAGGTTATATCATAAGCCAGTTTCTAAAGAAGAATTCCTCCAGTAGTTCACCCAACACTCAAAGATTCCTGCAGTTGAAGGCAGTGGATCTAGTGTCCCTCCTTTAGCCTAATTGAGGTGCGTACTTTTCATAATAAAGAATTTCACTTATGTGGAATTCCATTTCTCCATTATCCACCCATCCACCCATCCATACCACTTTTCTCTCTCTTCTATTTTAATTCCACCTCATTCCATTCTGCCCCATCTTCATTCATTGCTCATTCCATTTTCCAACAAGGTGAGCATTACTTATCCACAATCTTTGCAGGAAATCTTCCACACATTCAGGTATGCGCACATTAATTGCTATCTTTAATCATGTTTTGAGTAAATTTATTTAATCGATGTATGTTAGCATAGGTATTCACATAAATGCCATCATTTCTTGTCATTCACCACTCCCATCTCACATGTGCGAACACATGTCCAAATTTAGGTTGGGGGGAGAGAAAGGAAAAACATGCAAATATTTTATTATCCATGTGTCAAACCATATTAAGATGCGTTAGAATTTTAAAATGAGTTGATTGCATGAGTGAAATGACAGTAACTACAACCACCAATTCTTTCTATCATAACTTCCCTCTATCACTTCTTTTATTGCTATTATTACCCTGTCCTAGCCTTGAGTTGCAAGTAAGACGAAAAAATGAAAGAAAGGAAATCTAGTTGATGCAGATATTGTAGGGAAGCACATTTGGGGGTGGGGGGGAAAATTGCATAAAAGGTTGAAAAGAGTTGTAGATAATTTGTTTGATTATAGACAATGGGAGATGGGTTAATTCGAAATGAACCAATAGTGCATGGTATTTTACTACAGGATGAAAATTGCTTGGCCAAATTTCAAAACTGTGGATGGATAGATTACTTTTTGAAACTAGATGGTTTTGATGAAGGGATTACCCTTGATTTTTTTAATACATTTTTAGAAGGAAAAGCCACAGTAAAAGGGTTAGAAGTTGTAGCAACAGAGGAAATAATTGTAGAAGTCATAGGGTTACCTATTGATGGAGAAAATTACCCTATTTCCAGATATGCTAGGTCAACTAGGGGTGAATTCGCAGAGCTAAATGATCCCCCATTGTGTCATGACCCTCTTTTTGTTAAAACTTTAGACATTATAATTTTGTGTGGTAATATTATGTAAGTGTTTTTATATAATTAATTTATGTGTGAAGAAGGTTGAGATTAAATAAAAAAAGACATAAATAAATAAATAAATAAAACAAATAAATAAAAAAAATTAAATTAAATACACACTCCTAAAAAGGAACAAATAAAAGTTAACAATATTAATAAATAAGTGATAGAGAAAAATAGCCGATGAGGGCGTGGTTCGGTGGTCAAGTCGCTTGGTTGTAGTGATAGCCACCAGTGTAATACCCCCATGTTACTAATACTTCTATTATTATTTGTTACTCTTATGTGTGAGCTTGATGCTAGTTTCTAATGGTGATTAGTTCACCGTCTTGGTGTGGGTGGATGCCTCCCGTATTAGGGAATTTTATTTCCTTCTGGTTACCGGCTTCCAGGAGTAAGCTGATTTTATGAGGGGGAGGATGTAATACCCCTCCTCTTACTGGTAAGATTTGGTATTTTTCAATGCGGTTGTTTGCTACTTGTGACAATGATGATATTGTTTGAGTTGGATAGTTACACATTTGATGATGCTGTATTCCATTAGTAGACTGTTGGTGATTATGTTTATGCACTTGAGGATTTGATTACTTCATTTGACATTGTGGTTGGTTAGATGTTAGTTCATTTTTAGAATTATATTATGATGCAGTGATTTAACTAGATATGTCATGAGATGAATTGTAGTTTAGAAATGTTATTTTATCAGTTGATTATAATTGTTAGAATAGGTGTGATGAAGGACAATATGGCATCACTCGTTTGCAAGTGCCCTGTTATGTTGCGGTTCCTTCTCACAATGCAGTACTTTAATTTAATGTTTCAGTTATATATATATGTATATATGCACATGTACACAACTTCGTTTGTATGCAGGACTGCAGGTACAAGTCTCGATTCCACCTGCTTCGGCAGGACAGGGCGAGCACCAATAACCCAACGGTTAAATGTTGATACAGAGGTGATGATGAAGTCCTCCCGTCCCATGATGTCAGATCATCTCATTTGTCTGGTATTGTTTATTTTGTGAATTTGTCGTCATTTGTGGCTTGTGTTTTGTGTGTTGTCGTATTTTGATTAATGTGGTATTTTATAAGTTATGATTATTTAATTGATGTTGATATTTTATAAGTTGTGAATTAGTTAATTAAATGGGAATAATAATTGTGTATTTTAATGTTGATTTATTTGTATGAAAATATTTAAATGTTTTATTTGATTTTTATAAAGTCATGTGTTTCAATTAAATGATAATTAAATATTAAATGTGTGTTCTTTATTTTAATTAATTATCTGATTGAAGATAATTATTAGAATAAATTATTTAAATTAAATAGATAATGTGATGTGCAAGAAAAGTGGTAAAAATAGAAATTAAAGCAATAAAACAAATAAAAGAATAAAAAGATTGTGTGAACCAATAGGAATGGAGATCTAGGAAAAAGCTAGCTTTTAAAGAATTGATTTTCTTTTAATTTTGATTTTTGGAGAGTTTTTGAGGAGATGGGCAATATATTTTAATTAATTATGAATTTTTGGAGGTTCACACACACACAGAAGATCAGGGAGATTGAAGTTGCTCAAGTCATTTTGTTGAGGTACTTTGAAGCTGAATCTGAAGAGATTAGTTTTGAATCTTTTTGCTATTATTTTAAGAAAAGTTTTTAGAAAGGAACTGGGAATCAGTTATTGGTGTTGCTTTGGAGGAGTCTTCTGAACAAAGGATTGGTTCGAATTCGAGCATGAAATTGGTAGAGCAGATTTTGGAGCTCAAACAAGGAGTTCTTCGAGGCCATCAGAAATCAGCTTCATCAGATCTTCGAGAGCGCAGGACTCCAGGGTCCACTCTCTTCCTTTGACTGTGTTTGAATCTGTAATCAGAATAGAGTTGTGTCTTAAATCAATCTGTGCTTGTGAAAGAAAATATTTTAGAGATTTATATTTAACTGATTCCTCTGAGAAAAGAAAATAAATAAATAATTAGATCTTCTTATATGAAAATTCCTTCGAAATCTGAAAACCATCTCTATTGCAAACAAAATGAAAGGAAATTTCGTCAAATTCTATGTGAATATCCCATTTTTTCTCTCTAGTATATTGTTGTGAAAAATAAAATAAAATCAATCAATTATATTATTGAGTGGAAATATTCTTTGATCCTATATATATTTATTTATCTTAAATAAATAATTTTCTGTGTTTGCACAGAAAATGGAGGTTTTGTATTTAAATATATATATATATATATATATATATATATATATATATATATATTCATAATCTTATATATATAAAAAAATAAAATAATAATAATAATAAAATAAAATAAAATAAGAAAAGATAATTTCTGTGAGCTGAAAAGAAGTCCATGGCTGAATTGCTGTCGGCGCCATACCTGATGAAGGATGGATTATTTTTATTTTATAAAAATAAATTTAAAATTTAAAATAAAATTTATAAATGAAACTTTATTAAAAAAATAAAAATAAAAATAAAAAATATATTTAAGTGAGTTAATATGCATTGGAGGGGAGAGGGACGGAACGAGTCGTACCCACTCCCCTGCCCCTGTGTTAGCCACGGACTGCCGCGCGCAGTCCGTAGGACTGGCGGATTTGCAGGTTGTAAATATCATTAAAATTTGGTTTTTTAATTTAAATTTTTTTATGTTTATTAATATATTTTAAATACTTGTTTTTATATATCTTTATTAAATGTTTAAAAATAATTGTTAAATATTATATATATATATATATATATATTTATTGTGTATATTCTTAATATGAATATAATTGTTTTCATTTTTTTTTGTTTATTTGTAAATTTAAGAATTGTTATCTGCCTAGCTTTGCATAAATAGACCAATGTATCACATAAATATGTACATATATACGTACCTTAATATATGGGTATGAATATACATCAGGATGTATATATATAAATGTGTGTATGTTGTTCTATTTACAAATTAGATGGTTATTATTAGTTTTCCTTTAAATTGTATAATTAGTTATGTATGCTTATAAATATATTTATGTCAATCATGGAAATATAATTTTATATAAATATAGTTGGTAGGATTGATTTGAAATATAAGTAAACCATTAGGAAGACTTGTAAAAGAGGAAATTGGATTAATCACTTTAGTAGTTAGGATAAAACTGGATTCTTTTCTCAGTACTCAAACAGCCGAATGGTAAACTACACTATCTGTATCATGATTGCATTAGATATTGAACTTGGAAAATAATAATGGTGAGAAGTATGCTTTCCTTATATAAGCGCATATTTATACAATTAAAGAAATTAGCTAAAAAGGAGGCATTTGACAATCTTTTAAAGTGCTTGATTTCCTTGTGTACTCTAATAGTATATTTTTGTAATAAGTTGCATTATTAGTCTAGATAGTTTGTAAGTTTAGAATTTATTGATTTGGATGTATTTGTGGAAATCGTAACGTTGGAACTTTATGAGTTATTAAATGAAACAAAATTAAATATGATAGTGAAATTGTTATTGTATGTTTTAATTTCATTGGTTTCTCGAGTTTCCTTGGTCGGAGATTTAAATGTATTTTAGATATTTATCAGATGTTCTTTGTTAAGAATTTAAGTATTTCGACGTACGTTATAAATTTTTTGTGGTTTTTCTTTATATCATTTCAAAATTGGAGTGTTTTGTGTAATTGTGTGAATCGTTTACTTTAAGTTATGAATTTGTGTGATCTGGTTATCGTTATCCATTTAATTGTTGTAACCTTACTCTTCGATGTGGGAACCCTATTGTTGATTTTGTAACCCTTGTTCCAGAGGCTTGTTATGTTAAAATGTATTCTCGTTTGGTTATGCTATTGGAGTTGGTTTATGTTAGGAAGGGTTGAACAGGTTGTTAAGACTTTTGGATTATGAGTGATGCGAGAGGGTTAATTCCTCGCGTGTTCTTGTTGTGGTATTATGCTTTTTATGTTTTAGTTCAACCTTTGCCTAGTTTTGATTTATGTTAGGGGTCATAGGGAGAGTGGCTCTTCGTGGGCGCCGGCGCCTCAGGTAAGAGGAAGTGCTTAGGGGAACCCACGTAAGAGTAGTTAAACAAGTGATAACCTAAAAATAGAATTTAGGGGGGGATGGGTAGTAAAACATTAACAAGATAATGATGAAGCCTCATCCACCTTTAGTGCTAGCATAGACTAAAGGGGACCGAGAAGGCCATGGTTGGCAAGGTCGTTGCCTTGTCATCACGAAAGGTTAACGACTCCACATGAGTAACCCTATGGAGCGGCGCCTTGAGATAGGCTGTCAGGAGAACCATAGATGGAAGCGGCACCTTAACTTGGTTTTCTGGAGAATCCATGTAGAGTAGGAGGCGGCACCTTGTGATAGGTTGTCTGGAGAATCCATGTGAAACCATGCGATGACACTCTCCACTAGACATCCTTGTTCTTGTTTCTTGTCGCCTCTAGATATGGTTATATTTATGTTATTTTCGAGGGTTAGGGAATCCATAGATAGGTGCCGACGCCTCAGTTGGAGGAAGAGCCAGGGGATCCCATGAGAGCTATGCGATGATCCTCCCCACTTGATACTTGTCTGAATTGTTTCTTGTTGCCTATGGAATGGTGTATTGAATGGTTGATTTTAAGTTATTATGGAATCGTGTTCTTTTTATTTGTTCTAATTTATTTGGACATGTATTTTGGGTGTTGGTTCAGTTCTTCTGGATATTGTAATCTTTATGATTATTTATGGTTATTGTGAATTTGTTTTATGATTCCTATGTAGTTACTTGTATAACTAGTGGCACTTCATGTTATTGTGATGAGTTCTTAGTTTTAACTTGCTATGTGATTTGTGAATGTTGATGGTTGTTCATTGTATGCTTGAGTTGTACTTGTTTTGTGTCATGTTGTTGTTGAGTCAGTTTGACATTCATGGTCGGGTTCACTTCCTCATCACCTCTGAGCACGAGGGGTGAGTTACTTGTAATTCACATGGTTGGATGGAACGTGCTCCGCACCCGTTGGGTTCCCCATCAGTGTCCTGTCTTCTCAGCATTTCCGGTTGGAGTTGTACCAGTGACCAGTTGTACTTCATGTTTCATTATACTTGTATCAATCCCCATGTTGGGAAATTCAATGTAATTCATTTATCAAAGAAAGTTGTAATGTAATATTATATCAATGATGTAATAGTTAGGCTCTTTTGTAACTCTATTAAGAGATTTATCATGAATGTAATTATGTGATGTTTATTATGCTCGCATCATGGTTATGGGATGTATCTTTGTTTATGGTTATTGTAAAAGTATATAGTTATGTTGTAATTGTTATCTTTATTTATGTTTAGTTGTTGCAATGTAACCTCTCATGCCCCAGAGAACTGTGTGTTAATATTATGTAATGTGCAATGTTATTATGGTTAAGTGTTATGGCATGTTTAATTTAATTGTTTAAAAAAAAAATTATTTGCTATGTGTGTGTTCTCTGGGGTTTGCACGATGGGCGTTACAACCAGGGTTCAAATCTTCACTGGGCCAAAGTGCTCGCAGGCCTTGTGCCTTCGTTGGGCTATTGTGCTCACGGATTTAGTTGTTTCTTGTGGCTTCTTGTATCCGGTTCATAGCTCTGGTCAAAAGTGTTTACCCCTAATAATATGGGTGCATTGCACCTTTAAAAAAAAAAAGTGTTAGAGAAAAATAAAAATAATAAAATAATAAAATAAAATAAAATGATGAATAAAATAATTGTGAATAAAAATTTAATTCATTAAGTGACAATTGTACCCATCCTCTCCTAAGCATTATTAATTGACACAATCTATCATTATACTTAATTAATAAAATTATCCATTTTACTAAGTCACATTAATTTAATATAATACATCATTTAATCCAATTAATTAGGATTAGGGAGATGTCACTATCCTTCATAATCCATTAATTAGTTAATCTTAAATTAATTGATTAATTAATCTTCATTATATTTTTAAAATTTAAAAATTCATTCTAATCTCACTCACATGTAATTTGCATGCACAAGTCACTATCACCTTACAACTCACCCCCACTCACCCTTGTGTGGGAGTTACACCATGCATGTGACATTTCCTCTTTTAGCCATTTGGATTCCCCATGTGTACTCACACATGTGTGAGCACACATGGTCAAACAACCCTCCATTACATGTCATATACATGTCATTATCAAGCCACCCTCTCTTTTATATGTCATAGACATGTCAACATCCCATCTACCCAAGGTGTGCTCACAAATCTAAATTTGTATTTTAAAAATAGAATTCTCTTCCATATAGTTATTTGGGCTTGTTCTATTGACTTTAGGGTAAAAATGAACCCTCAGGGTAAGTACCTATGGGGTGGAAGCTTATTAAAAATATAATATGGCATTTTGGGAAAAATATGAACCCCTAAAAGGTCACTTAAAGAGAAGTGACGAATTTTATAGTCTTGGGAAAGGTGTGGAGACTTGTTATATCCATTTGTCGCAAGGTGTGCTCACACATGTGTGAGCACCCTTGGCTCCTCTCTCCATGCCATGTGGTCCTATTTTTAAAGCCTTCTTCTTGTGACACTTGTCACAAAGCGAGGCTATCAATCCATACCCCACCTTCTCAAAGAATCCTAGCCATTGAATCAATCTCCAATCTTGACCCTCCATTTACCTCCTCTCAAGTCTATAAATTGAGGTCATTTCTTCTCTCATCAACAACACACGAATAGTATTTTTATACTATCATTTTGAAGAAGGTGAAGATTGAAGGAGGAAGAATCAAGTTGAAGAAGGCACAAAGAGAAGATTTGTTGCAACTCCATCAACATCAAGGTATTTTTTACTTTGATTTGCTTTTAGAATAACTAATCAAATCTAGAAAATTTTCTAGAATTAACCTATTCTTTATTTATTTTTATTTTTCCAACTAAATCTATAATGGAACTAATCTTTCTACTATTATTATTCCTATTTTATTTTTTCTTCTTTAAATCAATATATTTATTCTCATTTATGTTTATTTACAAAGAAATTATTTTCCTTTAATCCGGTTAATGTTATTAAAAATATAAATCAATTATTATAAAATAAAATTTATAAATAAATGAATTATTATTTTATTGGTGTTAAAATACATATGTGCTTTTGTATTCAAGTTATTTATAATATCTAATTAATATTCATTTAATTCTTAAATGAAATAAGTTTTAAAGTTAGATTGTCTTTTGGAAATAAATAAATTAATAGAATTTTTTTAAAAAAAAGGGTATCAATTGGATAGATTAAATACTAAAATGTTCGGTCTAATTAACTATCAACGGGTGGGTTTATTCATTAAAAAAAATATATATATAATAATAATAATCTATAAACTTCTTAATTTTAATAAACTTATCCTAACTTAGCAAGACAATAAATTAACTAACATTGATGGTTGATGAAGATTTAGTCCAAACTATGGTTCTATGAGATAGTATTTAATTTCCTTTGAACAAATATGGAATTGGTTACTAGATAATGTTGAATATAATTAATGGACTTATAATATATATTTTTTCTTCATAAATAATGATAAAATATGAGTATGGACTTAGTTATAGAAATTTTAAAATAGAGGAATGACAACATTTATATCTTATGGCAATACTATATTTTTATGACAATAATTACAACTCTATAATAATAATTATGACCATTAAACATTAAATTATAAGCTTAAATTTACAAAATACATCTAACTTAAGGCATTAATAACATATCTTTAATCAAATTTCTTTTTTGTTATGCCAGAAACTTAGCTCTTAGATTTATTGTAAACTCTCTCTCCATGTAATAAATTTATTTTCTTGGGATTTAAGGTTTATAGCACATCATAGTTATGATTTAATATATTTACAATAAACTTAAATATCATGGTTATTCTTTAAATTAATTTTTTCCCTCAATATACAAGTAGATTCATTTTTTTCTTAAAACAAAGTTGACTCATTTAATTACAACAAGGTCACAGTGAATAAATAATTATGTAATTATTCGAATATTATCAATATTAAACTTATGCAAATTAATGAAAACCTTCTTTAGATAGATCATAAATCTTGAGGCATTAGAAGTATAACTTATACAATTAAAAATCAAGGCTCTTATTAAGACATTGCATTGGTTTATCTATCTTTGAAATTAGTCTAATAACTTATACAATTTAAATCAAGTCTCTTTTTAGTTGGATTATTTATTTATTTATGCAACCAATATTAATAATTTTTTTGTCTTGAAACAATAGATTATGCCATGAAGTCTCTTTGAGTTGGAATTATTTATGCTAACTTAGATGAATATTTATCTTGAAAATATTAGTGTCATGCAATTTAAATAAAAACTACTTATTCTATGACATAGACTATGCAAATAGATTCAAACTTTTCCTTTCTAGAAAATACTAACATTTCAAAATAATTAGATTCATACCATCTATAAATTAGATCACCCATCTTGAATAATTTAACATTATGTTTAAGTGTTTTTATTTCATAAATGGATTTGACTATTCAATTCATTGTTACATAAATTTATACTTTCATAGGATGTAAGTCATACTTCTTTCTAGCAATTATACTTGAATGAATAGTTTTTTTGGTAAGTTCATTTAATTTTACTTCCTTAGCAAGAAGGTATAAAGTTTTTATATTCCATTTGGTTTATGTGCACAAGCTACTTTTCTTATTATTTGATAATGCATTTAATTTCTTCTTAGATAGAAAACTTAAATAAGAGGGGAAAACATAAAAACTAGCAGCATTCGGTATTAACGGTGCCTCTGACTCACGTTTATGGGTAATATTGTCATGCTTGAGTTACTACACTTATAGCCTAATAAAGCTACAACAATGGTGTCTGTGGCATCGTCCCTATAAATCGCTAGGGAGTAATAAGGAACATTTTGGAGTTAAAATCTAAGGGGTGAGAAATCCCTTTTGGATGAATAATCTAAAAAAGATAATACTATAATGAACTTACATCCACTAGTGAAAATCATAGAAAACCCCAATAGGGTTTGGGGATGTAAATTGACTTTTTAATTATTTTATCTTTGATGATTTTTTGTTCAACGGCAAAGGGTGACGTGACTTATAGGAATTTAGGACATAGATGAATTAGCAAACAAGCAAAAGATCACCATGAATATTTATGCTCCCTCATGTGGGTAGCACTCAAAGAGAAACTGTTTGTGGAGATGGCCCTAGAAAGGGTCGTGTACCCAAAAAATAGTTTACATCCAACAATAGATTAGAAAAGAGAACTACATATTATACACCTTGATCTCGTGCTGAAACGGTGTATGTAGGCAGTTTAGGGATGGAATTGTCCCTATTACGCAGGCGCTCGAGGTGGGGATTTAGGATTGGTTAAGGGTGTTTACCTTATTGGACTTGTTAAGATACCTTAAGATAAAGGAAGATAAATAAATATTAAAATTAAAGTTAGAGATTACTTATTATACCCAGAAGGAATCCCAGATGGATTCGCTTGATTCCTCGAGGCTTTAGGCCAAATTCTGAGGTTGGACTCAAGATTTTATTATTATCTCACATACTCCTAAGGACGTTGACCTCGGTACACTCCTAGTAGGGGAGTGTAGTCTTTAGAGAGTGACTCAGGACCTGGATGGTCCCGATGAGTCTAAGTCTCTGGCCAGAGCATTTTCTAACCCATGTGGTTAGATGTCTACCTTATTTAGATAGATAGATCTTGGTCCCTAAATGGACATTAACCTAACCCGAAAGGTTAGATGCCTATCCGGGATGGATAGACGAATATTGGTCCCAAATGGACATTATCCTAACCCGTATGGTTAGATTCCTACCCTGGATGGATAGATGCCTATCCCGTATGGATAGAAGTTCCTAAGTATACAACTAATTGAGCAAGACATTAAGGTATTTACTTAAAAAAAAAAAAATAGTGAAATTTTTGGTTCAAGAAAGTGTGGGTCTTTACATGTGGTATCAGAGCCAAGGTTCAAAGACTAGGCCTTGAGCTCACTACAACTTGATTAACATAAGAATATTTTGAGTAAGTGGGATAGTATTGAGATAGAAAATCTACAACAAATTTTTGAATCCAATTTTGATTTTAGGAATTTGAATTTTCCAAGAAATTCTAGATGGCAAGAAGAAGGGTAACCCGAGCTAGCATTTCCCAAGACCAGGAGCAAGGAAATAAAGAAACAAGGGTGGAGGCCATAATAAATTTGCTAACTAAATAAAGGGATAAGATCAACAACTTGGAACAATCCATAGAAGACCTTAGGACAAGGAAAAATAATATTGAAAATAGGGGTGAACAAGAAAGGGAGAATCTTGGAAGCAATCAAGGAAATGAAGAAGTAAGAAGGGGAATGACATAATGGAATTATCAAAGGATCTAAAGAAAATCACTCCACCAAAGTTTAATGGGAAACAGATAGGTGAAGGGGCAGAAAATTGGTTGAATGAAATGGAAAAATACTTTGAGGTAAGGGATTTTAGTGAAACCACTAAGGCTTTATGGGGATCTTATCAACTCATTGGGGAGGCAGCCAGTTGGTGGACCAATGCTAAGGAACAAAATGGATACAATAAGGACACAATCACATGGGAACAATTTGTTCATATTTTTCATAAAAGGTGGTTACCACAGTTATTCTTTGATGAGAAAATAGCAGAATTCCACAACCTTCGACAAGGGACCCTAATAGTTCAACAATATTGGGATAGGTTTGGTAAATTATTGAAATATGTGCCAATGTATCAGAAAGATGAAAAGAGCCAAGCAAGGAAATTCATATTGGGACTAAACACCAACATAGGGGCAGAGGTTGATATGCATGGACCTGAGAACATGAATGAGGTATTAGAAAAGACTCTTAAACAAGAAAGGAAGGTGCAAGCCCTAGCAGCAGCAAGACAAAACTTTAACAATAAGAGGAAACATGAGTTCAAGGGAAACCCCAATGTCAACAAAAACCAAAGGAATAATGCATCGGAAAGAAGACCACCACCAAATCAGAATCCAAGAAATGGATACAATAATAACAAGGACAATTATAACAAGAATAATCAACCAAATTTTAACAAGGAAGCTTATCCACCAAGGAACAATGAAGCAAGGAATAATCCTCCTAGGAACCAAGTTAAACGAGGACCACTAGGCAGGTGTGTTATGTGTGGAGGAAATCATTATGCTAGAGATTGCCCAAGGATGCAAGGTCAAATCAGAAACAACCAACCCCAACAAGGACCACAACAAAGGATTCATGCAGCAGCTAGAAATCGAAGGACAAGATTCCAGAATGTTCCCATAGATACCATAGGTACCCTCTTCAACCAACCAATTTCAATTCTTGTCGACACTAGGTCATCTAAATGTTTCATTTCACCAAAATTAGTAAGGAAGTTAACACTAAGAGTTAACCATATGGAATCATCATGGATGGTTTAGTATGGGGATAAGGCAACTAGGGAAGTAACCAAATATTTATCAAAGGCAAGGGTGCAATTTCCTGAATTTGAAACAATGGTAGACCTTTAAGTGGCTCCCCTAGGAGTATATGATGTAATTATTGGGATGATTTGGCTAACACATCACCATGCTAATGTAGATTGTCACAATAAAGTGGTTGAGTGTTACAATGATGAGGGAAGAAGGGTCAAAATACAAGGAAAATTTGAACCTATAAATGTAGAAACCATCTCAGCAATGCAATTAAAGAAGGAAAGAAGAAGAGGAGCTCAAATATACTTAGTAAGTTTTGATGAGAATGAAGAAGAAAATACTCCAACCTTTGAAAACTTCCCCTTTTTACAAAAATATAAGGATGTATTTCTAGAAGAATTACCAGGATTACCCCCAAAAAGAAAATTTGATTTCTCCATTGACATCTTACTAGGGGCTGAACTAGTGTCAAGGGCACCTTATAGAATGAAAACTATAGAATTACAGGAACTTAAAATGCAATTGGAAGAACTTTTGGGGAAGGGCTTAATTAGGCCACGTGTGTCCCCTTGGGGAGCACTAGTCTTGTTTGTTAAGAAGAAGGATGGAACTCTAAGGTTGTGTATTAATTATAGAATGCTAAACAAGGTCACAATAAAGAATAGGTATCCATTACCTTGAATTCAAGACCTTTTTGACCTAATGAAGGGAGTAGCAGTATTCTCCAAGATAGATTTATGATCAGGCTATCATCAATTAAGAATTAAGGAGGAGGATATCCCAAAAACAACCTTTAGAACAAGATATGGGCATTAAGAATTCATAGTTGTACCTTTTGGTGTGACTAATGCCCTAGCTGATTTCATGAACCTAATGAACCTTTTGATAAGTGAGCTAATTAATTGTATTTTTGGCAAGGGATGAAAAATGACATTGTTCAGTTCATGGAAAAATGTTTGGAATGTCAAAGGGTAAAAGCATAACATAACCATCCAGTAGGTCTATTATACCCACATGATATACCCCACCATAAATGGAAAGTTATTAGCATGGATTTTATAAAGGGGCTACCAATGACAACTTATAGACATGATGCAATAATGGTGGTAATTGAAAAACTCACCAAGGTGGCCCACTTTATACCAGTGAATTTAACTGATGATGCTCCTACCTTAGCAAGATGCTTTGTGAAGGAAGTATTTAGGTTACATGGAATACCTGAGAAGATCATATCAGATAGAGATACAAGATTCACTTCAAGGTTTTGGACAACTCTCCAGTCAGCTTTGGGTACTCAATTAAATTTTAGCTCAGCATATCATCCTGAAACTGATGGGAAAATAGAAAGGGAAAATCAAATCGTAGAGGACTTACTAAGGATGTATTGTATGGACCAACAAAGGAAATGGGAAGAGTACCTACCGCTTGTAGATATTGCTTACAACAATACCTTCCAAACTTCTTTGGGAATGGCTCCTTTTGAAGCACTTTATGGTAGACCTTGTCGTACACCTTTGAGTTGGGATAGTCTTGAAGACAGAATAATAATTGGTCCAGACATGTTAAAGGAAATGGAAAGAAAAACTAAGGAAATAAGGCAAAGGCTAAAAGAAGCCTTTGATAGACAAAAGAGCTATGCAGATAAAAATAGATCTCTAAGGGAATTTGAAGTGGGGGAAAGAGTTTTCCTAAGGGTTAAACCTCACAAAAGTTCCATAAAATTTGGGAAGAAAACAAAACTAGCACCTCGCTATGTTGGGCCTTTTGAAATATTAGAAAAGATAAATCCAGTTGCTTACCGATTGGCCTTACCTCCCCAGTTGAGTCGAATCCATGATGTATTCCATGTATCTCTTCTTAAAAAGTACATACCTGATGAAAAACATATTTTGGATTGGAATGTCTTACAGGTCCAAGAAACAGGGGAAATAATGATAGAGCCATACAGAATCTTGGAGAGGCACCAGTACTGATTGCGCAATAGAGAGATTAATCAATCCAAAGTACAGT
Organism: Sequoia sempervirens; assembly: GCA_007258455.2. Classification (NCBI taxonomy): domain Eukaryota; kingdom Viridiplantae; phylum Streptophyta; class Pinopsida; order Cupressales; family Cupressaceae; genus Sequoia; species Sequoia sempervirens. Next base: position 82,165,605 of record VDFB02000017.1, read on the forward strand.
GGGATTAGTATGATGAGGGGAATGCTACATGGGAAGATACAGATGAAATGCAACAATTATTTCCTTTCTTGTTTTTGAAATTTTTAACATGAAACTTTTTATCTTAGTATTGTGTGCATTGGGACGATGCACAAATTAAGGAGGGGAGGATGTCATGACCCTCTTTTTGTTAAAACTTTAGACATATTATAATTTTGTGTGGTAATATTATGTAAGTGTTTTTATATAATTAATTTATGTGTGAAGAAGGTAGAGATTAAATAAAGAAAGACAAATAAATAAATAAATAAAACAAATAAAAATAAAAAAATAAAAAAATAATTAAATACACACTCCTAAAAAGGAACAAATAGAAGTTAACAATATTAATAAATAAGTGTTAGAGAAAAATAAAAATAATAAAATAAAATAAAATAAAATAAAATGATGAATAAAATAATTGTGAATAAAAAGCTAATTCATTAAGTGACAAGTGTACCCATCCTATCCTAAACATTATTAATTGACACAATCTATCATTATACTTAATTAATAAAATTATCTATTTTACTAAGTTACATTAATTTAATATAATACGTCATTTAATCTAATTAATTAGGATTAGGGAGATGTCACTATCCTTCATAATCCATTAATTAGTTAGTCTTAAATTAATTGATTAATTAATCTTCACTATAGTTTTTTCAAATTTAAAAATTTATTCTAATCTCACTCACATGTAACTTGCATGCACAAGTCACTATTACCTTACAACTCACCCCCACTCACCCTTGTGTGGGAGTTACACCATGCATGTGACCTTTCCTCTTTTAGCCATTTGGCTTCTCCATGTGTGCTCACACATGGTCAAACCACCCTCCATTACATGTCATGGACATGTCATTATCAAGCCACCCTCTCTTTTATATGTCATAGACATGTCAACATCCCATCTACCCAAGGTGTACTCACAAATCAAAATTTGTATTTTAAAATTAGAATTCTCTTTCATATAGTTATTTGGGCTTGTTCTATTGACTTTAGGGTAAAAATGAACCCCCAGGGTAAGTACCTATGGGGTGGAAGCTTATTGAAAACATAATATGGCCTTTTGGGCAAAGTATGAACCTCTAAAAGTTCACTTAAAGAGAAGTGACGAATTTTATAGTCTTGGGAAAGGTGTGGAGACTTGTCATATCTATTTCTCCCAAGGTGTGCTCACACATATGTGAGCACCCTTGGCTCCTCTCCCCATGCCATGTGGTATTATTTTTAAAGCCTTCTTCTTGTGACACTTGTCACAAAGCGAGGCTATCAATCCAAACCCCACCTTCTCAAACAATCCTTGCCGTTGAATCAATCTCCAATCTTGACCCTCCATTTACCTCCTCTCAAGTCTATAAATTGAGGCCATTTCTTCTTTCATCAACAACACATGAATGGTATTTTTATGCTATCATTTTGAAGAAGGATAGGATTGAAGGAGGAAGAATCAAGTTGAAGAAGGCACAAAAAGAAGATTTGTTGCAACTCCATCAACATCAAGGTATTCTTTACTTTGATTTGCTTTTAGAATAACTAATCAAATCTAGAAAATTTGCTAGAATCAACCTATTATTTTTTTAAAAAAAATTTTCCAACTAAATCTATAATGGAACTAATCTTTCTACTATTATTATTCCTATTTTATTTTTTCTTCTTTAAATCAATATATTTATTCTCATTTATGTTAATTTACAAAGAAATTATTTTCCTTTAATCCGGTTAATGTTATTACAAATATAAATCAATTTTTATAAAATAAAATTTATAAATAAATGAATTATTATTTTATTAGTGTTAAAATACATATATGCTTTTGTATTCAAGTTATTTATAATATCTAATTAATATTCATTTAATTCTTAAACGAAATAAGTTTTAAAGTTATATTGTCCTTTGGAAATAAATAAATTAATAGAATTTTTTTTTTAAAAAAGGGGTATCAATTGGATAGATTAAATAATAAAATATTCGGTCTAATTAACTATCAAATGGTGGGTTTATTCATTATATATATATATATATATCTATAAACTTCTTAATTTTAATAAAGTTATCCTAACTTAGCAAGACAATAAATTAACTAACATCGATGGTTGATGAAGATTTAGTCCAAACTATGGTTGTATGAGATAGTATTTAATTTCCTTTGAACAAATATGGAATTGGTTACTAGCTAATGTTGAATATAATTAATGGACTTATAATATATTTTTTTTCTTCATAAATAATGATAAACTATGAGTATGGACTTAGTTATAGAAATTTTAAAATAGAGGAATGACAACATTTATATCTTATGGCAATACTATATTTTTATGACAATAATTACAACTCTATAATAATAATTATGACCATTAAACATTAAATTATAAGCTCAAATTTACAAAATATTATCTAACTTAAGGCATTAATAACATATCTTTAATCAAATTTCTTTTTTGTTATTCCAGAAACTTAGCTCTTAGATTTATTGTAAACTCTCTCCATGTAATAAGTTTATTTTCTTGGGATTTAAGGATTATAACACATCATAGTTATGATTTAATATATTTACAATAAACTTAAATATCATGGTTATTCTTTAAATTAATTTTCTCCCTCAATATAAAAGTAGATTCATTTTTTTCTTAAAACATGGTTGACTCATTTAATTACAACAAGGTCATAGTGAATAAATAATTATGTAATTATTCGAATATTATCAAGAATAAACTTATGAAAATTAATACAAACCTTCTTTAGATAGATCATAAATCTTGAGGCATTAGTAGTATAACTTATACAATTAAAAATCAAGGCTCTTATTAAGACACTGTATTGGTTTATCTATTTAAAAAATTAGTGTAATAACTTATACAATTTAAATCAAGTCTCTTTTTAGTTGGATTATTTATTTATTTATGCAACCAAAATTAATAAATTTTTTGTCTTGAAACAATAGATTATGGCATGAAGTCTCTTTGAGTTGGAATTATTTATGCTCACTTAGATGAATATTTATCTTGAAAATATTAGTGTCATGCAATTTAAATAAAAACTACTTATTCTATGACATAGACTATGCAAATAGATTCAAACTTTTCCTTTCTAGAAAATACTAACATTTCAAAATAATTAGATTCATACCATCTATAAATTAGATCACCCATCTTGAAGAATTTAAGTTTATGTTTAAGTGTTTTTATTTCATAAATGGATATGACTATTCAATTCATTGTTACAAAATTTATACTTTCATAAGATGTAAGTAATACTTCTTTCTAGCAATTATACTTGAATAAATAGTTTTTTTTTAGTAAGTACATTTAATTTTACTTCCTTAGCAAGAAGGTATAAAGTTTTTATATTTCATTTGGTTTATGTGCACAAGCTACTTTTCTTATTATTTGATAATGCATTTAATTTCTTCTTAGATAGAAAACAAAAATAAGAGGGGAAAACATAAAAACTAGCAGCGTTCAGTATTAACGGTGCCTTTGACTCACGTTTACAGGTAATGTCGTCAGGCTTGAGTTACTGCACTTATAGCCTAATAAAGCTGCAACAATAGCATCTGTGGCATCGTCCCTATAAATTGTTGGGGAGTAATAAGGAAAATTTTGGAGTTAAAATCCAATGGGCGGGAAATCCCTCCTAGATAGATAATCTAAAAAATATAATACTATAATGGGCTTACATCCGCTAGTGAAAATCATAGAAAACCCCAATAGGATTTGGGCATGTAAATTGACTTTTTAATTCTTTTATCTTTGATGATTTGTTGTTCAACGGGAAAGGGTGACATGAATTATAGGAATTTAGGACATAGATGAATTAGGAAACAAGCAAAAGATCACCATGAATCTTTATGCTCCCTCATGTGGGTAGCAACCGAAGAGAAACTGTCTGGGGAGATGGCCCTAGAAAGGGTCGCGTACCCACAAAATAGTTTACATCCAACAATAGATTAGAAAACAAAACTACATATTATATGCCTTGATCCCGTGCTGAAACGGTGTATGTAGGCAGTCTAGGGACGGAGTTGTCCCTAGTACGCAGGTGCTTGGGGTGGGGATTTAGGATTGGTTAGGGGTGTTTACCTTATTGGACTTGTTAAGATACCTTAAGATAAAGCAAGATAAATAAACATTAAAATTAAAGTTAGAGATTACTTGTTTTACTCAGAAGGAATCCCAGATTTATTGGCTTGATTCCTCGAGGATTTAGGCCAAATTCTGAGGTGGGACTCAAGATTTTATTATTATCTCACATACTCCTTAGGACATTGACCTCGGTGCACTCCTAGTAGGGGAGTGTAGTCTTTAGAGAGTGACTTAGGACCCGGATGGTCTCGATGAGTCTAAGTCTCTGGCCAGAGCATTTTCTAACCCATGTAGTTAGATGTCTACCTTAGTTAGATAGATAGATCTTGGTCCCCAAATGGACATTAACCTAACCCAAAAGGTTACATGCCTATCCCAGATGGATAGATGAATATTGGTCCCAAATGGACATTATCCTAACCCGTATGGTTAGATGCCTATCCCGGATGGATAGATGAATATTGGTCATGAATAGACATTATCCTAACCCGTATGGTTAGATGCCTATCCCATATGGATAGAAGTTCTTGAGTATACAACTAATTGAGCAAGACATTAAGGGATTTACTTAAAAATAAAAAATAAAATAAATAGTGAAATTTTTGGTTCAAGGAAGTGTGGGTATTTACACATTGACCATAGATAAGTAGGGCGCAAAAAGAATGTCTCTGTCTAAGCTATGGAAGCAGATAGCTGTGCATGTCATCAAATACAATACTTGTGAGGGCTGCCATTCAAACTTTCATTATGTCCACTTCAAGCTTTTGAACCACATGAGGCATGGGAGGATGATGAATGTACCCAATATGTTGTACAATTTTCTCTCAATCATGGTAGTCGAGACCCAGAAAGGTAGGGATAATTTTATTTCCCACCATTTCTTGATTAAATGGCTAGTTGAAAAATCTCTACGTGATGTTCTTAGAATGAATTGGGAAGAGTTTATTAAGGTTGATTAAGATTATCACCAAGAGGAGTTTGTAGATGATGAACATTTTCCACCTAGGGCTATACCTAGACCTCGTAGGTCCAACAAGAGGTTAAGCACAGTAGAAGACATTCTTAGTGCTTCAACCTCTAGCGTTGGCTCTGGCATGAATCCTCTTGTAGCAAAGGAAACTATCAAAATTAGTTCTTCTGAAATAGAGCACTCAGAAAATTAAAATCTTCCTCGGACTCTGATGATGATGAAGTTGCACTTGAAACCCTCATGAAAAATAGGGCACAACAAAGGGAGGTAGAAATAAGAAAAGGAAAGGCTAAAACGCAGCTAGTGGAAATAAAAGTACCAAGCCCAAAAAAAGAAGAATGTTGATACTATTCCTCCTGCAACCAACAAAAGATGTGAACGACCTACCAAAAAATCAAGGTCAGTCAGACCTGTCCAGAAAAGCCCCAAACTTGATGAGACCCCACATGAGGACCCTGAAGCTCCAATGGAGCAAGAGCATGTTGAAAAAGAAGAAAAAGAAGGCATATTTAAGGGAGCAACAAACATAACACTAGTTGATCTTGCTAGCATTGTAGAGGAATTGGATTTGAATCAGAACCTCCTGCAACATGAACAAGAGGTCCTACAACACGAAGTCCTATAGCAACAACCAGAACTAGAGCAAGAGTTCCTACAGCCACAACAAGAGTCCCTGAAGTGAAAGAAAGAAGAAACAACACCCTTACAGCCATAGATAACTAGACAACTTGAATCTATGCAAATTATTTTGCATACCAAAAGACTAGTGGGCATTCATAACCCTCCTAATTTTTTAGTACATGCAACAATTTTGAATATTTGGATATAAATACAAAGAAGGGAGGAAGAATGGAAAAGGGGGAAAATGGAAGTTAAAGGAAGAAATTCAAAAGAAGGATGAAGAAATTGAGGAGAAAAATGAGAACTTGCTACCCTAAAGTAGAGGGTAGATGATATGGCATCTTTGGCACCAAATATTCTAGAATGTAGAGAACCCCTGATGGTCTATGCTCTACTCCTGAATGAGAAGTATCTCTCTTTTAGGATGTCAAGACTTGCCTTAGGTTTGAATCCTTTTGTTGATACCCCTATGAAATTTTTCAATGATTGCAAGATTGCCTCCCCTGAAATGAAGAATTTTTTATGTCAATTTTATTTACATAATTATGCTATCACAAAAGACCATTAATGGAACCCACTGTTGTATGTTGGAGATGTTCAATTAAGAGCATTCATGTCTTGGGTGCAAAATGAAATTAGTTGGGAACAAGAACACATTATTTATAAACAATTTGAATCTGATATCCCTTTACATGTTAGAGTTGAATCAAATAACCCAAAGGATATTTATAAATAATGGCATAAAATTCTACTCAAACTGAGCTATGACAATAGGATTATGCCTTGGATTGAGGCAACCTACACTGAGTATGAGGTAAAAATAGTAGCAAAAGAGGAAACCATGAGGAGATGTTTATCCCAGAGATGGAATAGTTTGACCAATGAGCTGAAACAAGATGATCCTCATTCCATCCACAATTATGTTGCAACATTGAAAAGAATTGAGAGACATATTTAGATTGGTAGAACTCAAGGATGGCATTGTCTTCCACTAAATTTTTAGCCACCCATGCTCATGTGTCATGTTCCAAATTTCAAATTCTACCAGATTGATATTGTTGAAGAAAGGCAGAGATGGGATAAATTTGATATATTAGGAGGATTCTACTAGGATCTTGACTCACACACTACAACCACTAATGTTAGATAGCTCCCAGTTGCAAATTTCATAGCTTTGACCAAACAAAGGAACAACTCTTCCCCTACTAGAGGACCAATAGAACGTTAGGTTGGGGGAGTGATGAGCCTAGTTTTTGGTCTAGTTTGGGTAAACTCTATAGTCTATTTTCTCATTGATGTCATGGATTTTGATGCTTAAGTGTTGGTATTGGCATAATGTTTCCCTCAAACCATTGACATTTGAAATCACCCTATCCCTGCAAGCTCTAATGATATTTGGCATAATATGTGGGTCATCTATCTTGATTTTTCATGCGATTAATGAATGTTTCTTAGAGTGTTTATTAATGTTCAATTATTGTGCATACTAACCTTGGACTGCAAACCTAATACATCAAGTTATGGAGGACACTGCCAACTGGGCATGCACCATAATGTCCAGTTGAGAAGTCACTCTAGGTCAAAGGTAGCTGGTAGCAGATATTCTTCATGCAACTAAATGTAACCACCTTGCATTGGACCTTAATCACCTAACATGCATGGGCATTACTATTGTGCTCAATTTGTGCTTGACTTGTATGTCTAACCAGATTCCATGCATGTGTAACCACCGTCACTCCACTTTTCCTTGCTTTCCCTAAATGGTATCCTCCCAGTCGTGGAGTTGACTGCCTTGTTAGTTGTAGTATAAATAATAATTTGATGCTTCTTCTTCAAGAGGTTGCTCAATTCTACATTGTACTCTCATTTTTTAGTGATACAAATATATTACTCTTTGTATGCATGATTTTTAGTGAATAAAAATAAAGTTATGAGTTTGAACATCTGAGTTGTTGTTAGTATAGAGGATACTTATTCCTACAGCCACTAGAATTCCATTCTTTATCTATTCCTACAACCAAAGTAGATAGAGTAGTTCCTATTTTTTGCTCAAATCTTTCATTCTTGCTTTGCATTCCAATTCAACATAGTTGTTGGTTGATGCTCAGTATTTTTTTTTACTTTCTTTTCATCAATTTACTTTCAACATTATGTTTCTTAGATGTAGGATGCAATGACTACTTGAGCCCCTAGTGTGCATATAGTGCTGACCCATTTCAAGTTCATGTCCTTGGGTTGATAAGTTAAATGTACCTTCATAGTGGTTGAATGATTATTCAATTTAGATGTCCAATCTCTGAATTATGGCCATAGAAGCCTAGTTATGAAATCATTGTAGGAGGTGGACAGTGGACCCCTTTTCTTTTGAAGGGTTCCTGAGGGTCCCCTTTGAAATATTTTCAATTCATGGGTGATCCCATAATAGTGGTTTACAATTTTTGGCCAAACTGGACACTGAATTTATTATTTTTAGCTAAATCTTCACATTCGGGCACCTATAGCGGCAAAACTGTGAGGAATTTGAAGATAGTACAAACTAGAGTCTCATCAAATTTTGTCTGTAGATTCTAAAAATATTTTTTTCAAAAATTTTAGAATCAAATTGCACTTCTTTTTCCATCTCCCACGAAAATAGATTTTTTCAAAACAACATTTTTAAAAGTGATGCACACCGTATAACGCATAACTTTTTTTCCATCAAGGATAAAATTCTAATTCTTTCAAATTTAGATTTATAACTTTGATATCTAGTGCTTCCACTTGGTTAGATAGTATTTTATTGAATTTTTTCCTTAATCAAGTTTCAAAGTTAAACTAATTACAATTCGCATAACGCGACAGATAATGCGTAACTTTTTTCGTATATGTCAAAAAAAAATTTTTTTTTTTTTGTTGGATCATGGACTTCAATATCTGGTGCACTCATATTTTTCAATTTTTTTTTTTGATAATCTTCTATTTTTCCACGTGTGAAGAACAAAGAAATTCATTTTCAATGAAAAACCTATGTTTAATAAAACTTAAAAAAAACAAATACATAACAAAACCAAAACATTTTAAAGTTATATTCATTAGATAGCTTGTTCTGAGGAATACCATAATCATTTGAAATAAATTTTAAATGAATTCATTTGATCCCCCAAAATTTAAATCAAAAGTGATTTTTTATCAGAATTTTGATAGGTGTAAAGGAGACGCATTTATAGGTATGGTTTAAAACTAGCGAGGTTCTATCCAAGGGGGTTTGATCTAAGGTGATCTGATCAAACCCTCTTCAATTGGAATCCTTAAAATGGAAATTTTTAAGGCTTAAATCATTATATTTTCTAAAAATATGTGATTTCAGCTAAAATTTGTTCCTCTTAGGAATTGTAAACCACTATTATGACAGCACCCTCATTGTTTATTTGAATGACTATCTACTTGTTTGCCTACATGGCTACTTTTTGTTTCTTGACATATTTAATCTATGGATTAACACATTGGTTTGAAAGTGTTTCTGGGAAATATCTTTCTAGTTTGACTCTGTGGAGTCCCTTTACACTAGGCTTCCTTCATGAGAGAGAACTTGGGGGTTACCTCCTTACAAGTTTGTAGGCCTGGAAGGCGCTTACTTCACTGGGATTCCTTCATGAGAGATAACTTGGTGGTTTGCTCCATACAGGTCTATGGGCTTGTGAGACACTTACATCCTATAAGATTTTTCCATCATTGGTCTATGGGCCTTCAGGAGAATTTGTGTAACTTCATAGTTCTATGGGGCTATGGAGTTCTTTTGTTCGAAACTTCCCAGGGAGAGTACCTATGGAGTCCTTTTCCTACCCCTCACTATCAATTTCGCTAGATCACTGTCTACTTCCTTGATGGTTCATGTATACATCTCTATCTCTTTGATCTACTTTACTGAACACTCATTAATACCGGTGTTGGCTAAAGTGGGGGGAAATGCATAGGAGTGAGTTTGCACCCCTTAGGAAAATTCTCCATTCACATACCCTCTTAGAAAATCAAATCCAAAGGAAAAATTCCACATCACCCACCTTCCTTCTATCCATTTGGCATTTGTCTTGTGTGACAGTGAGAGAATATTTGTCAGGGAGGAAATCATGGTATGCAAATGTCTGTGCAATGCGCTATCATGCCTAGTGGATTCTTGCATCTGATGTTGAAGAGGTTTTACACACCTGATTGGGGTCAAATCATGACATCCGTCCTTGACCAACCAACCTGAAAATGGCTTATTCCTTCTCATCCCACCTTAAAAAACATTTTTCATTCAATCACTTCATCTCTTTTCAGATCCTCTTAGCAATTCATTCACTTCATCACACTCTTAAGAAGCTTTCTAGCATTTCATTATGAGCATAAGAGCAACATTGATACTCCATCAAATCCACATTGTAAGCGTGATTCAACCATAGAAGGTGTGGGCTTGGAGTCTTGCAAGACCTCCATTCATCACTATTGTAGTTGTGGTGACTCTTCCAAGTCCATACCTTGCATTCTCCCTTAATTGGCTAGTGAGCTTTTGGGTGGAGGTGGTAACACTTCATTCCTCTCCTTTTTGATTTGATAGAGTAACATAGTATTGTGTTGTAGTGTTCAACAATCCTTACTTTCTACTTTCTTTATCGCATATTCTCCTCCATTGCTTTTTGGCTATCCATGGAGGTGGAAACACCAAAATGGGGGTTTGACTAAGGAAGGCCCCTATGTTAGGGTTATAGATGGCAGATCTAACAATTAAATGCAGATTTAATAAACAAAAATAGAGAAACTAAACATTCACAGAATAAATCATAACACAGAATTTAACGTGGTTCACCCAATCTAGGCTACATCCACCAAACCACAGCCATCCAATACTTTTATTATCCAGTGGAAAACCTATTACAATCTTGCGAATAATCGCATTTTTCATCATACTGAAATACCCATCCGAACCCCTTTTTACCAAGCTTAGAAGCTTCCAGATTTTCGGGTTCTACAGTATACCATGGGCTATACAGTATAGCATGATCAGTCACCACATACCAACAATCTCCCACTTGGAGACTGATCAGGCTCCACACCACCACACCCTATGCAACACCATAAATTTTCCCCTTCTTTTTTTGTGTGTAGGTGGATGTGTGCATGGATCTAGCTAGTGAATTGGCACTTTTGTGAGATAATGTTCATCACCCTAGCTTTTATTTACTTGCTTTATCATCTTTGTATCTATTTCTTGTATTTGATCATTCTATTGTTTCCATTAAAAGAAACTAGCTAGGCTATTAGTAAGTTCTTAGGTAGTTTTTACTGTATTATATTTTTTTATTCATATGGATGCTAGCATACTAGAGAGACACTAGCACACCACACTGTCATCTCAGAACTGTGTTATCATTCTTGAATACATAGTTGTCTAAGGTGCAGTACTGAATCCAAAAACTAGCTCGCCTAGCCCAAACTTGAACTTTGGGGTTGGAGAGTGATAGAGGCATTCCATAGTGCTCTTCATTCTTGATCATCATCCCTTTAGAGTGTGGTAATTTGGGAAACTCTCTATGACCTGAAGCCTTAACATGGTTGGTCCCCCTCTCTTATAGTAGGTAAGGGAATTGTATTATCTTGAGTTTCTAAGGTCTTTTACATTTTCTAGATTCACCAATTTCTTTATTTTAATATTGAGGATGAGGACCTAAGGAAATCATATCATCCTTATTATTGGTATGAATCATTGGTTTCTCTTTAGGAAGGACATTCATATTAGGAGGGGGATCTTGATATCCTATGCCTTTACTACTTTGAATTGGTATTTTCTCTAAGAGTTGATAAATTTCATATTCACTTGTTTCACATCCCTGTTTACTCAAGATCATGAAGCCTTTTCCATATGTCTCTTCTAGGTTGATAGGAGTGTCTATTATTTTGTTAACATAAAATGGTTGAGTGCTTGCATGCTCAGAGGAACTAGGTTCACCTATTGTAGGTAACTTATTGTTGGATGTTATGGGTGTATTTTTGATAGGTGGTTGTCATTGATGTAAACACTACTAGAATTTGTTGTATCAGATGTTGTATATGTTGAACATATTGAGAAAATTGTAAAAGAAAGTGTTCCAGGTTCTCAGTGGAACTGTACAGGTCATGAAGGCGTCTTGTTCCTTATGTTGAAGTTCAGCTATTGTGGAATAAAGAGTTTATTCTTGGGAGTATCTAGATCATCTATCAGAAGTTTCAAAGGTCCACGTATAGATTCCATCATGTTGTGATTTGATAGTATTTCTGTGATCTTTGTCAATGTTCCTGAGTGAATTTTGTGTGATTCTAGAAATATTATTTGTTGTGGATGTTTCTCTTTTGTTTCTTGATGTTTTAGGATGTCTCTAGATCATGCTATATCTTTGTAGTATGTCCACATTAATCGGTGTGCTTGTGGTCAAAGATATTTTCTTGTGCATGTTCAGTTTTTCATGTTCTTGGCTGACATGATGATGCTAGCGTGTTCTGGATCTGTGAGGTGAAATTAATTGAATTCTTTTTTATGTTGGAGATATTAATTTGGGTCTTCACTATGTTGTGGCCAATCTTGGTGGATTTGCATTAAAAAATTATTTGTAAATTTGGGACGACATTGAAAATATGTTTTATTTTCCTAGGCAACTAAGTTGTTGATGAAATCTCAAGTAGCGTATATATAAGAGTGATTGCTTCATCTGTGCACAGTCTGCTTCATGTGTTGGGTGTGCTCCTATGTGTGTATGTGTGAATATCATTCGATTGTAGAGTAGAGTGTGAAGAAGATCGAGTGAAGTGTGAAGTATTTTGAGTGAAAAGAGGAGATTTTTGTGCTTAATTGGAACTATAATAAGGCTTGTGCATAAGCTGATTTTTTAGTTCATACCCTCTAGATTTTAATCCTATTCTATATTGTTGGGTAGTGAGCCCCTTCTGTAATTGAGCAGTGATCTCGAGGCAGTGTGCTTGAATGCATGTGCATTCCCTTTGTTGATTTCATTATACTTTGAACAAGGTATAATATTGTGGATTAACATCCACTGTGGTTTTTCCCCTAACAGGGTTTCCACATAAAAAATCTTGGTGTTCTTTGTGTCTTTGATGTGTTAATTGTTTATGGTTAGTTACTTATCCATCAGATTTGACATTAAGTGAAGTAAATTTTGAAATTTTTATTATTTTGTGACAATTGATTCACCCCCCCTCTCAATTTTTTGTCCTTGTTTTTCCAAAAATTGGTATCAGAGGAGGTTCCTCTGAAGAAGTATAAAAGCTTGAGGTGATCTGAGATGGCAACATTCAAGAAGGATAGTCCAAGATTTGATGGAACTAACTACTCATTGTGGAAAGTCAGGATGTAATGTCACCTAAGGTGTATTGGTGAAGCCTATTGGAATATTACAAAAGATCCATATGTTATTCCTCAGAATGGTCCCTCCATTGCTGATGTGATCAAAGATGTTGAAAACAATATCAGGGCTATTGAAGCTTTAGTGAGTGCTCTGAAAAATTTAGAGATGGAAAATGTTGTAGGACTTTAGGTAGCTCATGAGATTTGGACAAAGAGGGAAACTTTGTATGAAGGAGATGCACAGGTGAAGATGGCTAAGCTACAGAGTTTAAAAGGAAAGTATGAGAATTTGAATATGGATGAAGATAAAAATATCACTTCTTTTATGCAAATAGTAAATGAAATAGTGATGGGAATTACATTTGTCGGTGGTTCTCTCGATGAGGATGAAATTGTGGCTAAGATACTTAGATTCTTGCCTCCCTCCTACAAAGTGAAAGCTCATGCTATTGAAGATCTCAGATTAGTAACAAAGATGTCAAGAGACACGTTGGTTGGTAAGCTTGTTGCTTTTGAATTAACTGAATTTGGTGAATCTATTTCGAAAACTAAATCTACATTCAAGGCTACAATATCTAGAAGTAAGAAGCAAAGATATGGTTCAAGAGAATGCTCCAGAAAGATATCCAAGTATGATGAAGAACTGAAATAGATTGAAGATAAAGAAAGAGAGGTAGAATAATTGGAAGCACTACTTTTAAAGAAAGAAGCCAAATGAAAAGGTAAGTATGAAGGAGTGTTACCTATTAAATGTTTTTCATGCAGTAAAATAGGTCATTTTGCATCAAGATTTCCTGAAAGAGTTCCTAGATCTAAAACTAACAAGTCTAGATTCGAAAAGAAATGTTACTTTTCTAAAGAAGGAGTGACTGATGATGAGTCTAATAAAGATAATGGAAATGAAGATGAATAATTTTTCATTGCTACCATTGAAAATAGTCCCGTGGCTACTGAATCTACTAAATATGAGAAAGCTCTTGCAGCCAAAGTTGAAGAAAAGGATGATTGGGCTATTGACAGTGGAAGCTCACATCATATGACTTGTGATAAATTTTTTTTGTAAGTCTAGAGAAGTATGATGGTGATGTTGTAATATTTGGAGAGAATGATTTGCTAGTGTGATTCGTGGTAGAGGTTCTATTTGTCTTGGTGGTAAGGATAACACTGATGATGTTCTTCATGTTGAAGGCTTGAAGCACAATATTTTGAGTGTTGGATAGATGGTGGATAAAGGCTATGATCTACAATTCAAAGATGGAAGATGAAAGATACATGAGAGTTCTGGCAATATGATTGCTACTAGTAGAAAGACAAAATGCAATCTTTTTCACCTGAATACTTCTAGTGGGAGTTTTTTAATTGCTCAAGTAGATAAAATATTGTTGTGGCATAGGAGGATATGGCATGTAAATTTTGATAACATTTTCAAGGTAAGTTCCACTCAAGTAGTAAGAGATTTACCTAAGTTAGTCAAGCCCGGTAACACAATTTGTAAGGAGTGTCAAATGGGTAAATAGACTAAAGTCTTCTTCCGAAGCAAATAGTTTTATTCAAATGATTTGATGGAGCTGCTACATACTGACCTCTGTGGTTCCTCAAGAGTCAGAAGTATTCATGGAGAAAGGTACTTTATATTGATTATTGATGACTACTCTAGAATATATGGGTTTCCTTCTTAAGAGAAAAATTTGAAGCACTGGAAAAGTTCAAAATTTTCAAGGCTATGGCAAAGAATAAGAAAGGTTAAAAAATCAAGTGTCTGAGTTTTGATAGAGGTGGTGAGTTCACTTCTAGGGAGTTCAACTCTTTTTGTGAAGAACATGGAATCAAAAGACAAATATTTCCTCCCCGAACCCCTCAATAGAACAGAGTTGCATAAAGAAAGAATAAAACAATTTTGGATGCTTCTAGAACAATGATGATAGAAGGAAATGTGCCCCAAATCTATCAGAGTGAAGTTGTAAGCATTGTTGTGTACACTTTAAATTGGGTAAATGTTAATGGAAATTCTGGTAAGACCCCTTTTGAGCTGTGGTTGGGTTACGAGCCTACTGTTAAATATTTCAAGATCTTTGGAAGAAAATGTTATATCAAGAGAGATGATGATATAGGAAAGTTTTATGCAAGAAGCGATGAAGGAATATTTTTAGGTTACTCTACTAAAAGAGAGACCTACCGATTCTATAACAAAAGACTGAGAAAGATGGTTGAGAGTGCAAATGTCAGAGTTGATGGGGATTCTGCTAAATCATCTAGATACTATGGATATGATTCAGATGAAGACAATACAAATAAAGGGAAAAATGTTCAGACACCAAATCTACTTTAGATTATTCCATATGTTCTAGTAAAGCAACCTCAATTCATTTTGGTAAATCAAGTCAGGAAGCACATGCAAGTGCAAGTGTAGAAGAAAGATTAGAAGAACTAGAAGTTCGTGAAAGTCCCAAAACTTTGAGGTATGTAAAGCTAAATCATTCTGAAAGTCAAATTATAGGAGATAAGAATAAAGGAGTGCAAACTAGAGGGGATATTGTAGAAGAGTACTGCTTAATTTCCATGATTGAACCTAAAAAAGTCACTGAAGCCTACCAGGATGAAAACTGGATGGAAGTTATGAAGGAAGAGTTGACACAAATTGAAAAGGACACATGGATACTGGTTCCCAGACCTAAAGACAAAAATGTGATTGGTACTAAATGGGTGTTTCAGAACAAGCTAAATGAGCAACGTGAAGTGGTCCGAAATAAATAAATTTTGGTATGTAAAGGGTATTCTAAGATGGAAGGTATTGATTTTGAAGAAAATTTTTCCCCTATTTCCATTATCAAAGCTGATAGATTATTTCTTGCTTATGCTACATATAAAGACTATACATTCTATCAGATGGATGTGAAGTCGACATTTCTAAATGGAGAACTAGAAGAGGAAGTATAAATTGAATAACCAGATGGATTTCAACTAACTAACAAGGAAGATATGGTTTGTTTCCTGAAGAAAGCTCTATATGGACTTAAGCAAGTCCCCAGAGCCTGGTATGCTAGATTGGACAAATACTTATTAAAGCTTTGATTCACTAAAGGTACTATTGATAGCAACTCATATTTCAAATTGGATCATGATAAAGAGTTAATTATAGAAGTCTTTGTTGACGACATCATATTTTGAGGAGACAAAAATCTATATATGAAGTTTACTAATGAGATGAAGGATGAATTTGAGATGAGTATAATTGGAGAGATGAAGTTCTTTCTAGGATTGCAAGTGACCTAGTTAAATAAGGGAATTTTCATATCTTAGTCCAAATATGTGAGAGAACTATTGAAGAAATTTGGGATGGAAGAATCAAAGCCTGTTGGTACTCCCATGGTGACCAGATGTAAGCTAACACAAAATGATGATTCTCCTAAGGTGAATAAAACTAGATATAGATCAATGATAGGTGGATTTCTTTATTTAACCCAGAATAAACCATATATTATGAATGTTGTATTTATGGTTGCTAGATTTTAGGCTGACCCAAAAGAATCACATGTGACTGTTGTCAATAGAATCTTCATATATTTGAAAGGAACAGTTGACTTTGGACTTTGGTATCAAAAGGATGATGATCTCACTTTGATTACATATACTGATGTTGATTGGGGTGGAGATGTAGATGATAGAAAAAGTACTAGTGGTGGTGATTTCTTCCTAGGGAAGAAGTTGGTAACCCAGTGGTTGAGCAAGATGCATAATTCCATTTCTCTATCTACTGCTGAAGTAGAATATATTGCTCCTACAAATAATTGTACTCAAGTAATATGGATGAAACAAATTTTGAAAGATATCAGGGTTGTATATGAAGAACCTATTGCCATATACTGTGACAATTCAAGTGAAATAAATATTTCAAAGAATCTGGTGCTGTACTCTATGACTAAACATATATCAATCAAGTTTCACTTCTTGAGGGAGAAAGTGAATGAGAAAGAAGTTAGTTTGGAGTATCTGCCTACCAAAGAATAAATTGTAGACATCTTTACTAAGCCATTTCTGAAGGATAATTTTTAGTATCTTAGATGAATGCTAGGGGTAATTACCCCTCTTGATAAAAAATAAAAAGATGCATTCACTTGCATCAATCCATGAGCTACATTGCTATATTCTGATCTAGATTGATGTTTTCATGGCTACTTCTCAAGGGGGGTAGTTAGATGTGTAGATATGTCGTTCAAAGTACATATATGGAAAGGTCATGGTTACCTTTTCCATTGATGTCAAAGGGGGAGGAGTGCAATGTGAAAAATCCTTTTAAGGTTCAAAGAGAAATTGAGGAGAAGAGTTAGAACCAAAGGGAAAGCAAGTGTGTTGGGTTGAGTGTATTTTTCACATCAATTGTTACCATCAATGCCAAAGGGGGAGATTGTTGGATGTTGTGGGTGTGTTTCTGATATGCAGTTTTCATTGATGTCAACACTATTAGCATTTAGTGTATCATAGGTTTTATATGTTGAGTATATTGAGAAAATTATAAAAGAAAGTGTTATAGGTTCTAAGTGGAACTGTGCAGGTCATGAAGGCATCTTGTTCCCTATGTTGAAGTTCAACTACTATGGACTATAAGGTTTATTCTTGAGATTATCTAGATCATCTACTGGAAGTTTCAGAGGTTCGCGTATAGATTTGTTCATGTTGTGGTCTAACAATATTTCTATGATCTCTATTAGTATTCTTAAGTGAAGTTTGTGTGATTCTAGAAATCTTAGTTTCTATGGATGTTTCTCTATTGTTTCTTGATGTTTCTGGATGTCCCTAGATCATGCTCTATCTTTGTATTATGTCCACATTAATTAGTGTGCTCATGGTCGAATATCTTTTCTTGTGCATGTCCAGTTTTTCATGTTCTTGGCCAACATGATGATGGTAGCATTTTGTGGATCTTCGAGGTGAATTTAATTGAAATCTTTTTGTGTTGGAGATATTAATGAGTCTCCACTATGTTGTGGCTGACCTTGGTGGATTCGCATTAAAAATTTATTTGTAAATTTGGGCTGACATTAAAAAATATGTTTTATTTTCCTGGCCAACTAAGTTGTTGATGAAATCTCATGTAGCGTATATATAAGAGTTATTGCTTCATCAATGTAGAGTGTGCTTCGTATGTTGGGTGTGCTTCTGTGTGTATGTGCAAACAAAATTTGTTTGCAGAGTAGAGTGTGAAGAAGATCGAGCGATGTGTGAAGTAGTTTGAGTGAAAAGAGAAGGATTTTTCCATGCTTAATTGGAATTGTAATCAGGCTTGTGCAAAAGCTAATTTTTTAGTTCATACCCTATGTATTTTAATCCTATTCTATATTTGTGGTAGTGAACTACTTTTGGAATTGAGAAGTGAGCTCTAGGTAGTGTGCCTAAATGCATGTGCATTCCCCCTATTGATTTCGTTATACTTTTAATAGGGTATAATCTTGTGGATTAACATCCACCATGGTTTTTCCCTTAATAGGGTTTCCACGTAAAAAATATTGGTGTTCTCTATCTCTCTGATGTGTTAATTGTTTATGCTTAATTTCCTATTCATTAGATTTGGGATTAAGAGAAGTAAAGTTTGAAAAGTTTATTATTTTGTGACAACTGATTCACACCCTCTCAGTTGTTTGTCCTTGTTTTTCAACACTTATGCTCAACTTTTACCTCAAATTCAGGATTTAAATAACCAAACATCTCAAGAGTTGGTTGTAGGGTGTGTTGGTTGTTGCATTAATGGATAAAAGGATGCATTAGCTTCAAGGTTGTTAAGGAAATCATTTAGGAACTTATTCATGCTATCACCATCTTCTCTAATAATGTCAACATCACGACAACATGCATTAGGAGTTGAAGGAGCATGAGTCAGTTTAATTTCATTAGGATCATTTCAAAAGTACAACTTGACATATCGACTAAGGACTTTAAGGACACCCAAAGCTTACCAAAGCACATATCCATGATGAAAATTTTAGATTCTAAACTATGCAATAATGTGAAATGAAATGTTCTAGATATAATTTGGATTTTAATCAATGCACAAGATGAGCTAATTTAAACTAGATGTAATGAATTGGATGAAAAGAAAGGTATATAAACTAGAATAGAAAGGTAACAACAACAAATAGGAGCTAAAAAATAGTGCTTTAAATGTCAAAAACTGCAGTACAGGATTTGCATAGGGACTAATTTGTCCAAGGTGGCGAATGAGTTGCAACAGGTATTTTTCTCAAAAAAAAAAAAAAATTCAATTGATTTTTAAGCCTTTTTATGTTATATGATCTATATACTAAGTGAAAATTCAGATTTTGTTTGATTTTCAGTGGAATGAGATGCAAAAAGGAAATCTATATGATCTTTCACTAATGCAAAATTAGAAACCATAAAATTCCAATTAACTAATGCAAACTCTAATGCAATGTTAATGCAAGCGAAATATGGGATGATGATGCATTCCAAATCAAAATTTTAATGTTCTAAATGTAGGTTCACCAAAAAATAAATGTAGAAAAATTCATACAGTGCTTTTGTATGGTTTTAGGATATAGAGCACACTCACTTTCCAATTTCATTCAAGGATATCCCTAGAGATCTCAATGCAAAGGAGAAAGAAATCTTGCAATAGGGTTGTCCTAGGGGCTAAGTGTAAGCTAAAAAGGGGTTCACCGCCAAGTTAAGACTTGGAAAGAAAAATGTAATGCAAATTATAATGCAAGATGAAATGCAAAACTCTAGTATGATGCAAAGCTTCAATAAATGTCATAGAATTGCCAATGAAACAAAATAGAATGCTACAAAATGGAATATATGCACCTGGAAATATGGAGATGGTTGAATGAAGCTGTGAAATTTTAGAAATACTATATTTAATGCTAAATTTCTCATTCGCCAAGCTAGGTGAATCAGTCCAAAATTTAGGTTTCTATGCGGGAATAGGAATCTACCAAATGGGTATCTAAATCTACAAAAATTTGAATTTTGATCAAAACTAGGACTCATTCGCTAGAAGTGACAAATCAATCTAGTTATGGATTTTAGAAACTTTAGGATCTGATTCTTCTCTTCTCACTCTACTTAATCTACTTCTTCATTTTTCAAGATCTGAACCTCCATAAATTAGCCTATAGGTGTTCTCCACTATTCTCCAAGGCTTGACGACATCTTTAAAAACTCTATATGCACTTTAACAACTTCTTCCAATCTTGATTTTTGATGTTCCTTCAACCTAGACCTATAATCACACACAAAAGAGGGGGGAAAAATGGTTGTTTTGTTAGTGGATAGGGGTTTTCCTTGGTCAAACCTTGTTTTGGTAATCAAACCTTGAAATAGAATGAAATAAGAATTGAGAATGATAAATGAACAAGATATGATATTACAACTCACCAAAACCTATCAATGAAGTGCTACAAACATGTGTGAGATGGCTCCAATGAATATAGATCTTGACTCTTGCTTGAAGGAGAGATATCTTGAATGAAATTCTAGCTTGAGGGTATGTGTAGGATCATCATCGAAAAAATAGGCCCTTAAGTGGCGATAAAATTCAAAAAAATCAGAGTTAGACAACTTGACGTAAAAATTTGAATAAGTTATCTATATTATTTCAAAAATATGTGAGAATAGAATCTATAGAAAATTGAATGTAGTTTCTAAACTACTAGGTTTATTTATTTTTTAAAAGTTGTTTGGTGAAAATTTCAAATTTCAATGTAGTAGCAGTTAAATTTCAAGGAAAAAATAAGAATTAGGTGTCTATCTAACTACCCTGACCACAATAAAATGATAATATTTTTTATAAAATTTTAGATGTAAGTAGAGGAATCATGTCTTGATGTGATGCATATTTTTTTGTAAGGTTTTTCCAAGTAAATAATACAACTTTAAAAAATATAAAAACTCATATGTTTTACCACCTTAACTTGGTCAAAACTTCAAGACATTCTTTTTTTAAATCCTATAGTATGCAAAGCATAGAATGTGACACATGTTTCAAATTCAAAAAATGTGATACCATTTGAAAGCTATAGATGTGTTTCAATCAGCTTATCAATCAACACTCTAGTTGTAATTCAAATAGAAAATGAATAATAATTATTTATTAAATTCAAAGTAAAGCATAATTTATATTGGTGGAAAGTTGAGAATCCCCTTTAAATACCATTCTCATTTCATCAATTTTGGGTAAAAAAAAAGTCATCAACCACATACCCTACACATTCCCATCATATCACCACTTTTCGGCCCTTCATGATCCTACACATACCCCTGAATCATAAAACCCTACATCACAATTGTTAGCTCCAAAAAAAACATGATGCATGAAGAATTTGACATGATGCTTGATGCTTGAAGAATGCTCTAAACTTCTTAATAATCTACACTTGAATGCTCCTAAATTCTCTTGTGAACTCAAACTTGCGATAAGGATGAATACTTGAATGCTTGGGGTGAAAATGAGTGAACAAAACTTGTACTTATACTTAATTATGCAAGAATTCAAAAAATTACAACACTACAAGCCAACATCAGATCTAGGAGGATAAAATAATGCCAAAATTTTGAATTAATTTTGATTTTGGGCCACGCAGGACTCATTCACCCAAGGTGGCGAATGAGTCCCATCAAGCATAATTTTTGGGAACTTTTAAAAAAATGCTTAGAAAGGTTTGAAACCAGGTTTGAGACCCAAAAATCTAGGTGGGACTTATTCAACCAAGGTGGAGAAGGAGTCGCAGATTACTAAATTTTGGACACACAAGATTAAAACACCTGAATTATGATTGGGTAATGATTTTTGTTAGGGTATGTGTAGGATCATCATGGAAAAAGCAAGCCCTTAAGTGGCAAAAAATTTAGAAAAATCAGAGTTAGGCAACATGATGTAAAAATTTGAATAAGTTATCTATATTATTTCAAAAATATGTAAGAATAGAATCTGTACCAAATTGAATATAGTTTCTAAAATAATAGGTTTTAAAAAAAAAAAAAATCTATTTGGTGAAATTTTGAAATTTCAATGCAGTAGTACTTAAATTTCAGGGAAAAAATAAGTAGGTGTCTGTCTGACCACCCTAACCACAACAAAATGATAATATTTTTATAATATTTTAGATATAAGTAGAGGACTCATGCCCCGATGTGATGCATATTTTTGTAATTTTTTCCAAGTAAATAATTAATTATGAATTTTTTATTACAACTTTTTAAAAATATAAAAACTCCTATCTGACCACCTTAACTTGGTCAAAACTTCATGAAATTTAATTTTTCTTTTTATAATCCTACCGTATGCAAAGCATAGAATGTGATGCATGTTTTGGATTCAAAAAAAGTGATACCATTTGAAAGCTATAGATGTTTCTCAATCATCCTATCAATCAGGACTTTAGTCATAATTTGAATAGAAAATAAATAATAATTACTTATTAAATTCAAAGTAAAGAATATTTTATATTGGTGGAAAGCTGAGAATCTCCTTTAAAAACCCTTTTTGTTTCATCAATTTTGGGTAAAAAAAAGTTGTCAGCCACATACCCATCATATTGCCACTTTTTGGCCCACCATGATCTTGCACATACCCGTTAGGATTATCCTAAAAAAGATGCATTAAATGAGGCTTATGGATGCAAAATAAGGCCAATTAAAGCATAAAGAGGCCCAATTATTAATGATAACCCTAGAAAAGTGTGAAAGTGTGTTACAACATTTTACAACACTCTCAATAAGGCACCAATAAGTTGATTTAGTAACTTTACAAGGGCCCAATACCTAATGTGAATATGTTAGACATATTACAACACTAAATCAAAGCCATGTTAGGGGGGACCTTTTTCTATCATTACATGAGAGAAAAACCCCACAGTTCAAAACCCGCCCATATATATCATTCAACAATCACAAAGATTACAATACACTTGTAGAGAAAGCTTCTCATAGGAGTATCACCACATAAAGATCCAAAGACAACATGATTGCTATCAAACCCTCAAAATACATTGCAATACACATACATAATACAATTCCCTCATAAAATAGGGTTTCCTTATAGGTAAAGTCAAGCTAATAAATATCGGTCATAAGATATGAGAGATAATGATGAACAATCTAGATTTACAATAATTAAACATAAATAAAATTATCCTTTTAAGGGTGCTTCCTCTGAGCCCCCACCATGATGTGTTGCCATTGGAACCTAGTCGAGAGGATGATTTCCTTAGACCCCTTGTGGGGGGGTGTCCCCCCCATGCTCCCTCCCCCCCACCTCATCATCAGATGAACACTACCTTATATATCAATAGTACCAAATATGTAATTGCAAGGTTGAGACACATTTTTTCAACAAATCTGCCACTTTTTGAACACATTACAAGGACAACAAAAGGGTGTCATTATCATCTCTTAATTACTAGGGGCCAAAAGTCCCATAGCCTCTGAATACCATCTAAACTCCTTTGTGCTTATAGGCTTAGTTAAAGAATCAACAACATTCATCAAAGTCTCTACTTTAACCAGTTTCACCCTACCATCTTTGACCATATCTCTAACAAAATGATATTGTACATCAATTTTCTTGGTCTTGGCATGAAATTTTAGGTTCCTAGCTAGACATATCACACTCTATCACAATAAATTGTCACTACACATTGTTTTATTCCCATATATGGACACAATTTCTTAAGCTAAATGGCTTCTTTACAAGCATGGGTAGTTGCCATATACTCAACTTCAATAGTGGAAAAAGCAACCACAATGTGTTGCTTACTCATCCAACTAATTACACCACAAAATAAAGTAAACACACAAGCACTATGGGATCTTCTGCTATCAACATCGTGTACCTAGTTTTAACCCGCATAACCATGAATATTAATGGAAATCTCATCTTCAATCATATTACTGTGATAACATAAGGAATAATCTAAAGTACCACACAAATATGTGAAGAATCTTCTTACTGCATCCCATTGAACTTTACCAAGATTAGACATATATCTAGTGTAGTGTTGAAAAATGTCATCAGTGACATTTTCACACAGGTTTAGCCCCTTCTTGTTAAATTAAGCTTAAAATTTTCCTTGATTTAGTGTTATAAGGTGTTTGACACATTCACACTAGGTCTTAGGACCTTGTAAACTAAATAAAATGTATTTAATTGTGCCTTGTAAAGGTGTTGTAAAGTCTTATAGTCCACTTTCACACTTTTCTAGGATTTTATTAGGTATTTGATACTAATGAACCTATTTTTAACCAAAATGTACTTAATTAATGCCTTTTCTTGGGTGTTGTAAATTGTTGTAACACACTTTCACACTTCTCTAAGGGTTTTATTTATTAATTGGGATTTATTATGCTTTAATTGGCCTTAAATCCACAATCCTTAATTGATGTAAAATTTTAAGGATAATCCCAACATTAATCATCACACAATCATAATTCATATGTTTTTGGCTTGTGTGGACCAAATTTAGTGATCTAGAACTCATTTTCCACCTTGGGTGAATGAGTCCCAACCAGATTCTTGGGTCCTGAACCTAGTTTCACACCTTTCTAGGCACATTTGAATTTTGGTCCCATACATTATGCTTAATGGGACTCATTCGCCACCTTGGGTGAATGAGTCCCATTTAGCTCAAAATTTAATTTAATTCGAATTTTTGGTAGGTTTATATCCTCCTAGATCTGATGTCAGCTTGTGTTGTTGTAATTTCAGGAATTCTTTCATAATTAAGTATAAATATATGGTTCTTTCACTCATTTTCACCTAAGCATTCAAGAGATCACCTAAGAGTTTTGTAAGATAATTCCCAATATAAAGTTTGAGTTCACAAGAGAATTCAAGTGTTTACAAGAGCATTCAAGAGTCTTCTAGAGCTGATCATCAAGCATTTTAGAGCATCATTCAAGCATCATGTCAAATTCTTCATGCATCATGTTTTTTATTATGCTAACAATTATGATGTAGGGTTTCATGATTCAAGCTAGCATTTCAATCAAGATCAACATCATCAAAGTAAGAGTCAATATCTACATCCATTATAGCCATCCCAAGCATATTTGTAGCACTTTATTGTAGGGATTTAGTGAGTTGCAACATTGTCATTTGATCATTCATTGTTCTCCATTCTTATTTAATTTCATTTCAAGGATTCATTTCCAAAATGTGTTTTGACAAAGGAAAACCCCTTTCTACTAAACCCCCAACATTTTTCCCTCTCCTTTGAGTGTGATTTATAGGTCTAGGTTGCAGATTTCCTACAGAGCAAGATTGGAGAAAAAATTTCAAAGAGATTGAAGTTTTCAAAGTTGTCATCAAGCATTGGAGATACTTGGAGATCACCTACATATTGCAAATTAGGGTTTTAGATATGAAAATCAATCAGGAAGGACATAATAGATTTAGAAGAATAGATTCAAGTTTTGAATTACCAAAAAAGTACAAGTAGATTGAGTCACCACAAGTGGCGAATGAGTCCCACTTTAGGTGTTTGATAGAGATCTTTGTAGATTCAAATACCCTTTTCCTAAAACCTACTCCTGTGCAAATTTCTAGAGTTGGGATTGCTTCACCCAGAATGGTGAATGAGTCCCACTAGGCCAAAAAGGAAAATATCTAACATTTCAAGACTCCTTCCAGCCATCTCCAGGTATTTAGGTGCACACATTTCATCTTGTATTTTTTTGTTTTGTTTTACTTGCATTTCTAGGTCATTTAAATCAAGTTTGTATCATATTAGGGTTTTGCATTTTCATCTTGCATTTTATTGTCTTTTCCAAGTCTAAAATTGGTGGCGAATCCCTCATTAGATCCTAATCATCCCCTAGGATAGTCCCTTAGTAGATATCTTTCTCCCATTGTCATCATTTGGTTGAGATCTTTAGGGCATCCTTGAATGTGTAGTATAGAGAGTTCATGTCCCTAGGTCCTAAACTCTAGAGGTGACAATTTTCTATCTTAAATATAGAAATAACTCCAACTACTTGGGAAATTTCTAGTTTAGTAGAAACCATAGCATACATCAAACTTCCAACTACGCTTTGGTAAGGAACTCTACTCATGTCGTCCATCTTGAATGGAGATGTTGGATAATCTGAAATATATAACTTTGGTCCAAATAAAATAGGAACACATAATGGTCTATAAGGTTGCATATCAAACCTACATAAAATTGAGTTGACATGCTTACTTTGGCCAAGCCATAGCTTTCTATTCACTATATCTCTTTTAGTTTCCATCCCAAGAATTTGTTTAGCTTCACCAAGATATTTCATTTCAAATTTAGCAACAAGTTGATATTTTAGTTTTAAATCATACCTTTACCTCTACCAATAAATAACATATCATCAACATATAATGTAAAAAACATGACATGTTCACCGTCTATTTTATAATAAACACAATGATCTGATTTAGAACACTCAAATCCCAAACTCAACACATATGTATCAAATTTTTGGTACCACATCTTAGGACTCTATTTTAGGTCATTCAAATATTTCTTCAATATGTAAACCAATTTACTTTTACCTTTCACCATGTAATGCTTCGGCTATGTCATATAAATATCCTCCTCCAAGTCACCATGAAGGAAATCAATTTTCACATCCATTTTATCAACCTCTAAATCATAAGTACTAGCTATAGAAAGAAAAAATCTAATGGACATCATTTTTGCAATAGGAGAAAATATCTCATCATAATCAACACCCTCAACTTGAGCTCGTAACCTTTTACAAACAACCTTGCTTTGTATTTCTCAATAATTCCATTTGAACCAATCTTTTTCTTGAGTACCCATTTGCAACCATTAGGTTTCCATCCTTCAAGTAATGGTACAAGATCGCATGTATCATTCTTTTACAAAACTACCATTTCTTCATCCATAGCAATCTTCCACAATTTTGCATCATTCCTACCTAATGCCTCTTCTACTGATCTGGATTCACCCATGTTAGTATTCAAAGAAAAATGCATCTCCAATCATTAGGTGAATACCTTTTAGGTGGTTGTTTATGCTTTATAGACCTATGAATGTAAGCTGAGTTGGAGGTTCTTCATCCTCTTTTGAATATTTAGAGCTAGATGAGATATCCTCAACTTCTTGTCTATCCATGGTCCTTGATTCAACTTTCTCAACTATAGAAGGAAATTTTATCACATCTTCCCATTTACTTTGTTTTGGCAGCAATGTAACCGAAGAAGGCTTAGTTTCTTTAAAAATAGTTACACTTCTATTATGTATTACCTTATGTGCAATATGATAAAAAGGATTGTATCCTTTCACACCATAACTGTATCCAATGAAGATACATTTCACAACCTTGTTCTTCAAATTTTTGCATTCCTCCTTTGGTACATGTGCATATATGTCACAACCAAAAACTCTAAGATATCTTAATGAAAGATTGAGACCTAACCATTCTTGTATATGCATCTTATCAACAAGAATTGATTTTGGAGACCTATTAATCAAGTAACAAGTAGTGGCAACAACTTCATCCCAAAACCTTTTTTCTAGACCAACACCGCTCAACATACGATATTAAAAAAAATAGTTTATATAACTATAATATATTTTTATGTGATTTTTAAATATTCTACATGTTTTCTTTCTAAAAAAGTTTAGAGACTTGGAAGAAATTTTGATCATGCCTAGTTGTTACAAACTTTATGAATTATTTTTGATAAAAAGTAACACATTGGCTCAAACGAAATCCATCCCATGAATATAATCAAATATCAATAATAAAATTCTTGAGTTCTTTATTGTTAGTATGGAATAATTGACATCCTAGGTACATTGATATTTAGATTGAATTGTTTTTAGTTAATTATTAAAGGGAAAACTTATAATCCCAACGGAAAAACAAAAGATAAACTTGTATTAAAGAACTAATATTTGTAATTATAAAATTATCAACTCAAATTCATATAGTTTTTATTCATTGTTGATCATTATTGAATGCATATTTTAGTCATTGTAAACTTACAATTATAGTGGGTACATTCTAGGCTGCTTGGTAAATGACGTGATTTTTTACTATACACTGTATTAATCTTATAAATGACCTAGTCACTAATTATAATTGACACAATTTGAAGAATCCAAAAGCATTTTGAAAATTAGAAATCAATTCTAAGCAAAAAAAAAAATTAGATCATTGTTTGGGATTTGGGTTTACATACTCATCATAAAATAATTTAAATTCAAATAGTGTAATCCATTTAATTTATATAAATAGTCATAAAATTAAATAGGATCATAGTGATGGAAATTCAATCAACTCAATTACTTACATGAATGAAATATTAGACCTAGTGTTTTTCTATGAAATTTCTATGTAGGTGGTAATAATTTGTTAGTTTATTGTTTGCTAAGATACCTTGGGATTATTTTTACTATATTTTATATTTTATTTTATTATAATTGTTGTAAAAAATAATTTACTTTTGACTCCTTTTTTAGATGTAGAACCTTTCCAAATCCTTGTTTGAATGGATATGTGATGATATGAACTTAGTCTAAGGGTAATTATGAATATTCAACTTGATTAAAATTATACATGTATAGGAAGAGAGCATATTTTTGTAGTCTTCAATTCATGATGATAATTCTAGAACATATTTTAGATACATAGATTATATTATCGTAGTTAATATCTAGTGGCCACATATTATGAGATATACTTGCCATTCTCTATCTAACTTTTATGTAATGAAATAATAATAATTTGGTAAAATCTATGTTGGATAAGGGATACTTGACTGACCAAATTGAAAATTCACAAGATAGGATATTTAGTATATATCCTTACATGGGCTCCTCAGTTGTAAATTTATGATCTATTTCATGTAAAATTATATACCTAAAAATGAGTATAATTTATGACCTAGATTAGAAACATAAATCACACACATACATATACAACGTTTTTTTAATAAAAGAGACTCGGCAAAGATAAATAAGTTATCAACCTAGAGAGTTCATATCCAAAACTAGAAAATACTCGTAAAATAATAAATCACATCAACCAAGTGATCAAATATGGCTCAGAGGAAAGTAATCTATAGGTTATTTACCTTTTTTGGAGAGATGTAATGCCACTCTACTTGTGTTTGAACATGTCAATTGGACCATCAACAAAAATTTCATCAATTTAATAGAAATTCGTTAGGTAGAGAATAAAGATGTAGTAGTAAAATCGTTTATTTGCAAGCTAATGTTAGAGAATGATATGCATATTTACTTGACTCCTCTATTTCTATTAGTCACAAATACTTTAGTGAAAATGTTAACTGTGTCACTGCATAGATTTATCAGCATAACTAGAACCAAAATGAATGTGTTGGTAAATTTAATTTAAGATATTCAAGATTATGAAAGATATACCTTCGAAGATTACGAAAGATATATTTTACAATGTAAGAAACAACTAACCCAATGATTTTGCAATGTAAGGAACAACTAACTCAATCCGTAATAAACTCATTTGATGAGACTGAAGAATGATAAAGTCAAGCGAAGAAAATGCCTGGCGGGAAATGAATACCTTTAAGCTTTCTGATTTTTGGTTAGAACACCTAGTAGGGCCCAAACTAGACGGTGAGCCCTCCAAAAAGTCTCGAAGGCCTCCGAGGGGGTTTGGAAATAGTTTCCAACCAGCAATTGACGCCCCTCGATTATAACCTCACTAGCTGCGTCATTGCCCCAATCACAAAGATAAACTAATCGTTCCACTTCCTCTCCACTTTATTCTCTTCTCTCATACCTGTGGCTCATGTTTCTTCCATGTGGGATTAGTTAACGATATTTTTATTCATGTGGGATTAGTGAATTAGGGGAGAGGGGTCTATAGTGGAGCACCCTAACTTCGCGTTTCTCTAAATTCTATATGGAAATTTCAAATCACTCTCAATTTTTTACAACAGTGTGCTTCTATATCTTGTTTTAGGGTCACATAATCAAATACGATGCCACATCAACATGCTTTTTGGTGAGTATCCAAAAAGGCCCAAAAAAAAAGTGAGACCCATAGTGGTGCACTAAGTCATGTTTTATTGATGTGCTGATGTGGCATCACATGATTTGTCACTTTGCATACTTTATGGATAAAAAGTGTTTTGCAATTGAATATTAAAGTGCTCCACCATGGAGCCCACCGAAGACTACTTCTATCCCACTATTGAACCCTGCTCCATTATGAACTCCTCTCCCCTACATATTCATTCTCATGCTTCCGATTGCTGCAAATGAAACCATGTTAAGCGCTCCACTTTTCTGTTAGATTGTACTGCATGCCGTGAGCTCTAGTCGCTTTTTTAAGAATATAGAAGATTATCTAGTTCTCTGAATTTTTTCCCTTCCTTCCCTCGTCCTTAAATAATAGATTATTTTTGCGTACAATTCGAGTCATGGGAAATCCTTTCTCATTGATTACACATCGAACTCATATTGGGTGTAACATTCTCATCGCCATGAAATATGAGGGATTCATTAGCTCCTCATTTTGGTTTTAAAATTGTTCTCAGTTCTTTACTGTAAATGCATATTTTATAACAGATATATTGAATTTCCTTCGGCATTCAAGGAGTTTTGTTTAGAGTCTCAATGATGTTGTCTTAGGGAAATGTTTTGAGTAGTTTCAACTTGATTTTATGATAGTTGTGAAAAACATGTTTGTTATATCTTTTACAGTATTTTTAAATAGATTCAATTAACGTATAGAAAGAAGAGTAATCAAATTAGCATTGAATGTATATTGGAACACATTGTCTAGAAGCTCACTTAGTCTTTTAATTTTTGATAAATTTGAGGCTTGCAAAAAAGATCATTAGAAGAAGCCACATGAGTAGTATTTTGCTTGTTATTCTTCTTATCATTACCCTTTTGCAAAGCAGTGCAACTCCAAAATTTTGAAGGATAAGGAGATCGATAAAATGTATTGAATGAAGCATACTTCAATCAATTTAATGTGATGTAAATGCCCATGAAAGAAGTGTAGTTACTCAAATAAGAACTATGTTAGAAGGGAGGTGATAGGCTCTTCAATAAAATGCTTTAGAGTCCATCATCCAGAAGTACATTTTTATGTCAAAAAGAAAGGTATTGAAAGAATCTATAACACATTCATTAATCTTCTTATTAGATTATTATTCACACTCAAATATTCTAAAACATTATGATGTAGGAGCATCGAGGTAGATTGGTGATCCGCATCACCCAAATTGTTTTGGCATGAACTCATTATTTTGATTTTGGTTTTCCTCTTCAGTTTGACAGTTTAATTTCGATTTCAATTTTCATTTAGATGGAATTGAATGACAATGTTGTCCAACAAAATGTCACATTGTGATTTTATTATTATCCAAGTTTTGATTGTTCAATTAACATAAATTTGAATGGTAAAATAGCGCATAGAAGGCGAAACTATAAAGCTAAAGGTAAGATAGATTTTAAAAAAAATGAGAGCAAAAAGAAGTGGCGCCAAAAAGTGAACCCGTGTAGAAAATAGCTTAAATTGCAATTTAAAAAGAATAAAATATAAAGAGTAAGAACTTTAAATAAAATTACAGATTTAAAGGAACAAACAGGCCATGCCATATAGTGGCATGAAAGTTAAAGATGAAAGAGCAGATTGTAGGAAATGAAGAGGTGCGACCAAGGAAAATTAAAATTTAAAAAACGAATGTAGAATGGTGGCAGGGGCGTGCCTGGAGGAGAGAAAGACTCCACACAAATTCTAAAAGGCTAAGGAAGGTGTTAAAAAACTGCAACCATAGCCTATAAAAGCCAGCACCTGAAAGGAGGAGTCGAGCCTGACATAGGAGGAGTTGGCAATCCATGTGCAATCCCTATGCAATTTGTCTCCTGCATTGATTTATGCAATCCCTAGGCAATAAGCAATAAAATTAATAATATAGATAACCAAAATCTTCTTGCGACTCTTTCCATTTCAGTTTGCAATTTTTTTCTTTTGTAGGGTTGAATCTTTGTTTATTGGTGATGATATGCATAGGAAATCTGTAAACAACAAATGTAATAAACAAAATAAGTTAGAGGAGTAATGCATCTTTGTTGTATCTGTTTTCGCGTGGTAAAATATAAAAATTTAAATCAAATCTTCACCCTCTGATAGATACTGATCTGCAACTCAAGAGAAAAAAAAAAGTAATAAGTAATCTAAATGTAAGAACAAAGAAGGAACATTGGAGTACGAGATGAAAGCTATGTTGAATGCAAAATAGAAATGTAGTCAAGGAAATTGTGCAACATTTATAAATTTGCTAATTTAAATATTTGATATTCTTGTGCAATGAAAATTCGTACTTACCTTAGGATTTTGTTATAGATACTAATAAAACTGTAATAACGAAATTGTTAGCTATGATTTTATTTATTTTGTTTTATTTTAAATATCTTTGTGTAATTGGGACTTATGTGCATCATGCATTCATAGTTATTTGTTGATAATTTAATATGATTGGATTATCCTTGCATGTTATGCTTGATCATGCCACTTAAAAGTATTCCTTAAATGGTGACTAAAATACATCTAGTGAAATTGGGATGCAAGATCATTACAGGGGTGACTACAGTCTATACAGAGGTTCATTGCACAATTGGCTGACAAAAGTTTACCTTTCACACATCTACTGCATAAGAATGTTCCTTTCAAGTGGGATGAAAAATGTGAATTAGCCTTTCAACAAATGAAACAGTATTTAATGACTCCACTAGTTCTCATACCACCAAATGCTGACAAACCCCTAATCTTATACATTGTCGCAACAGAGACATCTCTGGGGGCACTACTAGCACAAGAAGACTCTACAGGAAAAGAACATGCAATCTACTACATCAGCAGAACACTGACAAGTCATGAGCTCAACTACACTTCTATTCAGAAGGCTTGTTTGGCAGTAGTCTTTGCTTCATAGAAGTTTCGGCATTACATGTTAACCCATACAATCAATCTAGTTTCAAAGATTGATCCACTCAAGTATTTATTAAGCAAAGCATCATTGACAGGAAGGTTAGCAAAGTGGGTAATGATTCTGAGTGAGTTTGACATTCATTATGTTGATCGCAAAGCAATCAAAGGACAAGTTATCGCTAATCAATTAGCTGAAGCACTATTACAAGCACATCATCCCCTGCACATTGAATTTCTAGATGCTGATGTCTTTACCATAGAATCTAAACAACCGTGGTCCTTATATTTTGACGGTTCTTTTACTCAACATGGATCGGGGGTAGGAATTCTTTTCATCACCCCTCAAGGACACACCATTCCTCGATCATATAGGCTGATGTTTCCATGCACCAACAACATAGCTGAATATGAAGCATTGATCACTGGGCTCAAAATAGCACTGGAATGGAGAATTACAGAATTGTAGGTGTATGGCGACTCATAGTTGTTCATTAATCAAATCAATGATGATTATCAAACCAAAGATGACAAATTAATACCATATAAAAAGATGGTTGATGACTTCAAGAAATATTTTGTGGACATAAAATTCACACAAATTGCAAGGCTTGATAATAAAGCAGTTGACGCCATGGCTACGATTGCATCATTGTAATTTTATCCGTCAGTCCGCTCACTACACCCTTATCGCTGACACCCTTTATCATCATGGTCTTGATGGTACTTTACTCCGATGTCTTGAATGTGAGGAATCTGACAAAGCTTTACAAGAAGTTCATGGTGGCATCTGTGGTACTCATTCGATTGGACTGACCTTATCCAAGAAATTGATTAGAATGGGTTACTACTAGCCTACAATGGATAGGGAATCATTCAATTTTGTGAAAACATATTCAAAATGTCAGATTCATGGGAATCTTATTCATGCTCCTGCACAGGAACTTCAACCATTCATGCCGACCTGGCCATTTTCTCAATGGGGGTTAGATCTAGTGGGTAAGATTCACCCTTCTTCATCAAACAGACGTAAGTTCATCATTACAACTACAGAGTATTTCACCAAGTGGATTGAGACAGTCCCTCTTACTAAAGTTACCGGCAAACAAATATTAGCATTCATACTCAACTATATTAATTGTTGGTATGGAATTCCCAACTCCATAATTACAGATAATGGATGTCCATTCAAAAATCAAGATGTTGATGAACTTTGTGAAAGATTTCACATTCAACATAGATATTCAACACCTTATTATCCACAAGGGAATGGCCAAGTAGAGGCCTCAAATAAAACAATATTAATTTTTTTGAAAAAGACTTTGAATGATTCAGGGAAGGATTGGCACATTCAACTCAAACCCGCACTATGGGCCTATAGAACCAGTGTCTGCACACCAACAGGAGCAACTCTGTTCACCCTTTTCTATGGAGCAGAAGCCATACTACCCTTAGAAGTTGAGATTCCCTCACTTAGAGTATCATTGAAAGGTCTCACAATAGAGGATGAATACAAAGTCTCCTGACTCCAAGAACTGGAACTCCTAGATTAAAAGAGACAAAGAGCAGCCGATCACTTAAAAGCATATCAACAAATGATGTCTCGCAACTATAATCACAAATTAAAGCCACATACCTTTCAGGTGGGTGATCTTGTTCTGAAAGAGAACCCACGCAATCAGAAAGACAGAGAGAAGAAAGGAAAGTTTGAACCAAATTGGCTAGGTCCTTATGTGGTTATCACAGTCTATGGTTCAGGAGCCTACAAGCTATCAACGCTAGTAGGGGACCTGTTTGATGAACCTATCAACAACATGCACTTGAAAAAGTATTATGTCTAAAGTGGTTATCATCATCAGAAAAAGTCCTGAAGAAAAACAAAAAAAAAATCAGAAAAAAGTCTTGAAAAAATACCAAAAAATTAGAAAAAGTTTTGAAAAATCCAAAACATCAGAAAAAGTCTTGAAAAAAATACAAAAAAAAATCAGAAAAGTCCTAAAAATGGTTACCCTAGTGAAAACCTAGCAAACAAGCATCTTGGTAGCACAAAAAAAAAAACTGTCATAGGGTGAAAACCTGGCAAACAGGTAGTCTATTGACAAGAAAAATGCAATAAAAACAAATAGTGAAAATCTAGCAAACAGACGCTATTTGTAGCTCTCCATCTATTAGTTCATGTTCTGCACTTAACTTTTTAGCCTTCATTTTCATAGATCTTTTTCATCATCTTAGGGCCACACCAGCACCATGCTATCATCATTTTCCTCGAGCGATAATGTCTTACCATGGCTTGATCATTGTACATATTCATTTCAGCAAGTTGTGTCAATACCGAGGGCAAAGGATACTGGGGGCAATCAAATTTCAAGTTTTACCAAAACAGTGAGACAATGACATCAAAACCAATTGGGCAAAGCAAAAAAATCAACTCAAACTAAAATATCCAATCATTGATCCATATCACAGTAGCTTTTAGTTGCATACCTTATCATGATTCATATCTGGATGATCTATAATCTAAATAATGTTTGGAATCACAGTATTTCATTTTTGAACAATGGTTGTTTAATTTTTGATATCATTTCTTTGGAGCACACTCGATGATGTACTGAACTAGAGTGGCAAGGAAAGAGGATGATTTTTCTTTGTTGCAAATATGTCGCGAGACATGATTTTTCCAAAGTTTATCATTGATGACAGTTCCAAATTTGTATTAGATAGTAGTTAGTCTTTGTCTATTCACGCAAGAAATGCTCAGATCATCTCGGTTCATTTATACCTAGATGCTTGTGTTCACTTGCTATATCAAAAATCATGAAAGTTGTACTTAGGTCATCATTGGTGCTAAATTCCCCTTTGATGCTTGTACATACTTCGAACATTTTCAAAATGCTCTATGATGATTTAAGCAGGCTCACCAAAAGGCTCAACAAA
Source organism: Sequoia sempervirens (assembly GCA_007258455.2). Lineage (NCBI taxonomy): Eukaryota > Viridiplantae > Streptophyta > Pinopsida > Cupressales > Cupressaceae > Sequoia > Sequoia sempervirens. Next base: position 82,201,528 of record VDFB02000017.1, read on the forward strand.
ATGGTCAGTTTCATTTAGTTGCATTTCATTTTAGGTCATTGTACATAACTACATATTGGATTTGCATCAAGCATTTTTGAAAGGTCAATCGCTGTCATTTTTTTTTGGACTATTTGTGGAGGACAATGCAAACATTCATGTCATTATCATTTCATCATCAATTTCATTACCATTATCATCTCATCATTGCATTTTCAATATCATTTCATATTGATTTCATTGTTGCATCCATTATCATTTTTATCATCATTTCATTACCATTATCATCTCATCATTGCATTTTCATTATCATTTCATATTAATTTCATTATTGCATCTATTGTCATTTCATTATTTTTCTTTACCATTATCATTTTACCATTTCATTTTCATTTCATCAATCATTGCATCATCATTCATTTTATTTCTTTCATTATCATTCTCATTTAACATTTCATTATCATTTCATATCATTTTAATCTCATTTATCATTTCATTTATCCGTCTGTTCTAATTACAAATCATTATATTTTCATCACATATCATTTTATCATACATCTCATCACTATTCACTCATATCATTTTACATCATATTGCATCATTTTATCATACAAAACTCATAATGCATAACATGAACATGACATTCATTTTTCATCATATCCTCTTTTACTTGCATTGAAAAATCCAAAAACATAAACATACATACATATCATAAATCATTCACCTGCATGACATCATTAGTACACATTATCATATCATCATCATCATAATAAAAACATCATAATTGAATCATCTTGCATATCATGTTAGTCATCAAATCATTCAAATGCATACCACAATCCATAACACATAACTACATATCACATAACCAGCAAATCATGATGCATATCACATAAATCATATCATAAATGCACATCACATCATCAACAATACTCATCGCCGCTACATATCATCACTCATCAAAAATGATACAAATGTCCAAATGTCCAATGAAACTAAAATGTCCAAAGCAAAATACATCAGATAGGATCAAAAATCTGTATACATGCTCCAAAAATGATATCCATCACAAGACTAGCTGGTCGATGCCCCTGATGGAGCTAGTCCAGAAGGAGGTGGCCTGCCACTGGTACCTACATCTGGGTCCTACCGAGGCCCAATCACTCCCCTGCTTTGTGTGTGTGTGTCCGCGATCTACTCCTCATCCTGCTATGGGACTGCGGGTATGGCTCTCTACGCTCTGGAGGACACAACTCCTCGTATCTGACCCTGTAGTACTCAACCTCCCTAGCCATCTCCATGCCCTCTGCAATGGCATCCCATAGTGACGCACTCTCTATAGTGCCCATCAGCCTCTAAGTAACGCCCTTAGCCTCTACTGCCCTTTGTCTAAATGTGTCTCTCTCTGTGATCACCTGGGCTAACTGTGGGCCTAGGGCATGTGCCTGTGCCTGTGCCTGTGCCTGTAGCTGCACAATGAATCCCTATGCCTGTCCTAGCTGACTCTACAACTGTCCCTACTGACCCTGTAATGTATGCACCTAGGCCTGAAGCATGACTATCTCTCCCTGCTGAGAGGAGGATGCCATATCCCTGTCCTCGGTCACCGCATGATCTAGACACCCTTCAGGATATCCATCCTCGACCTCCCTAGCACCTGTCCCTCCTCCCCACCATCATCTCCATCATCATCATCAGAGCTCTCCTCCTCTCTGCTCTCCTCTCCTCCAACTACTCCCTACTCACCGCCGGCCACATCCTCCTGTCTCATTGCCCCTAGCTGTGGTGCTACCAGAATAGGTGCTAGCTCATCAAGACTAGTAAACTGTGGAAAGGGATGCATGTGAAAATATGCGAAATACTCATCCAACATCCCAGCATCCACAATGTCTCGCCTGTCATCCCATACTTTAGGTGCTAATTTCTAGAACTTTGTATATGCTATCTAATATGAAATACATGGCCCCCATCTAGCCTCATCTTTGCTCTGGGCGTAGTGTGCAACCCCCTGTGGCATCCCCTGAGTGAATCCAAACTGTCTCTGAACTTGCAATGCTAGAAATCTCTCCAAAATGAAGGGAGTCCTCCCTATCAGGAACTGAGGAATGCATACATACGGCATCTCTATATCATCGGTAGCCCATGGCTCACAATCAAGATATGGTCGCCATACAACTGTATCCATATCATCTAGCAGTCGCCTTCAATATTCCACCTTGCCTAGCTTGGGCTGGGTAAGGAACATAGCATACATATAGATATAAGGCTTGATTGGTGGCCTAACTCTGGGGCACCCTGGTCTCGTCACAGCGAGATGCTCCCATACCCAAATCTGCAGCACTGTCACCCCACAAGACAAACTAGACGAACCTTTGTATACTACCTGATGCAAATCATGATAAAGATGTGCTAGCATGCAGCTCCCCCATGCATATATCCATGGCTGTAGCAGCATCTGCTCCAAAATCCTGCCCTATCCCACTGATAATCCCTTTGCCCAGTGAACCGGACAAAAGAGACCTCCAATGAATGCACCCAAAACTGGCGGAAAGGCTGGGTATCCTCAAAAGTCTGCCCACAGAACCCAGTACCCAACAATCTATGCATCTCCGTACACCCTCCTCAAAGCATCGGTACCCCCCAGCTCCTTGTGATCATAATACACAAGGGCTCCAACCACTGGGATACCTACTATCCTGTACACATCCTTAGGAGTAACTGTCACCTCACCCGTCAGCATATGAAAGGTGTTATGCTCCGAATGCCATCGCTCTGCAAGTGCTGTCAACAATCCTCTATTGACCTAAATTGGCGGCATTGCCAATAAGGATCTCAAACCACATGTATCTATCAAGGCTATGTCAACCGGTGTCAACTCAGAAATCCTATCCCATCCTACTGAGTGTCCTTCTCTAATCTAGAGGTTTTTGAAAACCTCATATTTTCATCACAAGGATATGTAATCAGAATCATATCAATCATTCAGTCTCAATCATTCAAAAAAAATCAATTAGACTCATATCTATCAAGTGACCTATATCAATGATCTCTATCAGTGACCTATATCAGTGACCTATATCAAGTGACCTATATCAGTGAACTATATCAGACCCATATCAATAACTCATATGAATGCATAAAATCAATGACCCATATCACACCATCAATCCTATCAAGGAAAACCAATACATAATCTATCTAGATGGATATCATATCAAATCTATTTTATGATCAATTACTATTTGTTTTCTATTGCAGAAAGCAAATTTATTGGAAGTCATATCAATCATTTACTCTTTGTTTTCTACTTTAAGAAGCAAAGTTATCAGTTCAATCTACTCTTTGTTTTTTCATGGAAAACAAAGTTATCAATCAAATCAACCATAAGATCACTCTAGCATTTCTATCAATATTAGCATGATGATACGACAATTTACCTATCTATTGACTAAGGAAGCAATATCAATCATCATTTTCACATTTATATCATCAAAACATCAATTCTGCCTATTTTACCATATGTGCCACTCTTTGGACTCTATGCACAAAAACCCGTATGCGCCGTTGTTTTTACCGGATGCGCTCAAACAGATCCCCTATGCGCGTTTTCCTATATGCGCTACTTTACTCATCCTAAGTGCAATTCTAATCACTGGATGCGTGTTTTTACTCTATGCGCCACTATTTCTACTCTATGCGCTTTATCCCTAATATTTCCTATCATGCCCTATATGCGAGTTTGTTTTCACCCTAAGCGCTAAAATGGTTTTATCCTAACAATTCAAACTTATGCTATATGCGCGCTTGTTTTTACCCTAAGTGCGTCTAAATTTTTTGAAAGCGCCTAAACTATCCTAGATGTGCGCAAACGACATTTTCCAAATCAAAATCCGTAGAAAAACATGAAAATTCGATTCAAAAACATAAAAATCCGAAAGCATAGGAGGATAGATCGACTCACCAGTGGTCTGTATGTTGCTGGCCTTTGGTATCTACTGAATCTCTTGAATTGGTGGCGATGATAAGGAATCTCCATGTCACGATGTCACTCTCAGAGCTATAGTATTCACCAAAGTCAAAAGTGCAAATGACTTGTCTTTTTCAACCCTTTTACCTTTTAAAGGTCAAACAAGGGTAAGTTTGCTGCCTTTTTGACTTTATTTTCAACATGGGACATTTCTTTTTCATCATTTATCACGAGTTAAACCACTCTCTCTCTCATCCGTGATTTACCTCCCGAGGGGGCATCGTCATTAGCAGAAATATCGAAGGCATGTCAGGGGAAAATTTTTATTTTCTTTGAAGCAATGCATTTCACACATCACTTCAAAGAGGGGTAAAATGTATATGTCTAAAAATGGTCATGATTAAGCTTGTTAATTAATTAAATATGATTCATTAATTAATTCCCCTAAAGTCATCTACATATAAATAAATTTAATTATTTATTTATATCGTTCATTTTCTAATTCTTCTACCTTAATTAAACAAATACTTTTATTTAATTATTGACAGTTCCACCTTCCACTTAATTAAATTAAATGAATTTTCATAATTCATTGATATTTGATTATCATACTATTCTAAAGTTTAAATATTTTGAATATTTAAATAATGGAATATTTTTTTCATCCTCAAATTCAAATATTAAATATTTTATTTAATATTTTTATCACCCTAATTTCATTTCTAAAACATAATTAAATTATTTATTTAATTATGTGAGTTTCCATTTTTGTCTTCACTTCCAAATTAAATAAATATATTTTATTTAATTTCTAACTCATACTAAACTCACCCTTCCAAATTCTCATCTCACTCTTCGAAATGGAAGTTTCCCTTCAAATCTCAATGACAAAAATTGAAAGAAAAGGGAAACCTTCCATCTTCTCTTCCACTTTCAAAAATCTCCCACCGTCCGTTTGAACAAGTTTAATCTGGACCGTCGATCGAATCAGCCAATTGAATCTATTTGAAAACTCTATAAAAGCCCGTGCAAATCCAAGCCTTGGTTAATCATCCACATTTGCATGCACGCACTCACCTTCGCATACATACGCATACCTATGTTCATACAATTAGCTTATGCATTCATATCAGTTTCAATATCATAGCCATACTTTCATATTAGCATAGCTTTGCATTTAGCATATTATGCATCTCAAAATCTCGTTCTTTAGCTGTCATTTTGTTGAGCATTGATCTGCTGAACTAAGAGCCTTTGGAAACAACAAAATGCTAAAGTTAGAGGAAGATAAGACGATTTCAGGAAGCTTTAGTAATGGTTTGCATATTTCTATTTCTTTTTAAATTTTTCTGATTCAATGTCTTGTTAATATGTGTTTTATTTTCATTTAAATTTATCCTATATTTCACAAACACAGTAATAGTCAATAATATGAAACCTATTATTGTCATCAACATTATGAAATTTGTATGAGAGTGTATAATCTACAATAGCACTTAGATCTCTATGACAATATCATTGTTAGTAGTATATAGTGACAACATACAATAAGAGATTCAAATGTAACATCTATTAACAATGAGAGTAATCTATAAGATTTATGAAGACTACTATGAGTTTTGTAGTACTCTATAATGATGCAATGATATACTCTAACCTCTCATAGTTAGCATGATTGATGATTTTCATGTATTTACTGATGGCTAGTATGAAGCAATGATTTGTTGTCTTGACTATCTTTAATGTTGGGTAGTTAGTATGAAGCAATGGCATGGTCATGGTGAGTTGATTGTGTTTGACATGTTACAAGAAAAAGAAATATGACAAGATGATACCTTTTCAGTAAGAGCAATCAATTACAATAGTTTTTGATCTTCTTGCACCCCTATCATATATGTTCTTTGTTCATGTTGCTTTGACTTGTGATTCTACTTGAACATTATTTTGAGGTTGATACCTTTAGTCACATATTTCTTATGACAATGCTCAAACAATTCCTTTGTATATGTGATTGACTCTTTCATGTGCTAATTCAGTTTGTGAGTTTGCAATGCAGTCTTTGAGAATACTGTAATAGGGCACTATAGTGGAAGAGTGTGTTGGTAGGTATAACAGAATAATGAAACGAAATTTTATTTTAATGTCTTTCACTTTGTAATATCTTCATGAATCAGTCTATTGAAAGTGGTTTTTTTAGTGCTACATTCAAATTTAGTGTATTTAGGGTACTTACATAGAGGAAGCATTTTGATGATATCATGGATCTTTTGGTTGTGATGACATTTTGTCATGATGGCATCATCGTGATAATAGTGCTTTGTCACTTAAATACATGTTTTTGTCATTTTACATGACAGTGGTTACATTGTTGTCTATATGGTACAGGTGATATTTGATACTTGGTACAATGCTTAATAATGATATTTCATTAGTTAATAATGATAGTTACATGTTGCTGACAATGGTATTGTCCCATGTTCATTGCCCATTATATGTTATTGATATGGCTCATTCTTATGGTTGTATTACCTATATATTGTAGATATTGACAATGTGTTACAAAGAGTAGAAAGTGTTGGTAATAGTTACATAATGAATAATTCTTTTCAAAACTATATAAATTACATGTTACAGTGATATTTTGATGCTATAGATTACATGTTGATAGTGATTAAGGGATATGATAGTGTTTTCAATTGTTTCCCTTATGCATTCAGATAGGGGGAGCTTTCCAATTTTATCTTTTATCCATGACACTTGAGTTTTTAGATATTGTGGTTGATCTTCCTAGCATGTTTCTAGCATGCTCTACTACTCTTGATAGATGAATCATACTAAATGTAGACAATATCTATTGCAATTTTATTTTATTGATATTCTTGCTTATTATAATGAAAAGTTTGCTCAATCTAATGTCTAAGGAGGTAGATTGTTTTGATGAGATGATTTTTGTGACAACATTTTGTACATTCTTGTTTCAACAAGAAAAAATGCAATTCTATTTACAATGGTTAGCTAGTTTTCTTGATAGTGTTGCTAGTACTTTGTACTCAGTCTGTCGGTATTTCATGAAGCTTATAGTGCTTTGATTTTGTAGATATAGACTTTATGCTTGTAGGTTTTATAGTATGACTATGTGACAATGTTTTATCTTCATGGTTTCTATTCTTATGTTGAAAATGGGTAACTGAGCTGTGCTATTTCATATCAGATTCAGATGGTATTGTGTTTTATTTGCCATGTTATTTTATAATCTCACAGTAGACAGTGAACATTTCATGTTTATTACATTATATGTTGATGATATGTTATTTATTGGTTGAGGTAAAGGTATGATTTTAAAACTAAAATATCAACTTTTTGTTAAATTTGAAATGAAATATCTTGGTGAAGCTAAACAAATTCTTGGGATGGAAATTAAAATAGATATAGTGAATAGAAAGCAATGGCTTCGCCAAAGTAAGCATGTCAACTCAATTTTATGGAGGTTTGATATGCAACCTTATAGACCATTATGTGTTCTTTTTTCTGTTGGACCAAAGTTATATATTTCAGATTATCCAACATCTCCATTCAATATGGAAGACATGAGTAGAGTTCCTTACCAAAGCGTAGTTGGAAGTTTGATGTATGCTATGGTTTCTACTAAACTAGACATTTCCCAAGTAGTTGGAGTTATTTCTATATTTAAGATAGAAAATTGTCGCCTCTAGGGTTTAGGACCTAGGGACATGAACTCTCTATACTCCACATTCAAGGATGCCCTAAAGATCTCAACCAAATGATGACAATGGGAGAAATATATCTACTAAGGGACTATCCTAGGGGATGATTAGGATCTAATGAGGGGTTCACCACCAATTTTAGACTTGGAAAAGACAATAAAATGCAAGATGAAAATGTAAAACCCTAATATGATACAAACTTGATTTAAATGACCTAGAAATGCAAGTAAAACAAAACAAAAAATACAAGATGAAATGTGTGCACCTAAAGACCTAGAGATGGCTGGAAGGAGTTTGAAATGTTAGATATTTTTCCTTTTTGGCCTAGTGGGACTCATTCGCCATTCTGGGTGAAGCAGTCCCAACTCTAGAATTTTGCACATGAGTAGGTTTCAGGAAAAAGGGTATTTGAATCTACAAAGGTCTCTATCAAATACCTATAGTGGGACTCATTCGCCACTTGTGGTGACTCAGTCTACTTGTACTTTTTTGGGAATTCAAAACTTGAATATGTTCTTCTGAATCTACTATGTCCTTCCTGATTGATTTTCATATCTGAAACCCTAATTTGCAATCTGTAGGTGATATCCAAGTATCTCCAATTCTTGATGACAATTTTGAAAACTTTAATCTCTTTGAAATTTTTTCTCCAATCTTGCTCCATAGGAAATCTACAACCTAGACCTATAAATCACAATGAAAGGAGAGGGAAAAATGTTGGGGGTTTAGTAGAAAGGGGTTTTCCTTGGTCAAAACACATTTTGGAAATCAATACTTGAAATGAAATTAAATAAGAATGGAGAACGATGAATGATCAAATGACAATGGTGCAACTCACTAAATCCCTGCAATAAAGTGCTACAAATATGCTTGGGATGGCTATAATGGATGTAGATCTTGAATCTTACTTTGATGATGTTGATCTTGAGTGAAATGCTAGCTTGAATCATGAAACCCTACATCATAATTGTTAGCATAATAACAAACATGATGCATGAAGAATTTGACATGATGCTTGAATGATGCTCTAAAATGCTTGATGATCAGCTCTAGAAGACTCTTGAATGCTCTTGTAAACAATTGAATTCTCTTGTGAACTCAAACATGCTATTGGAAATTCTGTCACAATACTCTCAGGTGATCTCTTGAATGCTTAGGTGAAAATGAGTGAAAGAACCTTATATTTATACTTAATTATGAAAGAATTCCTAAAATTACAACACCACAAGCTGACATCAAATCTAGGAGGATATAAACCTACCAAAAATTTGAATTAAATTAAATTTTGAGCTAAATGGGACTCATTCACCCAAGGTGGCGAATGATTCCCATTAGGCATAATGTATGGGACCAAAATTCAAAAGTGCTTAGCAAGGTGTGAAACTAGGTTCGGGACCCAAGAATCTGGGTGGGACTCATTCACCCAAGGTGGAAAATGAGTTCTAGATCACTAAATTTGGTCCACACAAGCCAAAAACATATGAATTATGATTGTGTGATGATTAATGTTGGGATTATCCTTAAAATTTTACATCAATTAAGGATTGTGGATTTAAGGCCAATTAAAGCTTAATAAATCCTAATTAATAAATAAAACCCTTAGAGAAGTCTGAAAGTGTGTTACAACACTTTACAACACCCAAGAAAAGGCATTAATTAAGTACATTTTGGTTAAAAATAGGTTCATTAGTATCAAATACCTAATAAAATCCTAGAAAAGTGTGAAAGTGGACTACAACACTTTACAACACCTTTACAAGGCACAATTTAAATACATTTTATTTAGTTTAAAAGGTCCCAAGACCTAGTGTGAATGTGTCAAACACCTTACAACACTAAATCAAGGAAACTTTTAAGCTTAATTTAACAAGAAGGGGCTAAACCTGTGTGAAAATGTCACTAATGACATTTTTCAACACTACACTAGATATATGTCTAATCTTGGTAAAGTTCAATGGGATGTAGTTAAAAGATTCTTCACATATTTGTGTGGTACTTCAGATTATTCCTTATGTTATCACAGTAATATGATTGAAGATGATATGTCCATTAATATTCATGGTTATGCAGGTTAAAACTAGGTACGCGATGTTGATAACAGAAGATCCCATAGTGCTTGTGTGTTTACTTTATTTGGTGGTGTAATTAGTTGGATGAGTAAGCAACAAGTTGTGGTTTCTTTTTCAACTATTGAAGTAGAGTATATGGCAACTACCCATGCTTGTAAAGAAGCCATTTAGCTTAAGAAATTGTGTCCAGATATTGGAATAAAACAAGGTGTAGCGACAATTTATTGTGATAGAGTGTGATATGTCTAGCTAGGAACCTAAAATTTCATGCCAAGACCAAGAAAATTGATGTACAATATCATTTTGTTAGAGATATGGTCGAAGATGGTAGGGTGAAACTGGTTAAAGTAGAGACTTTGATGAATGTTGTTGATTCTTTAACTAAGCCTATGAGCACAGAGGAGTTTAGATGGTATTCAGAGGCTATGGTCCTTTTGTCCCCTAGTAATTAAGAGATGATAATGACACCCTTTTGTTGTCCTTGTAATGTGTTCAAAAAGTGGCAAATTTGTTGAAAAAATGTGTCTCAACCTTGCAATTACATATTTGGTACTATTGATATATAAGGTAGTGTTCATCTAATGACGAGGTGGGGGGAAGGGGGCATGGGGGGGACACCCCCCCACAAGGGGTCTAATGAAATCATCCTCCCGACTGGGGTCCAAGGGCAACGCATCATGGTGGGGGCTCAGAGGAAGCACCCTTGAAAGGATAATTTTATTTATATTTAATTATTGTAAATCTAGATTATTCATCATTATCTCTCATATCTGACGACCGATATTTTATTAGCTCAACTTTCCCTATAAGGAAACCCTATTTTATGATGGCATTGTATTATGTATGTGTATTTCAATGTATTTTGAGAGTTTGATAGCAATCATGTTGTCTCTGGTTCTTTATGTGGTGATACTCCTATGAGAAGCTTGCTCTGCAAGTATATTTTAATCTTTGTGATTGTTGAATGATATATATGGGCAGCTTTTGGACTGTGGGGTTTTTTTCTCATGTAATGACAGAAAAAGGTCCCCCCTAACATGGCTTTGATTTAGTGTTGTAATATGTCTAACATATTCACATTAGGTATTGGGCCCTTGTAAAGTTACTAAATCAGCTTATTGGTGCCTTATTTAGAGTGTTGTAAAATGTTGTAACACATTTTCACACTTTTCTATGGTTATCATTAATAATTGGGCCTCTTTATGCTTTAATTGGCCTTATTTTGCATCCATAAGCCTCATTTAATGCATCTTTTTTAGGATAATCCTGACACAAATCATTACGCAATCATAATTCAGGTGTTTTCATCTTGTGTATCCAAAATTTAGTAATCTGTGACTCCTTCCCCACCTTGGTTGAATGAGTCCCACCTAGATTTTTGGGTCTCAAACCTAGTTTCACACATTTCTAAGCATTTTTAAAAAAGTGCCCAAAAATTATGCTTGATGGGACTCATTCGCCACCTTGGGTGAATAAGTCCTGCGTGGCCCAAAATCAAAATTAATTCAAAATTTTGGCATTATTTTATTCTCCTAGATCTGATGTCGGCTTGTAGTGTTGTAATTTTGTGAATTCTTGCGTAATTAAGTATAAATACAAGTTTTTTTCACTCATTTTCACCCCAAGCATTCAAGTATTCATCCTTATCGCAAGTTTGAGTTCACAAGAGAATTTAGGAGCATTCAAGTGCAGATTATCAAGCATTTTAGAGCATTCTTCAAGCATCAAGCATCATGTCAAATTCTTCATGCATCATGTTTTTTTTGGAGCTAACAATTGTGATGTAGGGTTTTATGATTTAGGGGTATGTGTAGGATCATGAAGGGCTGAAAAGTGGCAATATGATGGGTATGTGTAGGGTATGTGGTTGACGACTTTTTTTAACCCAAAATTGATGAAATGAAAAGGGTTTTTAAAGGAGATTCTCAACTTTCCACCAATATAAATTATGCTTTACTTTGAATTTAATAAATAATTATTATTCATTTTCTATTTGAATTACGACTAGAGTGTTGCTTGATAGGCTAATTGAAACACATATATAGCTTTAAAATGGTATCACATTTTTTGAATATGAAACATGTGTCACATTCTATGCTTTGCGTACTATAGGATTTAAAAAAAAGAATGTCTTGAAGTTTTGACCAAGTTAAGGTGGTAAAACATACGAGTTTTTATATTTTTTAAAGTTGTATTATTTACTTGGAAAAACATTACAAAAATATATGCATCACACCAAGACATGATTCTTCTACTTACATCTAAAATCTTATAAAAAATATTATCATTTTATTGTGGTCAGGGTAGTTAGATAGACACCTAATTCTTATTTTTTCCTTGAAATTTAACTGGTACTGCATTGAAATTTGAAATTTTCACCAAATAGATTTAAAAAAATAAATAAACCTAGTAGTTTAGAAACTATGTTCAATATGCTACAGATTCTATTCTTACATATTTTTGAAATAATACAGATAACTTATTCAAATTTTTACGTCAAGTTGCCTAACACTGATCTTTTTGAATTTTATCGGCACATAAGGGCCTATTTTTTCCATGATGATCCTACACATACCCTCAAGCTAGCATTTCATTCAAGCTATCTCTCCTTCAAGCAAGAGTCAAGATCTATATTCATTGGAGCCATCTCACACATGTTTGTAGCACTTCATTAATAGGTTTTGGTGAGTTGTAATATCATATCTTGTTCATTTATCATTCTCAATTCCTATTTCATTCTATTTCAAGGTTTGATTACCAAAATGAGGTTTGACCAAGGAAAACCCCTATCCACTAGCAAAAAAACCATTTTTTCCCCCTCTTTTGTGTGTGATTATAGGTCTAGGTTGAAGGAACATCAAAAATCAAGATTGGAAGAAGTTGTTAAAGTGCATATAGAGTTTTCAAAGATGTCGTCAAGCTTTGGAGAACAGTGGAGAACACCTATAGGCTAATTTATAGAGGTTCAGATCTAGAAAAATGAAGAAGTAGATTAAGCAGAGTGAGAAGAGAAGAATCAGATCCTAAAGTTTCTAAACTCTGTAACTAGACTGATTTGTCACTTCTAGCGAATGAGTCCTAGTTTTGATCAAAATTCAATTTTTTGCAGATTTAGATACCCATTTGGCAGATTCCTATTCCCGCATAGAAACCTAAGTTTTGGATTGATTCGCCTAGCTTGGAAAATGAGAAAATTAGCATTAAATACAATATTTCTAAAATTTGAGAGCTCCATTCAACCATCTCCATATTTCCAAGTGCATGTATTCCATTCTGTAGCATTCTATTTTGTTTCATTGGCATTTCTATGACATTTATTGAAGCTTTGCATCATACTAGGGTTTTGCATTTGATCTTGCATTATAATTTGCATTAAATTTTTCTTTCTAAGTCTTAACTTGGTACCTGAACCCCTTTTTAGCTTACACTTAGCCCATAGGACAACCCTATTGCAAGATTTCTTTCTCCTTTGCATTGAGATCTCTATGGTTATCCTTGAGTGAAATTGGAAAGTGAGTGTGCTCTATATCCTAAAACCATACGAAAGCACTGTATGAATTTTTCTACATTTATTTTTTGGTGAACCTACATTTAGAACATTAAAATTTTGATTTGGCGTGCATCATCATCCCATATTTGGCTTGCATTAACATTGCATTAGAGTTTGCATTAGTTAATTGGCATTTTATGGTTTCTAATTTTGCATTAGTGAAAGATCATATAGATTTCCTTTTTGCATCTCATTTCACTGAAAATCAAACAAAATCTGAATTTTCACTTAGTATATAGATCATATAACATAAAAAGGCTTAAAAATCAATTGAAAATTTTTATTTTTTTGAAAAAAATCCCTGTTGCGACTCATTCGCCACCTTGGACAAATTAGTCCCTATGCAAATCCTGTACTGCAGTTTTTGACATTTAAAGCACTATTTTTTAGCTCCTATTTGTTGTTACCTTTCTATTCTAGTTTATATACCTTTTGTTTCATCCAATTCATTACATCTAGTTTAAATTAGCTCATCTTGTGCATTGATTAAAATCCAAATTATATCTAGAACATTTCATTTCACATTATCGCATAGTTTAGAATCTAAAATTTTCATCATGGATATGTGCTTTGGTAAGCTTTGGATTTCCTTGAAGTCCTTAGTCGATGTGTCAAGTTGTACTTTTGAAATGATCCTAATGAAATTAAACTGACTCATGCTCCTTCAACTCCTAATGCATGTCATCGTGATGTTGACATTATTAGAGAAGATGGCGATAGCATGAATAAGTTCCTAAATGATTTTCTTAACAACCTTGAAGCTAATGCATCCTTTTATCCATTAATGCAACAACCAACACACCCTACAATACCAACTCTTGAGATGTTTGGTTATTTAAATCCTAAATTTGAGGTAAAAGTTGAGCGTAAGTGTTGGAAAAACAAGGAAAAACAACTAAGAGGGGGGGTGAATCAGTTGCCACAAAATAATAAACTTTTCAAGCTTTACTTGACTTAATCTCAAATCTAATGAATAGGAAATTAAGCATAAACAATTAACACATTAGAGAGATAGAGAACACCAATATTTTTTACGTGGAAACCCTATTAGGGGAAAAACCATGGTGGATGTTAGTCCACAATATTATACCCTATTAAAAGTATAATGAAATCAATAGGGGGAATGCACATGCATTTAGGCACACTGCCTAGAGCTCACTTCTCAATTCCAGAAGGGGTTCACTACCACAAATATAGAATAGGATTAAAATCCAGAGGGTATGAACTGAAAAATTAACTTTTGCACAAGCCTAATTACAATTCCAATTAAGCATGGAAAAATCCTTCTCTTTTCACTCAAACTACTTCACACATCGCTCGATCTTCTTCACACTCTACTCTGCAAACAAATGTTGTTTGCACATACACACATAGGAGAACACCCAACACACAAAGCACAGTCTGCATTGATAAAGCAATCACTCTTATATATATGCTACATGAGATTTCATCAACAACTTAGTCAGCCAGGAAAATAAAACATATTTTTAATGTCAGCCCAAATTTACAAATAAATTTTTTATGCGAATCCACCAAGGTTGGCCACAACATAGTGGAGACTCATTAATATCTCCAACACAAAAATATTTCAATTAATTTCACCTCGAAGATCCAAAAAATTCTACCATCAGCATGTTGGCCAAGAACATGAAAAACTGAACATACACAAGAAAATATATTCAACCATGAGCACACTAATTAATGTGGACATAATACAGAGATATAGCATGATCTAGGGACATCCAAAAACATCAAGAAACAATAGAGAAACATCCACAACAACTGAGATTTCTAGAATCAGACAAACTTCACTCAATAATACTAATAGACATCACATAAATATTGTCAGACCACAACATGATCAAATCTATACGCGAACCTCTGAAACTTCTAGTAGATGATCTAGATAACCTCAAGAATAAACCATTTAGTCCATAGTATTTAAACTTCAACGTAAGGAACAAGATTCCTTCATGACTTGCACAATTCCACTCAGAACCTATAACACTTTCTTTTATAATTTTCTCAATATCCTCGACATATACAACCTATGATACACTAAATGCTAATAGTGTTGACATCAATGAAAACCACATATCAGCAACACACCCACATCATCCAACAATCTCCCCCTTTGGCATTGATGGCAACACTTGATGTGAAAAATACCATCAACCCAACACACTTGCTTTCGCTTTGGTTCTAACTCTTCTCCTCAATTTCTCTTCGAACCTTAAAAGGATTTTTCACATTGCGCTCCTCCCCCTTTGACATCAATGGAAAAGGTAACCATGACCTTTCCATATATGTACTTTGAACGACATATCTACACATCTAACTACCCCCCCTAAGAAGCAGCCATGAAAACATCAATCTAGATTAGAATATAGCAATGTAGCTCATGGATTGATGCAAGTGAATGCATTTTTTTATTTTTTATCATGAGGGGTAATTAGCCCTAGCATTCCTCTAAGATACTCAAAATTATCCTTCAGAAATGGCTTAGTAAAGATGTCTACAATTTATTCTTTGGTAGGCACATACTCCAAAATAACTTCTTTCTCATTCACTTTCTCCCTCAAGAAGTGAAACTTGATTGATAAATGTTTAGTCTTAGAGTACAACACCAGATTCTTTGAAATATTTATTTCACTTGAATTGTCACAGTATATGGCAATAGGTTCTTCATATACAACCCTAATATCTTTCAAAATTTGTTTCATCCATATTACTTGAGTACAATTATTTGTAGGAGCAATATATTCTACTTCAACAGTAGATAGATAAATGGAATTATGCGTCTTGCTCAACCACTGGGATACCAACTTCTTCCCTAGGAAGAAAGCACCACCACTAGTACTTTTTTTGTCATCTACATCTCCAGCCAAATCAACATCAGTATATGCAATCAAAGTGAGATCATCATCCTTTGGATACCAAAGTCCAAAGTCAACTGTTCCTTTCAAATATATGAAGATTCTCTTGACAACAGTCACATTTGATTGTTTTGGGTCAGCTTAAAATCTAGCAACCATAAATACAACATTCATAATATCTGGTTTAGTCTGGGTTAAATAAAGAAATCCACCTATCATTGATCTATATCTAGTTTGATTCACCTTAGGAGAATCATCATTTTGTGTTAGCTTACATCCGGTCACCGTGGGAGTACCAACAGGCTTTGATTCTTCCATCCAAAATTTCTTCAGTAGTTCTCTCACATATTTGGACTAAGATATGAAAATTCCCTTATTTAACTAGGTCACTTGCAATCCTAGAAAGAACTTCATATCTCCAATTATACTCATCTCAAATTCATCCTTCATCTTGTCAGTAAACTTCATATATAGATTTCCATCTCCTCCAAAAATGATGTCATCAATAAAGAATTCTATAATTAACTCTTTATCATGATCCAATTTGAAATATAAGTTGCTATCAATAGTACCTTTAGTGAATCCAAGCTTTAATAAGTATTTGTCCAATCTAGCATACTAGGCTCTGGGGACTTGCTTAAGTCCATATAGAGCTTTCCTCAGGCAACAAACCATATCTTCCTTGTTAGTTAGCTGAAATCTATCTGGTTTTTCAATTTATAGCTACTGGGGATAAATAAGTGTGGACAATATTATAGAGACAAACTTATTTCAAGTGCCTTAAATTCATTGTCATCTTAGAAATAGGTTTTTAATTTTATGTGATATCTACCAATAGGAAGGAAGCACTAAAGGACCTGGCTAACAATTGCATTTTATGTTTCTATTCCCTCTTGTTTGGAGTAAGAATCTCTATTTGTGGTATAATAAAAAGCTCTATCTGTAGCAATATAAGACAAAGAGAGGCCGGTATTGGCATGGTGTGATGGTTTAAAGGTGGCATTGTTGTTCTTGCCACAAAGGTTCAAACCCCGTTGGGGTGGTATTGTTGCATGGTTGTATTCCGGTTCATAGCTCCGGTCAAAAGCGTTTACCCATTGAATAAAAAAAAATATTAAGACAAAGAGAGAAATATTATTTTTTAAATGATTTGTGTATTTTGATTCAAAGTTTTCTAATATACGTGCTATTATCAGTCATGTATTTGAAAAAAATGTTACTCCATATACAAATAAATTTAAGAAAAGACATAGATTAGAAAACTGATAGCTTTTATCAATACAAAGGGGACGTTTACAGTGACAGAGCAAAAGCTCTTGTGCTTGTTGAATGAACACCAAGAGACGAGTTACTCAAGGCAACAAATTTCTACTTTTTTTTATTTTGCTTCATTTTATCCCAGAAATGCAAGTTGGGTTTCACAATGCATCAAAACACATTTGTGAAAACAACTCCCAAAATTATAATTGCAATGAATGACAGTGATAGTGTAATGGATACTAATAGTCAAAACACTGAAATACACTAGCAAGTTTTTTTTAGATTCAATAGAAACAAGTATCAATTGAAAATAGATTAACCTAGTAGACTATTTATCATAGGTTCTTGAATTCCAAATGCATAAGTGTGAGCATGGTTCTCTACAGGCTTTTGCTATGCATTTTAACTATATCGTTGTTTTGCATCGAGCCTAAAGAACCACTGTAAGTATGGTTTCCAAACAGATTTAAATTAATGAATTTTAGTAAAGAAAGGTTTCCAATTACACTTAATACTTGAACCATAAAGCATCATTGCTTCAAGCTATAGCAAAAGTGCAGATAGGCACACAAAAGAAAATTCAACAATGACATCATCTAACAAGGATTTGTTTGCTATTACTATGATTAACTATTGAACTCAATTGACCCATCAGTCAAACAACTTGATTGATCACTAGCCTAACTTGTTTGAAAGCTATCTTGTTAAGCTGATTACTTAATTTCATTAATGAGTAAAAGATAGAATTGACTTAAATTGCATGAGTCAAATGTAAGATTGGCTCATTTTTTAATTGAATTTGATTAATGTTTCAAAGAGAGATGAGACAAATTAAATTGTCATGAGCAAAATGTGAGATGGACTTATTAGCTGCTACACCACATTTACTATGACATTTGAGCTTTCATGAGAGAATAGAAAAAGCAATAGAATAAACAGATGGCTTCAACATAGATGAAGGGATACAATTAATATGGATAGCTATAGCTTGTTGAATATTTGTAGCACAAGAAACAGAAAGGAAGATGTTGGCAAAGGTTTTGCAATTTTGGTTTACACCTAGCAATTGCATTTGCTTCCTTGTCTATAAAGCCCTTTCAAGAAATTCCTTTTTTGCATATGAATGGCCATGATTGGTTTAATTGATTTGGTGTATAAAGATGTTTTTTAATTAACTATAATTAACTATTCAATAAAATTGATCTATCAATGGACTAGTTTCATTGATTAGTCAAGTAACTTGATTCACAGTTAACTTGATCAGCTATTTAGTTGATTTGCTTGAATTTTTGCAAAAAGATTTTTTGAAAAATAATTCTTTGCATAATTTGCAATCACTACACACCAAGAGCCAACATTTCTTGGAGGAATTTTGTCAAACAGTTTAAATGTTTTTGCTTGTGCTTCCATATTTGGTATGCATATTCATGACAGCATTTCAAACCATTATATCTGTCAGAAATCCATGTCTTATCATGCTTAGATGAATGTAAATATCCTGTTCTAAAGCTCTTATTCTATTAAAAGCATGCAAAATGTTTAGATAGATTGTGTATCTGTGAATGTGAATAAGCAAGATTGATTTAATTGATTTGGAGGATAAAGATGACTAATAATTAGCTATGACTAACCATGGAACACAATTAATTCATCAGCCAATTAGCTTGATTGATTGCTGAATTAACTTGTTTGAAAGCTATCATGTTAAGCCAACTAGCTAATATGCCACATACAGTATGAAATTTGAGATTCAAATAAGTCTCATGCACGCAAATCTGCTATCATGTTAAAGCCATGTAAACATTGATGTTCCAATTCCATGGGGTCATTCTATTTCCATTTTCCCAAGTTCATTTCATTCCATTATCAAGAACCAATTATTAAATGTTTAAACCAGGTACATGCAAACAGAAATGCAAGTAGGGTTTCATAGTGCTTTAAGGCATTCTTATACTTTGATTATAAATTTGTATTTTAATCTACTTTTAGTATTATTTATTTGAATTTCTTGTTGAAATGCGAAGGTTTCATTTGCATTTGATAGGAATTATGTAGAAATCCTCTTGTCCATTTTACTTCATGCATGTGAGCCCTATAAAGTTTGTATATTTTTTATTACTGCAAAGTGGTCCCATAAAGAGGGCTTTGGAACCAAAATTATGTCAACATGTGCGATAATGAGAGCTTCCAAACAATGAGTCGACAGTGTGTTGCTTTGAGCTTTTCCATTGTCATCAAAGCATAAAGGATAGAGGGGTTCTATTAAAATTCATGGTTGTTGGCCTCATAGGCATAAATTCGTATTTTAAACTACTTTTAGTATTATCTATTCAAATTTCTTGTTGGAATGTGAAGGTTTCATTTGCATTTGATAGGTATTATGTAGAAATCCTCTTGTTCATTTTACTTCATGCATGTGAGCCCTGTAAAGTTTGTATTTTTTTGATTGCTGCAAAGTGGTCCCATAAACAGGGCTTTGGAACCAAAATTATAGTCAATCAATCATAGTCAATAAATTAATCTAATTCTACCTATTTTCTAATAGTATTGGCATGTAATTTTCTTGACAAGTTGTCAATCAAAAAGAGCATTAGCCACACACCAATAAGGATTCTCATCTGTAACCTGCCTAACAAAATCATCTTTATTCAATAAGATGTTGTGACATACATTAATTGGATGTATCTCATCATCTTTCTTATCAGGATGCCAACAACCTTGATTTGTATTTGTCCTTGAGTGTATCTGGATGCTATGAATTATGAATTCTACTTGCATGTGGCTTGGCTGTACAAGTAATAGTAAGTGCTACATAATGGTAGAAATCACAACTCATAGCATCCATATACACCCATGCACAAATACATGTTATTCAAAACATTAACACGCACATGGTTTTCTAGGGCTAGTTTGTTAATTGCCTTTGATTAATAGTTCAAATGTACACAAGGGTAATTGCAATTATTTCTTTCTTTGAATTGCTATGTACTTAAAGGCTAATTAGCAGTTGCCTAATTATTTAGATATGAGACAATACAAGGATGAATGAGGAAATATGAACTTGCCTAAATCATCATGAATGAAATGTGAGATAGAGCTATTGGGTAATATGCTACACATACTGTGATATTTAAGCTTCAAAGACTGCCAATGAACAACAAAAGCTTCAAAACTCTCAGTTAACATGTAAAGGGCTGAAAAAAATTGATCTGCCAACTGAATGGGGTCATTTTACTTCAATTGTCTAGCACTTATTCTTAATTTTTTAATGCAATCACATGCAACCAGAATTCAGAACAATTAGCATCTATACACACCTATGCATAGATACATGCTCTCTAACATATTGATATGCATATGGTTTTCTATTAGCACAATCCTTAAACATTCTCTAGGTACAAGCGCTATTCTATTAATTGACATTGATTGCTGGATAAAATGTATTCATAGACACATAGCTGCACACATGCTTCAATGCACAGATGCATACATACATGCATGGATGTACACATATATACACGTATACATACATACATGATCACACGCATACATATATATATGCATTCATGTATCCATGGATGCACATATCCATGTATCACTAGATCCCTTAATATATGCACATATTCAAATGACTACATGGACTTGGGGAATGAATATTTATGTGGCCTTTATGAAATTGAGATCATATATCTTAAAAATAAATATGTACAATAACCACAATATGACTGGATGGCTAGTTGGTGCCATCCACAAAAAAAAATTTAAAGCAAATTCAATAGTAATATGTTATATACACACATACATACATGGAAACATAGATACATGCATTCATATATACATGTAAACCTGTATGCATGGATGCATACAAATACTATGTTTCATTGGATTATTAAAGAGTTCACTTGCTTTCTATATGCTTTCATATTTTGCATGTGTTCCTATGAGGACAATAACCACAATATTTGACAATATTCCTCTATCCTTTATGATAGCTCATTGGTTCCAAAGCTCTCTTTATAGGACAGCTGTACATTGCCTCCAAGACTCAGATGAATCCAAGTGGTATTTCAAGGAAAGATTTGAATCGATAACACTTAAAATGATCTAAACTATGATTTTACAATCAAAGTATCCAAATGAATTGCAACAATGCAAAAACCAAGTTCCATTTAAGATGTACAATGAAAGTAAACAAAAGGAAAAATGCATTTGCTTTAAAGTTTGTAAAGCAATTTCAACAGATTGTCTAGCCATTGTCCAAAATATGGTTTTCTATCAGCATAGTCCTTGAACCTTCTTTAGATCTAACTACTACTTTGTTAATTAACTTTGATTGAAAGGTCAAAATGTGAAATGTGGCCAAGGATAATTATAGACAGTTGTACATTGCCTCCAAGACTCAGATGAATCCTTGGTATTTCAAGGAAAGATTTGAATCGATAACACTTAAAATGATCTAAAGTATGATTTTACAATCAAAGTATCCAAATGCATTGCAACAATGAGAAATCCAACTTCCATTTAAGATGTACAATGAAATTAAATAGAAGGAAAAATGCATTTTCTTCAAAGTTTGTAAAGCAATTTCAACAGATTGTCTAGCCATTGTCCAAAATATGGTTTTCTACCAGCATAGTCCTTGAACCTTCTTTAGGTCTAACTGCTACTTTGTTAATTGACTTTGATTAAAAGGTCAAAATGTGCAATGTGGCCAAGGATAATTATGCTTATTTATCTCTTTTAATTGTTATATATTCAAAGACTAATTAGCAATCCAAACAACCTCGCCTCTAGTCAAATGCCATTAAATGCATTGATTTTGCATCAATGAATTATGCACCTTTAGCCAGTAGTTTTAATCAAAGTATGCATATGGATTCAGAATCAAACTCTCAAAATTGAAAAGACTAGGTTTAAATTATAAAGTGCAATCAGCCACCCAAAAAAATTGATTGGATAATAATTGTATTTCTAATGTCATGCCACTGCAACGAAGATCTACTTTTGAACCCCAATTGCTTAATTTTTATGAACCATATAGCATATGCCACTCACAATACCCATTTGTAAAGATTTTCCTTGTAACAAAAAGCAACGATATGATTACAAGTACAATCAATATAGTGAGAATCTTGAATTAACCTTTTTCTCTTTCTACTATATGCAATTGTAAACAAAGGAGAAGGTTCATTCTAGAAACTCACCTTGTACTCCTTGCTTGAAGAATTTGATATAGCTAGACTGCTACATCACCTCTTTCCTTCCAATCAAAAGCATTGCACCATGTAAAAAGCTTTGATTAGAAAACAAAAACCATGTGTCTATTTTTCTAAAAGAATAGCAATATATAAGACTCCTACTGCGATGGATACTAATAGCCAAAGCCATTAAAACACTAGCAAGCATTTTTTAGATTCAAGAGACACAAGTATAAATGTAGATCAGATTAACTACACAAACTAATTGCCACAGGTTCTTGGACCACAAATCTTCTAGCAGTGAATTTGACTGCTCTTTTGCATGAAGCCTAAAACTATTCTATCAAGCAATATTACTTAACTGCTCTATGGAAACATTGCAATTTGGATTCTACAACATATTTGACATAGTTTTTTATAACCCCAAGATACAATTTTCTAACTTCCTAAGCATTCAGTCTAAATTTTTCAACTACAAAACCTCAAATTGGTGTTTCCTTTGTATGTTTGTACCTTGAATTTCATCACTAGGTATAATGTACACAAGGATAATTATAATTTTTTCTTTCTCTTTATTACTGTGTATTTAAAGACTAATTAACAGCTACCTAATTAATTAGTTATCTAATGAAACAAGGATAAATGACAAATATGGAACTGACTACTTTATCATGACTGAAATGTCACTTGGACCTATTAGCTAACATGCTACATATACTGTGACTTTTGAGTGCTTAATCCATCTACATGCAAGTAAAAATCACAACCCATAATTAAAATGTCCACAAGGATATTTATAATTATTTCTTTCCTTTTATTAATATGTATTTAAAGACTAGTTAACAACCACCCAATTAATTGGATATCAGATGAAAGAAGAGTAAATCAGAGCTACCAACTCCATAAAAATACCAAAGTTAACATGTGAATATCAAGGTGTCTAGATTTAATACTCATTGCATTCCCCAGAGGCCAATTTCCCTGAGGAGTTTTGTAAAATAGTTCACTTTCCCTATAAATGCTTTCATATTTTACATGTCTACCTATGAGAACAGTAATGATGACATCTGACATAATTTTAATACTTGCTAGCAGAAAATAGGTTTCTACTACATTCTTTATGCTCCCATTCTTTGTATTTATGGGCCTACGAGGAGAACAACCACCACTTTTAATAGAACCCTCTATCCTTTATGCTTTCATGACAACGGAAAAGCTCAAAGCAACACACTATCGACTCATTGTTCAAAAGCTCTCATTATCACACACGTTGACATAATTTTGGTTCCAAAGCCCTCTTTATGGGACCACTTTGCAGCAATCAAAAAAATACAAACTTTACAGGGCTCACATGCATGAAGTAAAATGAACAAGAGGATTTCTACATAATAGCTATCAAACACAGATGAAACCTTTGCATTTCAAGAAGAAATTTGAATAGATAATACTCAAATTAGTTTAAAATACAAATTTATGCCTAAAAGGACAACAACCATGACTTTTAACAGAACCCCTCTATCCTTTATGCTTTGATGACAATGGAAAAGCTCAAAGCAACACACTATCAACTCATTGCTTGAAAGCTCTCATTATCGCACACATTGACATAATTTTGGTTCCAAAGCCCTCTTTATGGGACCACTTTGCAATAATAAAAAATATACAAACTTTACAAGGCTTACATGCATGAGGTAAAATGGACAAGAGGATTTCTACATAATTCCTATCAAACATAGATGAAACCTTCGCATTTCAACAAGAAATTTGAATAAATAATACTAAAAGTAGTTTAAAATACAAATTTATAATCAAAGTATAAGAATTCCTTAAAGCACTATGAAACCCTACTTGCATTTCTCATATCAAATAGACAAAAACAACCAAAAGTTACCTCTTCTAACCTCAAGCAATTCGTCTCTTGTTGTCCAGTGTGCAACTCTGCAACTACAAAATACCTTGCTCGGCCACACAATAGAGCACTATGAAATACAACTTCTTTATGCACTTTAATGTAATGAAACTTTGAAAATTACCAAATTATCACCTCAAATAACTTGTTTCTGGGTCTGGACTCTGCAACTATAACATCTCCTGCTCGGTCGCTACAAACTCTTCCTCAGAATAGGCACTTACAGAAGACAAAAACAATTCATGAAAAGTAATAGAAATGCATGGAAAGTGACTTAACTCTATATTAAATGACCAAAGTACCCTGGCCATGCGTGGCCTCTAAGCCATTCCAACACCTTCACCTCAAGCCAGATTCCATTCAATGCATTTAATTTATATTCATGCATTACGTATGTCTACCTGCCAGTTTTATAAACTATTCCTTTGCTTAAATTTAATTAATCAATTTATGCGCTCGCATTTTCTTGATATTTTAATGCATTTAATCTGTATTCATGGATTACGTACCTCTAGCCACCAACTTTTAAACTATGCCTTTGCTTAAATTTATTTAATCAATTTATGCGTTCACATTTTCCTAAATTTTTAAAACGAAAATGATTTATAAAGCTACTTAGACGAATAGAAAAATAGATAAATGCTAATTTTCCAATATATAAAATAGCTCTCCAAATTTAAACTATACAAAAAATAAGTAATATGTTAAATGGCGAAATGTGATTGGCCAGTGCTGCTGGTTAAAAGCATTCCGGGCGAATGCATAAGTAATCCTTCCTACCGGTAGGAACTAATAATATATAATATAATAATGTATAATATAAGATAATATATAATATAGTATATAATATATTATATATAATAAATATTGTATATAATATATATAATACATATTATATAAAATTATGCATTATAAATAATATAAGAAAATATAACTAATGCATATCCATTTAATAACGGATATCCATCTAATAACGAATATTTGTCTAATAACAAATATCCGTTTAGTAACGGATATCCATTTTGGTTTGGTATTACCAAATCAAAATGGATATTGGCTCAATATTTGGTTTGGGATTCCTGACCTGGAAAGTCAACCCAAAAAAAATTATTTTATTTTTTAAAAGTTTTTTGAAGTTCGCCCTTGTGGCTGATGACTTTTTTTTGCTCAAATTTCATTAAATGAAAAGGGTTTATAGGAAAAATTGTTAGCTTTCTACCAATATAACTTTTTCCTTATTTTGAATTTAATAAATAATTATTATTGATTTTCTACCTACATTACATCTAAAGTATTAATTGATAGGTTGATTGAAAAACTTCTATAACTTTCAAACTACTTAACATTTTTTGAATCTACAAGATGCACCACATTCTATGCTTCACATACTATAGGATAAAAAAAAATGAATTTCATAATTTTTTGACCAAGTTATGGTGGTCAGACACATGTTTTAATAATCCTGAAAATTTCTAATAAAAAAATCATAACCAATTATTATTATTATTTTTTAGATAAAGGCTAGTAGCATATATATATATTAATATAAGATAAATATTTGCTTACAATATAAATTTTTCACTTCTTATTGATCATGCCTTGATCAATATCAGTTTTCACTACTACCTATTGATATGCATAAAAATTACAAACTTATTTACTATATAGAATGCCCACATTTATTACAAAATATGGCATACTCTATGCCATGCCAACTAGAACATGATATTAACCTTTCTCCACTTCCCAGTATATCTTCGAATCTCCATTTGAATTGAACCTTCATACTCAGCTTTTTCCATCCCAACTAGATGATATATTTTCCATCTAATCATTTACCCTTCCCGACTTTCCAAAATGCCTTTTATCATCAAACTAATTTGCTATCTCAAGATGAAGACACAATTGCCTGCATATGATTGGTTAGAGTCCATGTTTTTCCAAAAAGTTTTTGTTTACCAAATTCTCTACTTACAGAATGTTGATATTGAGGTGTAGTTTCAGATTTCCTTTCAACATTTTCAGCACAACAAAAAATCCCCCAAAAGACCAAAAAACCTTAGTTTTTACCACTCCTCCATTGGCATTATCTCCACCTAGTTTTCTCCCTGTGCTTCATTCCTTCACCCATATTTTCTGAGTTCATAGTGACATTTATGTTAGGGATAACTCGGTGTGGTGGAATAATTTTTTGCATTTGATTAGTTGTAGGAATATTTCTATTTGGAATTTGGTTGATAGTAGGATTAAACGTATGATAACAATAATGGTGAAGAAGGAAGGAGACATGGTGATATTTCTCCCTAAAACACTCAGAGAACTCCCTACCAAGATGATGGTTGTACCTTGCCAATACTCTATTTAAAGGGCTAGGGTTTGCATGCTCAAGAGAAGCTTTCAGGGCATCATATAAATATACATAAAAATTTTTATGGGGCAAGAATTTTGGTGGGAAGATACCCCCAACATACCCATCCCGTGAGCCAAAAACATACTATTGGGTTGCTATAAGAAGAGCATCATTTTGTAGAAAAACATCATTCACCATTCTCTTCACAATTAAGACAACATAATCTAGAAATTGAAGCATATCCACCATATTTGATATGAAATTAGATAACATATTAGATGGAAAGGTTATCCTTCTTTCCCTTGGATGGAAAATTTCCCTACCTATGATGCTTCTAAGACAAATGAAATCACAAGGACAACTAAGCTTGAAGATCACCTACAATTGTTTCTCCTCTATTTTCCAAGTAAATGGATGCTCTCATAGCTACACAGGGAAGAATACCCTAAAATTCTTGGGCCAATATTTCATCTCAATTGAACAACTTCACATAGTAACCCCACAGAGCACAAAAAATAACCACACATAGAAACCCCACAAAGCATAGAAATTTATTCCCTTTTCCACTATATATCCTTTGTTTGATATCAGTTTTCTTAAAATAGATGGATCCACACATGACATCCAAGATAAATTATCATAGCCGAATATGAATTTCCCAAGTGTCCGCAATAAGTACATGTTATAGATCCTTCATATGCTAGTCGGATTACCCCAAAATTTGTTGTAGTACACACCTCAAAAGATTTGTGCAAAGAGTATTTCTTGGAATGATTTTATACATGAACCTCCAAAATAAAATAAATACGCTATAGAAAAAAAGGACCAACATCACACCTTTAGTTGATTGTAATGTCATCATCATCTTGAGTTGTCATCATCAGCTTGTATTGGATCGCCATATTGATCTTTTTTGGCCCATGATTTCTCTGAATCATTACAATGGAAGCCTTGATTTAGATCTTTGCACATGCCATCTGCCATGAAGTACAAAGGTTGCTTACATCACCTAGCTTCATTGGAATAACAACATAAATTTTCTATCCACAACTAATTGCCAAATCATTTTCCACCTCAACATCCATGTCATAGAATTGACTGAAACACCAATAACATGTGATTGACTGAGAATCCAATTACAATATGACTAACCATTTGAAATTTAGTGAGAACTTCCTTCTCTTATTAAAATTTCCCCTTAAGAACATAATGTGTGACTTCCTCAATATTCTAATCACAACCAAACTTGGCCAAAAGGTCTGCCAAAAAATTGCCTTCTATATAGGTATGAATAATTTGGAATTTGATGTAGCTTTTCAAGCAAGTACCATTTTATTTTCACGGTATAACCAAGCTTGCAATTTTCAATCTTTCATTCTCTACAAGCATTTAACAGAATTAATGAATCCCCCTGAATTTGAATTTTGGGGATTTTGAATGAAATTGAAATTGTCAAACCATACAATAAAGCTTGATCCTCTACTACATTGTTGGTCCCTATTTTTAGCTTAAATGACTTTACAAATAATAAAATTCCTTTACTATCTTTGATTGCAAGACCAGCTCCTAATTGTACTTAGGGTGGTTAGACATACACTTGCTTCTTATCTTTTTCCTGAAAAAATTACTAACAATGCATTGAAATTTAAAATTTTCTCTAAAATAATTTAGTTTTTTTCAAAAAAGGACTAGTACCCTAGAAATTACATTCAATTTTCTACAAATTTTGTTGTTATAGATTTTTCAAATTATGTTAATAACCTATTCAAATTTTTATGTCAAGTTTCCTAACTCTAATTTTCTAAATTTGCATTACCACTTAGAGGCGTAGTTTGGACCCCCCATAATCTTGCACTGACCCTTAAGTTAGATATTGTGAGTTTGAGAATAAAAGCTATGTTGATGTTTTTTTATGCACTTCTCAACACAGGCAGTGTGTAGGTGCACTACCTCTCTTGAAAGACAATCTTCCACAATCAGATTGTAGAACACTATCCCAAGGTCTCTAATGTCAGGTCTTGATAGTGCTTGGAATATCTCAGTTGTTTGATGTGATTTGCTGGAATCACAAGGCAGTCTTACGGATGAGTTACAAAGCATGGGAAGTTGGGTCTTGAAATGGAGTTCCTAAGATGGAGAAGTTGTTGTGCATTTGCTATAGGTTCAAACAGTAGTCTTGAACTCCATTTTTATCATTGGATTTAGCTTTACAATGTGTAATGAACCTTAGCATAGGTCACTCATTAAAAAAGGGAAAAAAGGGCAGGGAAGAGAAAAGATTCCTAGACATAGAACTATGAATGAACAGTGATAATGGAGTTCCTGCAATGGACAACTTCCTAGAAACAATATTCCACTTAACGAGAAATCTCATAGTCTCATGGAATTTGTGCTATCTTCTAAGGTCTACAAATATTTCATCCTTCATTCACCATATGCATGCATGAACAAAGATGAAAGTGTGTAGCAGCTTTGAATTTAATCCTTGACTAACTTTACACAGCTATCTACCATCAATAAACAACAAAAAGTATGGACTAAGAAGTCATCTACACAACAGGAATTTCCATAACCACAAAACAACATTCCTAAAATCTATCAAAGTAAGGATGAATCTAACTAAAACACCAATATAAATCTAGTTAAAGCATTTAATAATGGAGGTTGAATCAAGCAACATGTGAGAAACCCATAAAATGCACCAAGTCAATGTATTTTCATTGTAAATTTCTGTAGCATGCCTTTACAACAACTCAACTCTCTTTGCAAATGAGAGGAGAGCCCTGTTTATAGTGCCCAAAAGGTCAAATGAATGGCCAAGATTAATTATCATTATGTGGCCAAGATTCATTACAAAATAGGATTTCACCAACCCTCAATATATTACAATTTAAAATTACATTTTTTCCCTTTCCTATTTTGTCCTCTAGTGATGGCACTGTAGCCTTTTGTCTTTTAGTTGATTGTTGTTTTACTGTAGCTACTCTTTGGGGAGCTCTTTATCATCAACAAGGTTGTCCTCCTACTTCTTCAATGCTTTGTACTCCATGAACTTCAAGATGACTAGTTGGAGCTTGTCCACCTCAATGATCTCATATCCTAGCACTTGGTAGCTCCACTCCTTCGCATTATCTTCTAGATTCTTCCAGTCCTCATCGTATTTTGTACCTGGATCCATGAATAGCTCTAATTAATTGAAGGCATGGGCAGCAACACTCATGAAATCTATTGTCATCTCACTAGACATCTTGTCCTCCATCTTCTTTTGGAAGTAAGGTTTTACCTTCTCTGGATCCATCTATACTATGGGCATGTCGTATTCCATCATTAGCTTGAGGTACCGGGCACATTCCACCCTAATTTCTTTGATCCATTCGATATCTGGATCCACTTTGTTCATTATTTGTTCCAACCTTTCCTTCCGGTTATCAAAGTCTCACCACCACACATCCATCAACCAGTGATCATCCTTGTTGAACACAAGCTCCCTTTCCCATGTGGCTTTTGGAAACTGAAGGATAGCCTTGATCTTTGGGAAGGTGGAGTCATATGTCGCATGGAAGTTGGTGCAGAGCTTCCTCATGCCTTCCAAAGATTGTTGTAGGTCCAAGAACTTGTTGGATGTCTGAACAACCCAGCTAATTCCCATGTTCCCGACATACAGGACCTGTCAGAACTAGCTCTTTGTAGTATTTTCCAAGTTCTTTCTTCTTTCCATCTTATCAATCTATTCTTTGGACAACAATCGGGGTGGGGCCGTGGACATGGTAGGTAGGTCATCCACTGAAGACCATTGCTAAATGTAATCCGTCAAAGCAGCTACCTGTGCTTTAAGCTCATCTTTTGAAATCTTGTCCTGCTTTATCAAGTGTACCACTATAGCCACTAATTCTTCAAGATTCCCTACCTTTTGTTCCCTAGTAGTGGTCCCTAGATCCATGGTGATGTTGTAACTCACCCCAGCCTGGCCCACCATAGGTGTTGCTATTTGCACAGCTCGAGACCCAAAAGTATCCATCGTTACCCTGGATCAGATCTTAGGCTTCTTTTCCTTCTTTGTCATGATCTGAGCTTGGGCTAAGATAGCATCTAGTCTCTCCCTTGGGTCTCTTAGCATAGGAGTTTTTATTTTGAGTTGTTTCTCTAACCACTCAGGCATGACAGAATTTCCCTTAGGTGACCCATGATCACCCTCACCCTTCTAGGTCAAGGCCTCTGTTTCCTTATCTTTTGGGGCCCTTTCTTCCTTTGCAGTATCTCCTTCTTCATTGGAGTCCTAGATGAACATAAGGCGTTTAATAGGAGGCTTGGCCAACAATTGTTGTAGGGGACTTTCTTTCTTTTCCATCTCCTCCCCTTCCTTTCCTTTAACTTGTTCAACATGTGCGCATGTTCCTTGAATTGCTCAATTTCGAGGCCCTTGATAGCTTGAGCTTCTCCCTTACTTTTGTCTTCTTGTTGTTGTTCTTCTTCCTCAAGGAGTGACCTCTCTGCCTTCTCCTTAGTATCTTTCAGTTGCCAGGCCATTTCTTCCTCAAGGTCATCATCGAAGGTCTACATGATGACCATACCACCGGTGTTATCTTCCTCATCTCCACTCTTCGAGGAGCCAGTTCTTTCTTCTTCATAGGCCACCTTGTTAATAGTGCAATTTTCATACTCTAGGTGTTCATGGTATTCATCGGCCTCCTCTTCAAAGGGCTTTGTGGCTTCCTATTCTCACTTGTCCCACTCCTTGGAGATTAACATGGTGGATTCCATGGCCAGTGGCCCTATCAGTTGTTGTGAAGGTTGAGCAGTGGCGAGGAATTTTGCAAGGGCTACTTGAAGAGTGGGATCCATAAGGATCTGGGAGAGCTCAGAGGGAAGATTCTGCATATGTCTTGAGAGGGCCTCAGGCACAGTGGGAGCGGGTATTGGTGTAGCCACTATAGGTAAAGCGAGCGACATGGTGGGAGACATAGCAGTGGAGGAAGGAGGGGTAGTTATGGCGGAGGAAGAGTCAATTACAATCACAGGCTTGGTTAGGGGCGAAGGGGCAAGATTGACAAAGATGTCCATTGCTAGCGGGGATGTGGTGACCATAGCTAGAGAGGTAGATAGTCGGGAAGCCAAAGTAGGGAGAGCCAAAATAGGTTTGATTTTATCAGTATCTTTTGTTTTTTCTTCTTGAATTGAGGGCTGCTCTATGGTACCTTCTGTTTGCTTAAGTCTTTTGGAGGGTGGGCCCCTTGGATCCTTCCTTGTATAAACCTTGGGGTCATGTCATTGCTCTGCTTTTGTCTCTTTCCTCTTCTTGGATCTGGTGATTGGAGGGGACTTGGATGTCCCACCCATTGAAGTGGTAGCAGCAGTGTCCTTCGTAGCACTTGGCTCACTCTTGAGTCCTTCGTATGTCAGGACCACCCCTTGCTGTTTCAATTGGGCTACCTGCCCATCAACCCATTCCTTAGTGTGAGCCAAGATTGGCTTGCTTATGATATCAAGTTCATCGACCTCCTGATCATCCCAATCAATAGTTGGTACCAAAAAATTGGCGACTGCAGGGTACTTGGGGTCCATTATGGTGCTCTCATCTTCCTCGACTTGGTCTGGTATGGGGAATGGTTGCACCATTCTTATGAAATATGTAGTCATCCACATATAGTGCCTTGCACACACCTCTTTATCACCTTGAAAATCCCCCCAAAAGTATTCAATGTGGTGCAGATGAGCAAACCTTGGTCCTAGTGCCTTCCTTACGTGCCCATATGGGTCCATTCGTGGGCGAGCAGTGCGCAGGTGAAAATAGTAATCCTTCAGTTCTTTCTCAGAGTTACCAGTGCACTAGGAAGTTTGCAGTTTATACATGCCCTGGCCAAGAGTCATGGGATAAGAGATCCCTACTATGTTTTTGTTGCTAAAGATTTCCTGTATGTGTTGGAACTATCGATAAAGCTCCAATAAGATGATTCGGTCGTTGGGGTACTAAGGCAATTTGATTGGCCTCTCGATGAAGCCTTGGGTATGGGTGTACGTGAACTTTGGGTATTGGATGAAGAGGAAGGCATATTGATTCAAAAATGTTTGAGCACTATGGGAATCCCTCCTTTTGAAATCCCCAGCAATCATTTTGACAATATGGCCGATGAAGGCATCATTTACTCTATAGTACTCCCTTTTGAAGTTTCGGTACTGGAGCTATGGGTATCCATCATATGCCTTGAGTCTTTGACCCTGCTCCTGATCGGGTACCACAAACAACCCGTTGTATTTCCTTTGGTCCGCCAAGGAGTAGATGAGGTATGAAGTCATATAAAACTTTGAGCTTTTCTTCACATTAACGAACTACTCATGGAAGTGTCGTTTATTATACCTCCCCAATAAAATGCAGTCTTTGTGGTAACGTCCTCATTCCCACGAAGGATTTTCTCAATAAAGTACACCATCCATTCTTGAAAGAAGGCCACCATAGGAAGACCCATAACCCTGCTTAGCATTGTGACTAGGTCATGGTAATCCTCGTGGAAGTCACTATAGAAAAGCTTGTGAGGAACCTTCGCAGTGCTGCCCTGCTTTTCTTTAAGCCAATGTTGATTGATTAACCTTTTGCATCCTGTTAGGTTGTCATCCCATGCTGCTTGGAACTCCTCAATGGTTGGCATTTCCATTTCTCAAAACGTGGTAATATGGAAGGTTTTTGTGATTCCTTCAACCGACGTATCGACGAGAATGTTGCCATCCCTGTCAACAATTGTTCTTGTATCTGGTTGATATGCCTGCTGACAGGCCATGACGAGTTTGGGGCTACAAGAGATGGAGGAAATCCTACTACCTTTGCTATTCCACTTTGTCTTATCAGTCTTCCATTCTTGGTCATTGGATTGACCGTGACCTTTTCTGTAAATTTGTCAATATCAACATGGCCTATGTTGGTTTCAGTGATTTCTTTCCAGTCTATGGTAATCTTTGAGTACAGGGGTTCACCCTGGAACTAGTATTTCATTTGGTCTTTTTCCTCTTTCCCTTGAGGAGTCTTGCCTAACTTCTTTCCTTTGTCCTTTTCGACAGCTGCCTCTAAAGGTCCTACACCCGATTCCATATATTTTGCAAGCAAAGGCGTAGTTAGTGCAATGGATAACAAAAGTGTTCATGTTAGTCGAGATCCCATAAAATAAACTTTAAATAATCTATTATTAATAAAATGATACTTCTATCTCTCGACAATATCAACCTTTTGATCGAGGGCTTTGG
The DNA here is from genome assembly GCA_007258455.2 of Sequoia sempervirens. Classification (NCBI taxonomy): domain Eukaryota; kingdom Viridiplantae; phylum Streptophyta; class Pinopsida; order Cupressales; family Cupressaceae; genus Sequoia; species Sequoia sempervirens. Next base: position 82,235,644 of record VDFB02000017.1, read on the forward strand.
GACAGTCCAGGCCTGGAGGGCTAGACTTCCCTGGCAATAATACTACTTGGAAAGGTCAACGAGGCAGAACAATCTAGGAGATCCTTTCCGATTGAATTTCAATAATTTAAAAGGTTCGCAATGAAGAGGACCAAAATTAAGCACATGGGTCGAGATTAGATTTTAGATTTGGGCTCATTTGGATTGATTTAAGAGCATCTAGAGGTACAAGGCCGGAAAGCCATCAGGAGATGGCTATTTGGGATGCCCGAGCAGAAACGGAGTTTTAGGGAAGGAACTTTGGGGTCTAGGGCCCAGCGAATCCAAAGGCGGTTAGAAATTTTCTCAGTTTTGAGTGCTCAGGCCTGAGGCATTAGGAAGTTGTCCAAATTTCACCATTCAGAGTGGCAATTTCTAGGTAGAAGTCTGAAAGGGGGTTAGACTAGACCTAGCGTGGGGGTCAGATAGAATTCTCTTGCAGATACCCAATTAGCGAGACATCAATCATTGGGGTGAAGTAATGTCGAACGCTTCATGTCTCACCGACCGGCGAGAGGGAGAAGGAAAATTGGCAAAGGGCTTTCTTTAGCGTGAGGTCTCACTGACTCTGTAATGTCTTGTCGACCTTTTCTTCAGCATGATGTCTCTACGGCAGGGAGATTTCTTGGCGAGATCTTTGGGTTTCGCTGACTGACGACAAAAAAGGCACATCGATGAGAAGTGTTTCATCGATGTAACGTCCCAGCGAACCTGCGATGTCTTGCTGAATTCCAAAAGGGTTCCTCGAACCGACATGAGCATCGGACACTGGACTCTAATTTTGAGACTCATAGCAGTCAAGGAGGTGGAGCCCGGAGCTCAGAAGGGCGGGCAAGATTTGCTATCTTTCAACGGCGGAGATGGGACAGAGTCCTAGCTCTGATCTCTCACTGTGACACTGACAAGTGAGAATGACCAGTTTGTGCAAGTTATTTATACCCCTCCCACCATTAATGGCCACATTGAATGCAAGTATGGTAGACATTTAGGTTGGTGGATTTAAATTCACTGACGGCGGTGGGAGACCCAGGGTTCGGAGGGCACAGGGCGGCAGGCGTTCAGAAGTTTTAGCTTAAGGGTCACCGGTGACAAAGAGGAGGTCAGGGCCCAGAGGGTGGAGCTCGCCCATCAGGAATGACAAAACATACAAGGAATTCTAGACACATAAGTCTAGAGGTTCGGGCCCAACAAGCTCGAAGGCAGTCACAACTTCATAAAGTTCCATCAGATGAAGAATAGGGGTTTGGGATCCAGGGTCTGGGAAGACGTGAGCCAATTGCCATCGAGAATGGTGGACACAACAGGGAAGCTCGAAGGGGCGGGCCCAACTGGGCTTAAGGCCGCTAGCAGAGGCAAATTGCCAGAGAGACCCCACAAGGTGCCAAAACTTGACAAACTGAAAAGGGAGCAGCATGGTCAACTTATGATGAAAATTTGAATGTACACTGACCATCCGGAGCACAAAAAAATGGGGCACACAAAATGAGGCAGTGACAAAAATGAGACGGAAAGGTGAAAGAAAAGAGGGTCCCCATTCTGAACGAGGCGTGTGTGTTGAGGGCACAACAAGCTATAGTGGTTGGTTAATTCAAAACCCTAGCTTCTTGAAACCTTGCAAAATGAGTAGACCCAATGAGTCTTCTGAACATGAGAGGAAACCAAAGCAAAAAAGGGTTAGGAAAACAAAAACTAAGGATTATGTTGCTAAGCCATAAGTGCCTAAAGTGTCTAGGAATAAGAGGGCCAATAAAATGATATTGTACTAGATTTATTGAAGAAGCATCCAAGGATCCAACCTCAGAATTGAATCCAATTGGGAAAAGGGAAATTGGTGAGGGTGTTTTGACAAGTAATTTTCAAGATTTGGCATGTGGGATAGGTGATGTTGTTGTGCCTTAGGGTGGTTGGGATCTTTTCCTCTATGCTTTTAACATGATATTTTCTAGTCATCCAATGTGTCATCTTTGGGCATATGACATAGGCAAGCTGGTTGTTCCAAATGTTTTTGTGGAGGTTGATTTGGTTTTGGAGTTCTCTAAGTGATATGACCCAAACAATAGAGTTATCAAGAGGTTTCTAGACGGAGCCCACATGCTAGATATTACAAGGAGTCAAATTTTTAAGGTTTTCAATTTGAATCCCTCCACCACTGAGTCAATCAAGTTTTGTGTCTTATATTCAAAGTATGCTCATAGAAAAAAAATGGCTACAGAAAGAATTTCTTACCAAGGAATAGAAGACATGATTTGAGCAAGAAAGTTGTTCCTTTTGGATCTAGGGATGTTGAGCCTTTTGACTATGATGAATTTGGTGAATATTTTCAAAACACTAATTATGCATTGTGCTAGGTTTTGTATAGAAAATATGATATCAAGATGAGAATTCATATAATGGTTATTGGCCATTGATATAAAAATTAAATACGAGAATAGAACATTTGATTATGCTTCTTATATAGCAGATGAAATTCATATTGATTTAGTGAATTTGAAGGATACAAGGCCTCCTCTATCTTGCAAATATTATTCACTATTAATACATATGTTGCTATAGAGAGGTAAGAAGGTATTGAAAAATTTCATGAGGTTAAGAGGAAGGGACAATCAATACAATGAATTATTCATGCAGATGTGGACCCATTTTTGGGATATGCACTATCCAGATTCAAATTATGCTACTTTTTGTAATGTTTTCAAGTTTGGTGTGCTGGAGAAATTGGGTTTAAAACCCATGTATAGGATTTCTAGGGGTAGGCCCTTGGAATTTCAGTAAAATACAACAAAAAAGTTTAATTGGGGGACTAGTATCTACATATTGATTATACTACAATTAGGGTTTATGGAGCTTTAGTTCCACCCTATCGACTTCTAGTATATGTGTCAGGTACACTTGCTTTCATGGAGATAATGTTGCAGTTAGATTCCATGGATAAAGAGAACTTTACAAATGCTAGAAAAGAATCTTTGATCAATCCCAAATGTACATTTTTATGCTTTTTAGTCACATCAAAAGAGGGTATTGAGAAGTTTGGCACTCTCTTGAATAATTATAGAATGAAACAAGATTAGTTAAGGTAGTGTGATCTTGAAGGAGGAATTGTACATGGAAAAGGAAAATGTAAAAAAGCTAAGGAGGAAAACACAAAAGTAGCCACAGACATTTTTGATGAAATCCTAAAGCATAGGGTTTCCAGGTTGGTACATAGATTTGACAACATTTGGAATGTTTATAAAAACATTCATGAAGCTCACAAGAAGTATGTTAAAGTTCAGAATTCTTTTCAAAATGACCAAAGTAAGTGGATTGCAAGGGTTGGGGCACTACAAGAAATGATACAAAATATGAAGGAGGATCCTAAGGAACCTATGCACATCCCTGATATAATAAAGGTTATTGCTTTATTGGGTAAAATTTAATTATATCATGGAAAATTGGTTGTACAATTACAAAGAAAATTGAACATGTTTAGAGATATGGAGGGGCATGGCATGACCAAAATAGTGAATGATGAAGGGGATCTAATATAGCAGTTGGAAATATGGATTGGGATGTCTTCTCCCATACTTCAAGGAAGCAATCACTCACAAATTATACTATGCTGAATGTTGTTATGGATTATATAACAGGGATTTAGGTCAACATGCATGATATACTTTTTCCATTTATTTCTTTTATGTTTTAAATTATGCTATCTCAATGGGCACATGGAAAACATTTTACTCATGGCATAAATATCTAGTTTGTGGTTGACTTTGTTACAATTATGAATGATTCCCTTTGGAGTGTGGGAATTATTTTCTTTAAAAATGTGCAAAGGAAATTTTATCTCATGTGATTTCCCCCTTTTTGGAAATGAAAATGTAACTTCTTTGGGGATATCTCAAATGTAAATGTGACAAAATGTACAATTTTTCCTAAGGCTTGTTTGCTTCCTTATGCTTATAAAAGGGAATTCGAGGTCAATTGTACATATCTTTGGTTGATAGAGATTTTGATGAGATCAAGTTTGGTTCATTAAAAACAACCAACAAGATTAAATTTTATTTCTAAATAGTTCCTTAAATACTTAATATTTTCCTATTAGTGTAACGTGTTGCACATATGTGTTTACTATATAGTCCTTGGCTAGCACTATAATGCAACAAAATTAATTCTTGGGCCTATAAGATGAGTTGAGTTTGAAGTTTTTTCATAAGGGATATCACTATATTCTAATTTAATGGAAAATTTACCTTTTAAGTACATCATATGGTAATCTTTTCATTGGGTGGGCCATACAGTTGTTTAGGTGGAAAGAGGAATCTAGACTAATTAGTACACTAATCTAGATCAATCCTTTCTCCACTAAACATTAGAACACCAACCAACAAATGCATCATGCTTAGCTAACATCCTCAAAGGTGATCCTTGCATGGCCATTTCATGCCATGCTTAGATGACCCATCACTGATAACCATTCTGAGGGATCTTATATGGACCATCTTGCATGAATTTTCCTTGAAGGGTCTAAAATTTTCTAAGTCCTTGTGTTTTCGGACTTTCAAGTTTTTCCTTCCCTTCATATTGGAATTCCTTCTCCATTGCTCCCACTCCATCACTTGTTCTCCCTATTTTATTTTTATTTCTAAGTTTTTTGAGTGTCAACCTTCATCCTTCCCCTAGGTATGTATAGGATCATCATGGAAAAAATATGCCCTTAACTAGAGAAAAAATCAAAAAAATTAGAGTTAGGTAACTTGAAATAAAAATTTGAATTAGTTATCTATATTATTTCAAAAAAATGTAAGAATAGAATCTATAGAAAATTGAATGTAGTTTCTAAAATACTAGGTTTATTTATTTTTAAAACTATTTGGTGAAAATTTGATATTTCAATGTAGTAGTACTTAAATTTCATGGAAAAAGTAAGTAGGTGTTTGTCTGAGGTCACCCTAACCACAATAAAATGATAATATTTTTTTATAAGATTTTAGATATAAGTAGAGGACTCATGTCTTGATGTGATGCATATTCTTTTTGTATTCTTTTCCAAATAAATAATTAATTATGAATTTTTTATTACAACTTTTAAAAGATATAAAAACTCGTATGTCTGACCACCTTAACTTGGTCAAAACTTCATGAAATTCATTTTATTTTTTTAATACTATAGTATGTGAAGTATAGAATGTGACACATGTTTTAGATTCAAAAAATGTGATACTATTTGAAAGCTATATATTTTTTCAATCAACCTATTAATTAGGACTTTAGTCATAATTCAAATAGAAAATGAATAATAATTATTTATTAAATTCAAAGTAAGGAATAATTTATATTGGTGGAAAGTTGAGAATCTCCTTTAAAAAGCCTTTTCATTTCATCAATTTTGGGTAAAAAGAAGTAGCCATCCACATACCCTACACATACCCATCATATTGTGACTTTTAGGCCCATCAGGATCCTACACATACTCCCCTTTAATTCTTACCATTTTCCTTTTGGTAGGCCTTAAGCCTTACCTCTGATCATCAAAGTCATGAAGAGGCTTTTAAATTTTTTTCTACATCTTGGTTTGTCATACTTTGGGGGTTTGGTTTTCCTCTTACCTCTTCCACCTTCTTTCCCTTTCTTTCTATTAGGTTTTAGGTGTCAGCCTTTTCCCTTACCTTTTATTCTTTACCTCTTACTTCATTTGGTAAGAGATAAAACTTACTCTCAATCCCCAACCCCCAAAATATTTATTTTGGCTTTTGGGTATAGGCTTTCATCTTTCATCTTTCTTTCCCTCCCTTTCCTCATTCCTTAAAAAATTTGAATATGTTTTGAGTTTCTAAACTTTGAGCTTCAACCTTTTCCTTTACCTCTTACCTTTCTTTGGTAAAAGGTAATCCTCCTTCTCGAGCTCTGAATCCTAAAAAGGGTGACCTTTTTGCACTTCACCGTTAACTACTTTTTTCTTTCTTCATTTCTCTAAGCATATGGTATGGAAAGCCCCCAAAGCCTAATCTTCAATGGTTTGATGCTAATGAGGTGCATAAGGTATGAGGTAGGCCAAAGGCCTTACCTTTGATAGGTTCCTTTTTTTGTGATTTGCGACTTTTCCCTTCTTTGTTTGCTTCTTCAACAAGCGATATGAGCTATCTCTGACCCCCAACCCCTAATTTTCAATGGATGTAATGTGTTTTTTAAGTTCGATGCCACTAATGCTTGAGTGACCTTATCACCTACTTGTTTGAATTTTGAGGCTCAAGGACATCATTTATTACACATTGAATTTTATAAAGGATCTCATTGACACCCATGCTCATTTATTGTAAATTTATTTTCCTTTCTAATGGATCCATACCCAAGTCATGATTTTCAAAAGACCCCTCCATCCTTTCATGCACAAGCACAATAGGCCTTCATTGCTAGGGTTTGGGTGTTGAGTGGGAAAACTATCTTCTTGAGCACATTTTTTGAGTTATGCTTGAACTCTAAAGACAAGAATTGTAAAATTTTCAGAGGTCCTTGCTTCTCTTTCCAAGAAATATAGTATTCTTGTAACACATTTTCAAGAGAATCATTGTAGCAGCAACCTCTTTTTAGATTTATAAATTATTGTTTCCTTTCTTTTTCATTATTTTTCCTTTTTCAAATAATTATTTGATGTAAAACTATAATTTCATACTTTTAATCCTTTCTCATGTCTCATTTTTCTAATTATTGGAGCAAGGGATTCATGTAGTGTAGGTTATATGTTGTGTTGAATGGTTTTAATGGGTTGTTGTGAAAAAATATCTATTTTTTCCTTCAAGAATTCTTTTAACCAAACCTTCATATAAATTACTTATGTATTGCATGCAAACTGAGGTTCTAAAAATAAAAAAAGGATCTTTCATCAATGTTGACTATGAGTTAGACTAGCAAATACCTTTCAATTTTTTTGTGCATCACCCCTTTAATTTAGGATTTCCCTTTCAAGTATCCTTCTGTCCTTTTTCCATGAATTTTTTAGTAGTTTTAGCTGATCCATTAGGGGAACCAGCCCACTCTAGGGATTCATCCTTGTTATAAGCAACACATAGCTTGAGGATGTTTCCATGTTACATATGATAGTTGATTGCATACTAAACTAAGGTGAAATCCTAACTGATAACACCATATTTTTTTGGTTTTGTTTGTTTATTAAAAAGAGGAAAATTTGAGAAAGTGTGATTTAATTAATCTATATGATACAAACCTTAATTTAAATAAAGAAATAATTGCACAAAAAATATTTAAATTTGCATAAAATTATTACATATCAAAAAGTGGAGATAAAGAACAATCTTTCACTAGAAGTTGGAGGTTTTTATCTAACATGTAGGTGAATAGTGTAGGCATTAACATGTTGCATCTGTGTCATTAGTGTATTGTATGGTCTAGGTGACTATTTGACATCTCCTATGTTGATTCCTATAACTATCTATCTCAAATTTGAACCTACAGAAACATCAAGGAGGAAAAGGGGTTGTAGATGAAGAGAAAACAATCTACTAAGTGGGGGGATGAATCAATAGATCTAATCAATTCAAGATTCTTAAACTTTAATTTAAATATCAGATCATGTAACTTGAATGAAAGTAGATACTTTTCAAGTACTAGCATAAGAACACACATCTACACATGAGAACACAAAATATACATGGAAACCTAAGATGGAAAAACCATGGTGAGAATAGTTGCTTGGATCTATTGTCCAAATCTAGCCACAAAGAAAAAATATACAAGTGAATTTTACAATATGAATTAGGAACCAACCTACTAGAGGCACCAATCCCCAATTTGTTTGTAGGAACCAATGCACTAGAGACACCAACCCAAAATTGAATCAGTACAATAGGTAGAACATTGGTGTCCCACTAGAGTACATTGATAAAGCTTGTAGATCTTTAATTGTAGCCTAAAACATCTCATACACTTCTAGAATAGATACACACACTCTTTCACACTTCTTGTGACCTTCTGATAATGGTGCACACTTTGAAATGCAACTCACAAAAAAATAGCTTTAGCTTCACAATCATCTCCTTCTATATTCACCTTTTGTACTTCATCAGGTTCACATTGTGCATCAATCTAATTGATGAATATATACATGAAATTGTATTAACACTTCTTCTATGTCAGCGAGGGGTCTACAAATAACCAAGATGACATAAGGTGGACCTAAAATCACATTTCATGAAATGTGTAATAGCTTGGTCCAGATATAAATTTTGATGTCACCAAATGAACATGATGTTATGCACTACCACAAGAACCTTAACCAAGTCATATCTTGACACCATACTCCAAACATGAATTTGACACACCACTAGCCATTACCACATAGGATTTGAACACTAAAAATTTGACAAATAGGAACATATAATATTTTTTCACTAGAATATATTTTCATGCAAAGAATATCCTCTGTAAACTCATGAATATGATAGAGCTAGTGTAGATATACACTCCTTTGAAATCGTAGAGCCAAACCACATTTTTGATAGAAATGTTGATCATAATTGTATTTCTAGAGAAATCTCTCCATCCTAAGAGCTAAGCTAAAACATACCAAAATATACTTTAAATTTACCTCTATCATAGTGAATAGATGAATGCATGATATTGCAAGCATACAACTAGCTACACGTACTTCAAAAATAAAAACTAGTAACATATATTTTGTAAATCTCTACAACTCAAAATAATATCACAATGGGAATATTATGATAATTCATGTACTAATTAGCCTTACACTCTTGACATAGTGAACTTCTTTGACATCAATGACAACCTCTATTAAAAAATCTTTCCTTTTTTATTGATGGAAAATAACAAAATGCTATGCCACCCATAAAACTACTTGAACACACATGAAGAAATTTCACCCTCTTAGATTGATTTCTCCCCATTTTAAGATATAGAATTTTGAGTTCACTTCCCTCCCCTTTGAAATCAATGGTAAAGGTAAAAAATATCTCCTTTTGGATTTGTGGAATTTCTCCCCCTATAAACTCATCTTTCAAGCAACGTGACTAAAACTTCAAATATGAAGAAATGGAGAGAATTTATGTAAACCTCCCAAGCTTTAATAACACATTCTTCATTTTTCAAGTTCTAAAAAATCTTATGATAACTTATATGTTATAAAAATGGGAACATACATACTTCATACTTGCCTTAGATAAACAACCACACCTTCAAATGTAGAGAAATGCAAAGCATTACTCTAATCTTCTTTAGGACGGCTTTCCCCTGAGTCTATACTACATTGCTTCCAAAAAATGTTCCACAAGGTCATCAATCCTTGTTGTAGTAGGGAGACTAGGCTCCCCCTCAACTTGTGTTCCTTCTTGATTCAAGAGGAGGGAGTGATAACTCCTATATTTTATTCCATAAATTTAAAATTCTCCTAAGGAAGTGGATTTGTGAATATATCTATCACTTGCTCCTTTTTCTCAACATACTCCAACTTTACCTCCCCTTTTGTAACTTTATCTTTCACAAAATGATACTTGAATGCAATTATTTTTGTCCTTAAATGCATCTAGAGATTCTTTGAGATATTTATGGAATTGGTATTATTGCAAAGAATAGAAATAGGTTCATCAAACTCAATATTCATCTCCTTAAAGTTTTTTTTTTAAATAACCTAAGTGGAGCATGAAGTTGTAGCAATGTATTGTTATTTTTATTTAGATAACGAAGTTAAATCTTGTTTCTTACTTAACCAGGACACCAAAATATCACTAAGAGAGGAAGTTCCACCACTTGTGCTCTTCTTTCCATCAATTCTTCCTACCCAATCTACATCTATGTTTGTATTCAAAGTGAAATTTCACTCTTTGGATACCATGAGTTTCTTTGATATGAGTTTCTTTATGAGTTGCTTGGAATCTACCCACCAAGTCAACTTTCTACATTATATATAGTCTAGATGTTGTCACATACATCAAAATACCAATCATATATCTATACAAGGTTTGGTCTATTGGTTCATATTCTTCATATTTACTCAACTTGAATCCTTCAACCATAGGTATACCCACCTATTTGCAGTCTTCCATCTTGAACATACTTAGCATCTCCTTTATGTACTTATTTTGGGAAATGAATATGCCTTTGTTTGATTATAAAATATGAAACCAAATAAAGAAAGATAATTCACCTAACATTGACATTTCAAACTCACTTTGCATTGCCTTATGAAACACCTTGCACATGTCATCAATGCTACCACCAAAAATAATGATAGAGAGGGGTAGAGAGATAAAGAGATAAGGATGAATAGATAGATATATAGGGAGGGTGATTGATAAATCTCTCCCTGTCGCTCTCTACATTTCTATATCTCCCACTATATATGTCACTCCCTCGTTCCCCCTCTATCTATTGAGATATCTCTCCCTCTCCACCCTTTCTCTCTCATTCACTCCATCTCTCCCTCCATCTCTCCTACTCTATATCTCTATCTCTATTTCTCTTTTTTATCTCCCTCTCACTCCTCTCTCTATCTCTTTCTATCTATATCCCTTTCTCTCCCTCCCCCTCTCTATCTCCCCCTCTCTATCTCTCACCATCTCTCCCTCCCTATCCCCCCTATCCATCAACTCTCTATCTCCACCTCTCTTCCTTTCTCTTCCCATAAATCTCCATCTCTCTTTCTCTTCAAATATATCTCTATCTCTCTCTTTCTCCCCCAATCTATCTCTATCTCCCCATATATTAACTAAGAAGCCATGCAAGCATACAATAGTATATTTTGGTAAAACTATAATAGTGTTTTATTAAACTATAAGTAACACTTATCTTTCTAATGTCAAGCCTTCTTATAAAAAGAGTGTTTTATTAAACTATAAGTAGATTATTGTCACCACACTTCATTCAACATGAAATTCCAAATGTAGCAATTATTTTGTTGCTTTTGTCAAGTTTCACTAACCAGCTATTTACTGGGTTGAATAAAGTTATGTTATGACCCTTCATCTCTTTAAAATAATTAGACAATATGACCGAGATCAAGAAGGGGAGAAAACTAAACTCCTTCAAAATAGGGGTAGTTGTGGGTTTGTTGTTTTTCTTTGTATAGTATATACTTAGTTCCTGTAGGATAAATAAGTCACTTTAGATCATTTTCTTAGTTGTGTATCCTAGCTAATATAGAGTAAGCTTTTTCATTTTAATTGACTACTACATAATAGTTTATGTGTTGAAAGAATTGTTTCCATTCTTTGTAGTTTTGACATTAGAATAAAAATCATATTTAATTTCATGCCAATATACTTCTTTCATAAAGATATTTGTTTGAAATAAATTCTTCATAACCCATCTAATCAAATCATAATTAAACTATCAAAAAGGAAATAGGAATTTTCTAAAGAAAAGAACACTTGACCCAATCATAAGTGTATGGCCTTCGAATAAAGGAGTGATCCACCTTAGCAATAACAACTACCTGATTTAGACCTAGGTATGTGCAGGATCATGATGGGCCAAAAAGTGGCAACATGAAAAAAGTAGTGTTTTGAACTTGCCAAAAAATGCGAAAATCCCAAGTTGACTTTTTTTTGGGTTGGGTGTCAATACTGTTAACTCTTGAAAACACAAGTAAAGGGTACCTCAAGAGGCTGCCAATCTCTTGAGACATTTTAGGGTAATAGAAAAGGATTAATGGCTTAAAACTTCTACTATTTAGGTGTTGCTAGACCTAGGTGGGTGTACCTTTGTGAATTGGGAAGACATGACTCTTGATCTTCTTTTCTTCCAGTGATTTGTCCACAATGGTAGATGGAAGTGGACAAAATGAAATCAAATTGGGTATATATTTTATACCAATGCTAAAACTAAAACCTAATATGCTCAGTTAATAGATGTTAAGAAAAATGAATGAATCTTAATGGTGAAAATAGAGAGACTAGTGCCTTATAGGGTATGCGGAGTCAAATAAAATCTTAAATGAGTGACTTCTTTTTGGAGGACATTCAAATTGTTTAGAATTTTTTTATTTATAACTAGTATAAACAATGCAAGATTGTGATTATTAAGTTCTTCTTACTGATCTAAATGAATTTCCTTGATTATTGTGATTAATTAAAAGGATTTAATCCTTCCTTGAAAGAACCTATCAGCCAATCACACAAATACAACAAATATGTACTGATAAACTGAACATAAACTTGTTATGTCAATTTAAATAACTAGACAACATTAATCTTAGAGACAACTTAAATAATTCTTTCAATAAGCGCAACAAAACAATTGACACTAGAAATATACTAGCAAACAAGATGATTCTCATTGATATCTCCATGACTTCAAAACATTCATTAGAGTCTCAGATGTGTGAAACTTTTTGTTCCACAGTATATTTTCTATCCTCTATCCTATTCTACTTATCACTTCCATTTGTTTCCAAAACAGATATTTATACATTGAGAATATGAAAGGCTATATCCTTTCAGAAATTGAAATGTCACATTATAAAATAAAAATATAGAAAATAATTAAGCTCTATTTATCCACAAGTGAGTTTTAGCAAGATGATCTAAATAATCCCAGTGCTCATATGTGTCGACATCTCCAACAACATTCCAGATCGTCATCTCCATCTTGATCATTTCCTCATTCTGCTCACTCACTTCTTCCAATGTTGTTTCCTCTGCAGAAGCTGTCTTCATGACTTCATTTAGCATTGATTCACATTCATTCTTCCATCTGGTGGCATCTTTCAATTCCCCTTTATCATCAGAGAATGTGATCATAGTTTTCCTAGCAGCTTCTGACAACCCCTGTTCATCCCCTTGTAGCTCAACATAGAAGCTTCGATGACGATTGATAATATGATTTGCATCTTCAAGGGCTACACTGTTAGAATCATCGCTTTGGGCTAGTTCATGAAACTTCTCCATAATTCATCCATCCATCCTTGTGTGCTCCTTCAATGTAGCAAGGGTATGAGAGTATTTTCCCCATAGTTTATTCAACCAAGATGTCAAATTATCCTGCCTCTTCTTGACAATTGTTGCAATTACATCATGCTTTCCCTAAGAATAAGCACTTGATCCTACCCAGTGGTATTTTACCTAAGAGCTTTCTCTTTGAGTGAGCATTTTGGTTGGCCCTATTGAAATACCAACCAAATCTTTTAGTCTCTCATTCTCTCTCAACATTCTTTCATTATTTTCCTTATACATTTCTCTTTCTTTTATCAGCATTTGAATTTGTGCTTTATTCAACTTTGCAATATTGACCCCAATTTCAGCAGTAGCTACAGGATCAGCCTCTCCAACTTTTAGAGTCATAACATGGCCAAATTCCTTCTTTGTGTCAATTACCACTGATTTCTTGTGGGGTGGGTATAAGGCCCATATCATCAATGATCCTTCACTAGTATTATACTTGGAGCCTGCATATACCTCTATTACACATTCTCTGTCAAGCTTATGTGTAGCATTATTGTCCTTCAAGAAATTATCAAAAACTAGTGCAAAATTTAAATCAACGCTAGGAAAGATCATGACACCAGCGTTCTCCAACATTTTCATCCCCTTTTTAGGAGTCATATTTTTCATTTCATCATCCACACACCTTTGCAATTGGCTCAACAATTGTTCCTCATTTCCTGAAGTGACATCATCAACATTTTCTCTTATCTCCTTCCCCTTCTGCTTATACAAGAATGCCTTGAATTCTATGGAATTTCTAAGCTCATCATCTGAAACAAAAGATCTATATTCCATATTCCTTGCATCAAAATCACCACTTTCAATACTCTGTTCGCTAGTTGGGCAAACATACTGCTGAGTCCTCAACCTGGATACCTTTTCTTGTCTACCTTGTGGCACATTATCCTTTGGTGTCTCTTCCTCTGAAAATAATTGCTCTACCTCTAGCACCCCTTGGTTATATCCTTCAACTACCATTTCAGCTTCATCCTCATCCAGATTCCTGATCATATCATCAAAGGAATAGGGTACATACTGATACCCTCCAAAATTTATCTTTAGCTTGGAAGAATTCATATATCCTTCTAGGTCAAAGCTCTTCCTGGGTGGTCCTCTCTTCATATTATAATGCAGCAATCTATCAAGGATCACACTGTATCCTTCCTTATACAACATAGTGAAGTCACCAAAACACAATGTACTAGGCATAAAAGCCTGCTTCCCAAAAGAGCTGAAATGCATCACACTGTAGTAATCCATCTGTCTGACAATTTCCAGATATGCAACTCTGTTTGGAACTATCCTTGGTAGAATGAAAGGGGCATCTTCAAATCCATATACTCTAATCATTGTAGCTCCCTCCAAACAATACCAGTCTCCCCAATTATGATCAATTGGCCCATTGAAGTCTTTTGGCTAAAGGAATCTTTTAATCTCATCAGTCAATGAATAATTACAAGGATATTGATACAAATTATACAATGTTTTTACAAAATGCTCTTCAAAATGAATGAAACTAGAACTAGCAAACCTGTTGTCCCAAATAGCAGTCCATAACTAAATAGGGAATACTTCACCCTCCTTACCAATTTGAGAAATCCTCATCTCTAGAGGCCATACTCCTAACTCTTGTCTAAACTATAGCACCAAGTGCATCAACCATGAATAGTGTTTGAGATGAACAATAGATGATCCACCCTTGATAGCCATCAATCCTTAATTAAGCCCCTTAGAAATGTATGAGGCATAGTCAAATGGCCTAGAATTGTGATACTGGATACCTGCTATGATAATCATCTGCACAATTGACATGAATTCTAGGGCATCCATTCCCAATACCTGACACATTGAGAAATAAGTGTACTTCATATACGGCTCAAACAAATCTACATGATAAGGAGGCCCCTCACTATCTTGCAGAGGTTCTAGCTTGTTGCCCTGTTTAACCCTGTGAATTGGCAACATCCAACCCTTGTAGATTGTATCCATTCTTGATAATTCCTTCTCGAACTCTTCACAACTGATTTCCTCATTGCAAAACCCTTCCAATTCTAAAACCTCACCTATTGCTTCTTTTGACACATATATCTATGGTTTTCCAGATGGGTCACATACAACTTTATGTTTTGGGTCATAATCATTAGCTAGTAATTTTACTAATTCTGCGTTCATGAATACATTAGGGCACACCAATTTCCCTACATTTAGCTTCCATGGATTACAGACTAGTTCAAAATGGTTTCTCCTATGATAGTGAAAATTGAATAGTTCATACCCTCTTACAGTAGTCCAGACATCACCTATGAACTTGCATTTATCATCCAATTTATCAACTTCTACCCTAAGTTGTGTAGACCTTCTGGCTTTAGGCCCTGAACCAAGTAGTTGATCAATAAGGTCCTTATTTAACCTCTATTTAGTACCCTCCTATTTTGTATCAAGTTTTTGTTTCTTTCCTTTTGACTGACTACTCTCACCCAGTTTTCTAGTTTTAGCTTTCCTAGAACCAGCAGACTCCATTCTTCAAAATCACAAAATTAAAAATGTGGAAAGCTTAAGATGAACTTACTTAGAGTATTCTACTCAAACTCTTCAAACTAAAAAAATGTCTTGGTTCTCTGTTCACCTTGCCAATTCTTCTGCAATCAATTTGGTACTGAAAATTTGATTAAACCTTCACTGTGTCATGCCATTAATGAAGCACGAATGAAGGCTCATTTGAAACTGGCACTATCACATCAAATGTTCTGTCGGTGAGAGATTTTCAAATCTGGGGTGAAGTCCTCTTGCAATGTTTATTACACCTTTCGCAAAAACATTATGTAGTCATACCGACACTTGGAATCAAATTGATGACTATCACTTCTGTCTTTCATGTCACTGTGACAATTCCAAGTGGGTGAGGTGTTACATAGACTTCATTGTGTCCTACTGATATACATCCTTGAAGTCATTCTCCAGTCATTGAGACAAAAATCACCCCTTCGCCGATGAAACCACACCTTGGCGTGACCATTGAGTTTCTCACCGATAAAATAAATCTTATCGATGAAATAAATCCATTGGGAAGACCACGAATCTTTGAAAAGACTCATACCAATACCAAATGTATTGCTAAACCCATTCCTCTAGATTTCTCCATTCGGTGAGACTCACCCTAAAAAAATTTGTTAGTACAACTTTCAAACCTCAGTGAAACTTACACTGAAGACTTCTTTTCTTGGTGATGCATTTCTCTATTGGCGTAACTTTTGAATTGGCAATACTCCATAGCTTCTCCCTGATAGCATTTTGATGTAACCCATTTATGCCTTATTTGCAAGAGCCAACACCTTCGTCAAGACATTGCTCTGATACACTTTAGTCTTACCGAAATGCATATCCTCATCGCCGGTCGGTAAGACAATTGAGACTCATTAAGACCTCATCCTGAATACCTTTAGCTTGGCCGATATACTTCCACATGCGTCGGTCGGCAAGACACAATGTATTCGCTATGACTTCATGCTGATACCAATCAGTCTGGCTGAAATGACCCTTCTACATGCTAGTCGGTAAGACATATTGAATTCACCGTGACATTACATCGATGCCCCAACCTACGCCAATGTATCTTTTCATACATTGGTCAAAAAAAGATAATATCTCACTATGACCTCATCTTGAACATGATTTTTATGCCGATATGAATCTTCTCTATTGCTGAAACAAAAGAAGTGTCCTACCGATAGTCTGCAACAAACATACATTAGTGAAAAATATAGGTTAGGGAGACCTTCACTCTGTCTTGCCAATATGGGTAATACAATGAATTATCAAAGACTAGATGGATTCAAATGAATCACATGAAAAAATACAAGCAAGACACCATGAGGAGGGAACTTTATGCTTATGATGAGGACTTATTTTGGAAACTCATGAATGTAATTGACTGTGAAAATTTCAAAATTTTATAGTTCTAACAGTGGCTCTATCTGGGGATGAATGCTAGTAAGATCATTGCAAGGATCTAGATTTTTGGGTGAGCAGACCAAACTCAAGGTGATGGAACATGTGAGCATGATGAAATGGATGGAAATGGAAATGAATGAGACCATACACTACTGTACATGGAAAATTATTTTGAAATAAGGAAAATTAGGATTGTCCATGTACCGGCAAGTCCTATTCCCTTTATTTCCTAAACTATTGTGCATGGAAAAGAAATTTAAAGAGGATCATCAAGAGTTGTCCATGCACTGGCAACCCTTAATCCTCTATGTTACTCAAGAGAAAAAAATGTTTTAGAAATTTCCCATGTACAGGAAATTCCTAATCTTCACTAGCCATATTCTGCAGATAGTATGAGTCTTCGCTTTTCTTTCCAACCACCACAAAATGTCCTAGCCATAAGGCTTAAAACTTCCCATGTTTTCCCTTGTCTTGGCACCTTGCATTCCACATCAGTACCAAATCACTTTCTCCAAATTTTCTATCCTTTTTCCTTTTTGTCAAATAGATATTTCATTTGAGTCTACAACTTTATGTTTTGATTTTGAGCCACTCTCCTTATTTCATCCAGTTTAGCTAGCTACTCCATTCTTTCCTCCATAGGTTCAGGAATATCCAAAGCTTCTTGAAGGACAAAATTGTAGACTGGTAACAAGTTCTGCAAAGGCATCCTAGCTAGTATTCCATACACTAACTCAAATGGGTACTTCCCAATTGCCTTCTTCACCGTAATTCTATTATCCCATACAGCTAGTCTTAATTTTGAATCCCAAGCCTTCTTGTTTTGACCTATCATCCTTCTTATAATCTTCATAAGACTCTTATTGCTTGATTCTACTTGTCCATTAGCCTGTGGATGATAAGGGACTGCATAAGAAATGGAAATACCATATGTGCTATAGAAGCCTCTGAATTCATCTAATCTTAAACACATCCCATTGTCAGTGATCAACCTCATTGGTGTACCAAACTTGGTAATAATATTATCCATTAGGAACTGTGTCACCACCTTACTTGTAGCTTGTTTAGTTGGGATCACCTCTACCCATTTGGTAAAATAATTAGTGGCCACCAGTATCCACCTATGTCCACCACTTGATTTTTCTTGTATTTCTCCAATTAAATCAATTCCCCGTTGATGAAAAGGGGCATCAACCTGCAAGGGTCGAAGTGGTAGAGCTCCTTGATACTTCAGCTTTCCATAATTTTTTTGGTAGGCTTCACATTTTCTTACATATGTAAAAGAGTCATTAAAGACCTTTGGCCAGTAATACCCTGCCCTATGAATTTTATGCACAGTTGTTTTTGCTAAGTAATGTCCTCCACAAACCCCTTCATGCATTTCACTCAAAACATGTATAGCTTGAAATTCATCCAGAAATAACAATAGTATACCATCCCTATTCTTCCAAAATAGATCTCTATCCATGAAAACATACTTAGATGCCTGCAGCTTCAATGTTCTTTCTGGTTGTCATTCATTTCCTCTGGACACTTCATGTATTTTAGCTAATGCATGATATATACATACCATGGAGTATGTTCAATGCTTGCAACTGCATTTTCTTCTTCTACATTGCAAATTTGATTTGCTTCAATTTTCACCTCTGTCATCAACTTAGCCAAGCCCTGACCTATTACCAGCTTAGTAATTTGTATCTCCATGTCAAACTCTTAGATTTTGTTAATCCATTTGCATCTTTTTCTTGTTACTTTAGACTGATTCAGAATATCCTTGACAACTGCATGAGGAACATAAGCAACCACCTTTGCTCCAATGAGATATGGCTTGAAAGATTTTACAGCTTTCACTAGTGCAAATGCCTGTTTTTCCATTATATCATACTTTAGTTCAGACCCCTACAATGATTTACTGAAGAAAGACACAGGCTGTTCATGGCCATCCTCATTCTTTTGCAGCATAACTAAAGCAATAGTGTGCATTGAGGAAAATTAAAATATATGGAAAGGCTTTGCAAAATATGGAGACTTAAGGATAGGAGCTTCCTTGATGGCTCTTTTGATAGATACAAAAGCATCCAAAGCCTCTACAGTCCATTCTATTTTATGTCCTTTCCTCAACATTTTTGCTATGGGTTTAACGATCTCAGCAAAGTTAGAAACAAATCTTCTGACAAAGTTAATCTTTCCAATGAATGACTATATTTCCTTAATATTTTTAGGGACGGGAATTTTATCAATAGCCTCAACCCTTTTAGGATGTATCTTTATCCCTTCTTTTGAAACAATGTGTCCCAAAAGCTTACCTTCTGTAACTAAAAAATTACACTTCTTAGGGTTCAAGCTAATACCATATTCAAGGGATTTTATAAATACCTTTTCCATATGATGAACATGATCTTCAGCCTTCTTTGAGTAAGCAGTGAGGTCATCCTGATACACCACCATAATAACATTGATCAAATCTACAAATGCCACATCCATAGCTCTTTGGAAAGTTTCCACTGCATTAGTGAGACCAAACGACATTCTTATATATACATATGTTCCCCAAGGAGTTGTAAATGTTGTCTTCTATTGCTCAGATTCTTTGACCATAACCTAGTTATACCCTGAAAACCCATCCATCATAGACAATAGTTCACACCCTGTTACTTTATGCAATATAGCCTCCATATTGGGTAAAGGATAATTATCTTTGAGGGATGCTATGTTGGGATTTATGAAATCTACACATAGCCTAATATCTCCATTCTTCTTTCTCATAGGGACCAAATTTGAGACCCACGTTGAATGCCTAATTGGTTTAATGATTCCTCCATCTCTAAGCTTTGCCAACTCCTCCTGCATCTTAGGCTCCAATGTTGGATTTATGGGTTTTTTCTTTTGTCTGAATGGCTTAGCATCTAGTTTCAATGGTATTTCATGCTGAAACAAGTCTTCCCTATATGCTTTTAGATCTTCATAAGACCAAGCAAATACACCTTTATACTTTCTCAACAATTCTATTAGCATTCTTCTAATTTCAGGGATTATCTTCTTACCTATGTACACCTTTTTTGGTGCCATATCAGTTCCCAAGTTAATTTCTTCAATATCCTCCCTTCCAACTAGTGTTTGTTTCATTAGAGACCGATCATTTCCATCATACACCCTCTCTAATGCGACTAAGCCTTTATGAAGCTTATTTGTTTTGAGATGTAAGATCTCTTTCCCAAATACTATTTGCTTCCCATCCACTTCTTCAACAAAGGCGTTGAAGTCAATTTCTTGGGATTCATACTGATCTATACAGTGGAGGAATTTCAAAAGATCAGTATCATCATTAAAAAATTTCCAACTATACACATTATCAGGCATAGCAGGCCTTGTCTTGAATTCAATTTGTGATATCCCAACCAATGTAATATCATCTCTTTTCAGTGCTACATTTGCTAGAAAATCATCCATTATGTTCTTTGATCTATCTATCCACTCAATTGAGAAGGCATCAAACAACTCAATTATATCCCATACAACATTTTTGTACTGCTTCAATCTTTTATGTTTTGCTGCATACTTGGACTTGATTTGTGAAACAACCAACTCTGAATCTCCAAGAACAGCCATCAACTTGATTTTATGTTTCATGGCTATATTCAGTCCTGTTAATAAAGCTTCATACTCCGCCACATTGTTTGTACATTCAAATGTTAACATGAATGAATACTTAAATGTAATACCTTCTGGTGAAACAAATACTATCCCAGCTCCATTGATAGACTCTGTCAAAATACATCTTCCACACACCGTTGTGGTTCTGTGCATTATGCTTCTCAATTGGATCTGTATTGGTTAATTCTAGTTGGGCTGGTTCTATATTGAAACTCCCAAGATCAACATCACAAAAATAATTGATTTGATTTTGTGGTACATAGTCAATAAGCTAATTCATCCTCGGCTCCCTATACAACTTCACCTCTTGGAAATTTACCAGAATTGTTGCATAAGATAGATCAAACTGGACATTTCCACCAATAGCTATCGTCCACTGCCTTGATAAAAGCATACCGAATTGAGGAGGGGTGTCTATTAATGTTATATCAATATTGTAAGCTACTTGAGGATAAGTAGCTAACTTGACTTCTACATCTTTCATTATACCCACCACATGAACAGGTCAGTTATCCATTGCATAACATTTTCCTTCATATGTATCCACCCACATGCCTAGTTTTTTCATCACTCCTACTGGCATAATATTCATGGCAGCACCAAAATCTATCATGCAATTCCTCAATAATTTGTTATTTATAAGTAATGTAGTGAAGAAAGGATCAACTTGTGGAGGACTTTTCAATACATTACTCAAGCAAATTTCTATGATATTTAGTTTATCCTGCTTATTTTTAGCAACCATCTTATTTTCAGAATTTACATGTTTTCCATTTTCATTTGTTATCAATTGCATTGCATTGTCTCTATATTCTTTAATTTTCATCATCTCAAGTAGTGGAATAGACATTTTTACCTGAGATAAGGCCTGAGTAAAATCAAAAGAAGAACCTTCCACCTTGAATATTTTATTTTGTTTTGATGTTTCTTCTTTGTTCTCTTCTTTTTCTCTTTTACATGGCTGATCAGTCTTTTGAATTTCTTTGTGTATTTCTCTTACTTCATCCTTTTGGATAGGCTTTTGTTTGCTTTCATCATGTTGTTTGTTTTCAACCCTTTTCATAGTTCCTTGTGTTGCCTTTTGTTCTTTCATAAAGATTCCCCTAGGGACACCTTCCTTCTCATTTACTATCTTGTTTCTCAACCAGTACTTAATCTTTGCTTCCTCAACTGCAACAACAGTTAATCTCTCTATCTCCTCTTCAGTGAGTTTCCTCATGCTACCCTGAGTAAGCATCTCATCAAAATGTTGCTTTGTATAATCTTCTTCAAAATCATAAAGGATCTGCTGCTCAGCCATGTAGACAGTATATTTCTGATTTGAAACATCATACTCATAACCTTCATCCTCTAAAGATGAGTATCTCTCCTCCACATGATGAAAAGCATTTGAAGTAAAATACACTTTATGATCTTCTCCACTGTTTCCCATTAACAATAGTCTGGAGAATGTGGCTTATCACAGACTTCACACAAATAGCTATTATTTACCATAAAAGTTCATTTTTTCCTCAATGGATCAGGAGTTTCTTTGCTTCCAGACCTATTTGTTATACGTTTTCCATCCTTCTAGTTTGTATTATAGGGTATTTCATGTAACCTTGGCCTTGGCCTTTCATTCATGTATGTGCTTTCCTATTTGTATTGATAATTATTGGTTTGCTAGGGAGCCCTATGATTTTCTCTTTTATCAATTATCCCAGCAACCCTCCTATTGTTTTCAATTGTTAATGCTATCTTCTGAGCTTCATCCAAGTCTCTTGGGAACCTATTTCTTAGTTCATACCTTGTTTTAGGATTGAATGCATTCAGGTAAACACTCAATGCTACAGAGTCTAACAACTTTGATCTAGGAGGAATTCTATTCTGCAGTTTATTGAATTTCTAGTTGAAATAAAAAATTGAATCATTCTGACTTTTTTGAATTCTCATCAATTCATGAAGAGCTGCATCTAGTGCACTTAGATTCCCATATTGTTCGAGGAATCGGTCCTAAAATATTTGGAGAGAATAAATAGAGGTTGTTGCTAGGCTATTGAACCAATCCCTAGCTTCTTCAATAAGGGACATCATGAATAGTCTCATATGTAAATCTTCATAAGGTACATCCAAATCCTGAATGAAGGCATTGAAACTCCTTAAAAGATCCTCAGCTGTGATTGCATTACTCCCTATAAATTTAGGCACCAAATTTCTCCAGGAACCATCCATAGGATAATGGTACAACTGAAACCCTGCCAAATCAAATTGTCTGATCATGGTGGTATACTAATGAGGAGGAGGGTTAGGTGGGTACTGATATTGGTACACCGGGTTATTATATTGTGTGTAATGATATGGCACATGATGCTGACCAGGAGGTGGATATATATATTTGTATGTTGTGTGGGAATATGAGGTGGATGATTATTTGTATGTTGTGTGGGAATATAAGGTGGATGATTTGGCTATCTATATTGATTCCCAACTTGAATAATCTTTCCATGTATCATAACAGTTATATGTTTCACCATGAGGTATTGATGATTTGTCTTTGTTTGTCATGCTCATGTCCTCACTTACCCCTTTACCCTTGTTAGCATTATCATTTTTGTGTGTCCACTTACTATTGCCAGCAGGAGCTCCAGTATGACCTCCCTTGTATTAAGATCTTCTTCCATTCATTTTGAAATGCTTTATCAAAGTCGCCACTCACTTTCATGAAAGTGAGAAAAGATTATTACTTGTTATTCTGAGCGAAGTCTTATATATAGGATTTCTGACTCTATGATGAAGGCACAGATTCTTTGTTATCCCCAGTAGAGTCACCAATTTGTTAGCTCTCAAGAACGTAGGTAAAGGGTACCTCAAGAGGTTGCCAATATCTTGATATGTTTTAGGTTAATAGACAAGGCTTAATGGCTTAAACCTTCTACTCTTCAGGTGTTGCTAGACCTAGGCAGGTGTACCTTTGTGAATTGGGTAGACTTGACTCTTGATCTTCTTTTCTTGCAGTGATTTTTCCACGATGGAAGATGGAAGTGGACAAAATGAAATCAAATTTGGTATATATTGTATACCAATGCTAAAACTAAAACCTAATATGCTCATTTAACAGATGTAAAGAAAAATGAATGAATCTTAATGGTGAAAACAGAGAGACCAGTGCCTTATAGGGTATGCAGAGTCAAATAAAATCTTAAATGAGTGACTTCTTTTTGGAGGACATTCAAATTGTTTGGCATATTTTTATTTATAACTAGTATAAACAATGCAAGATTGTGATTATTAAGTTCTTCTTACTGATCTAAATGAATTTCCCTAATTACTATGATTAATTAAAAGGATTTAATCCTTCCTTGAAAGAACCTATCAACCAATCACACAAATACAACAAATGTGTACTGATAAACCAAACATAAACTTGTTATGTCAATTTAAATAACCAGAAAAAATTAATCTTAGAGACAACTTAAATAATTATTTCAATAAGCGCAACAAAACAATTGACACCAAAAATACACTAGCAAACCAGATGATTCTCATTGATATCTCCATGACTTCAAAACATGCATCAGGGTCTCAGATGTGTGAAACATTGCATTCCACAGTATATTTTCTAACCTCTATCTTATTCTACTTATCACTTCCATTTGTTTCCAAAATAGATATTTATACATTGAGAATGTGAAAGGCCGTATCCTTTTAGAAATTGAAATGTCACATTATAAAACAAAAAGATAGAAAATAATTAAGCTATATTTATCCACAAGTGATTTTTAGCAAGATAATCTAAATAATCCCAACGCTTATATGTGTCCACATCTCCAACATCATTCTGGATCGTGATCTCCATCTTGATCATTTCCTCATTCTGCTTGCTCACTTCTTCCAATGTTGTTTCCTCTGCAGAAGCTATCTTCATGACTTCATTTAGCATTGAATCATATTCATTCTTCCATCTAGTGGAATCTTTCAATTCCCCTTTATCATCAGAGAATGTGATCACAGTTTTCCTGGAAGCTTCTAACAACCCCTGTTCATCCCCCTGTAGATCAACATAGAAGTTTCGATGACGATTGATAATATGATTTGCAGCCTCAAGGGCTACACTATTAGAATCATCACTTTGGGATAGTTCATGAAACTTCTCCATAATTCGTCCATCCATCCTTGTGTGCTCCTTCAATGCAACAAGGGTGTGAGAGTACTTTCCCCATAATTTATTCAACCAAGATGTCAAATTATCCTACCTCTTCTTGACAATTGTTGCAATTACATCATTCTTTCCTTGAGAATAAGCACTTGATCCTACCTAGTGGTCTTTTACCTGAGAGCTTTCTCCTTGAGTGAGCATTTTGGTTGGCCCTATTGAAATACCAACCAAATATTTTAGTCTCTCATTCTCTCTCAACATTCTTTCATTATTTGCCTTATACATTTCTCTTTCTTTTATCAGTAACTGAATTTGTTCTTTCTTCAACTTTGCAATATTGACCCCAATTTCAACAATAGCTACAGGATCAACCTCTCCAACTTTTAGAGTCATAACATGGCCAAATTCCTTTTGTGTGTCAATTACCACTAATTTCCTGTGGGGTGGGTATAAGGACCATATCATCAATGATCCTTCATCAATATTATACTTGGAGCTTGCATATACCTTTGTTACACTTTCTCTGTCAAGCTTATGTGTAGCATTGTTGTCCTTCAAGAAACTATCAAAAACTAGTGCAAAATTTAAATCAAGGCCAGGAAAGATCATGACACCAGCGTTCTCCAACATTTTCCTCCCCTTTACAAGAGTCATATTTGTCATTTCATCATCCAAACACCTTCTCATTTGGCTCAACAATTGTTCCTCATTTCTTGAAGTGACATCATTAACATTTTTTCTTATCTCCTTCCCCTTCTGCTTATACAAGAATGCCTTGAATTCTGGGGAATTTATAAACTCATCATCTGCAACAAAAGATCTATATTCCATATGCCTTGCATCAACATCACCACTTTCAATACTCTATTCTCTAGTTGGGAAAACATACTACTGAGTCCTCAACATGGATACCTTTTCTTGTCTGCCCATGGTACATTATCCTTTGGTGTCTCCTCCCCTCAAAAAAATTGCTCTGCCTCCAGCACCCCTTGGGAGAATTGATATACCCTCCAAAATTTATCTTTAGCTTGGCAGAATTGATATATGATTTTGGGTCAAAGCTCTTCCTGGGTGGTCCTCTCTTCATATTATAATGCAGCAATCTATCAAGGATCACATTGTATCCTTCCTTAGCCAACACAGTGAAGTCACCAAAACACAATGTACTAGGCATACAATCCTGCTTCCTAAAAGAGCTTAAATGCATCACACTACAGTAATCCATCTATCTGACAATTTCCAAATATGCAACTCTGTTTGGAACTGTCCTTGGCAGAATGAAAGGGGCATCTTCAAATCCATATACTCTGATCATTGTAGCTCCCTCCAAACAATTCCAATCACCCCAGTTATGATCAATTGGCCCATTGAAGTCTTTTGGCTAAAGGAATCTTTCAATCTCATCAGTCAATGAATAATTACAAGGATATTTATACAACTTATACAATGTTTTTGCAAAATGCTATTCAAAATGAATGAAACTAGAACTAGCAAACATGTCCCATATAGCAATCCACAACTGAACAAGCAATACTTCACCCTCCTTACCAATTTGAGAAATCCTCATCTCTGCAGGCCATACTCCTAACTCCTGTCCAAAATATAGCACCAAGTGCATCAACAATGAATAGTCTCTGAGATGAACAATAGATGATCCACCTTTGATAGCCATCAATCCTGAATCGAGCCCCTTAGAAATGTATGAGGCATAGTCAAATGGCCTGGAATTGTTATACTGGATATATGTTGTGATAATCATCGGCACAATTCACATGAATTCTGGGGCATCCATTCCCAATACCTGACACACTAAGAAAAAGGTGTACTTCATATAGGGCTCAAACAAATCCACATGATAAGGAGGCCCCTCTCTATCTTATAGAGGTTCTAGCTTGTTTCCCTTTTTATCCCTATGAATTGGCAACCTCCAACCCTTGTAGATTGTATCCATTCTTGAGAATTCCTTCTCCAACTCTTCACAATTGATTTACTCTTTGCAAAACCCTTCCAATTTGAAAACCTCACCTATTGCTTCTTTTGACACATATCTATGGTTTTCCAGATTGGTCACATATAGCTTTATGTTTTGGGTCATAATGATTAGCTAGTAATTTTACTAATTCTACATTCACGAATACATTAGGGCACACTAGTTTCCCTACATTCAGCTTCCATGGATTACAGACTAGTTCAAAAAGTATTTCTCCTATGATAGTGAAAATTGAATAGTTCATACCCTCTTACAATAGTCTAGACATCACCTATGAAATTGCATTTATCATCAAATTTATCAACTTCTGCCCTAAGTTGTGTAGAACTTTTTGCTTTAGGCCCTAAACCAGGTAGCTGATCAATAAGGTCCTGATTTAACCTCTATTCAATACCCTCCTATTCTGTATCAAGTTTTTTTTCTTTCCTTTTGATTGACTACTCTCACCCAATTTTCTACTTTTAGCTTTTCCAGAACCAGCAGACTCCATTCTTCAAAATCACAAAATTAAAAATGTGGAAAGCTTAAGATGAACTTACAATATTCTACTCAAACTCTTGAGACTAAAAAATGTCCCAGTTCTCTGTTCACCTTGCCAATTCTTTTGCAATCAATTTGGTACTAAAAATTTGATTAAACCTTCACTGTTATATCTTGTCGCACCATTAATAAAGCACGAATGAAGGCTCATTTGAAACTGGCACTGTCGCATCAAATTTCCTGTCGGTGAGATATTTTCAAATCTAGGGCGAATTCCTCTTGCAACGTTTATTAAACCTTTCATCAAAACATTCTGTAGTCATACCGACACTTGGAATCAAATTGATGACTATCACTTCTGTCTTTCATGTCACTGTGACAATTCCAAGTTAGGGAGATGTTACATAGACTTCATTGCTTCAAGTCATTCTCCAGTCACTGAGACAAAATCAGCCCTTCGCCGTTGAAACCACACCTCGGTGTGACCATTGAGTTTCTCACCGATAAAATAAATCTTACCGATGAAATAAATCCATTGACAAGACCACAAATCTTCAAAAAGACTCATACCGATACCAAATGTCTCGCTGAACCCATTCCTCTAGATTGTTCCATTTGGTGAGACTCACCCCAAAAAAACTTTGTCAGTATAACTTTCAAATCTTGGTGAAACTTATGCCAAAGACTTCTTTTCCTAGCGATGCATTTCTCTATTGGCATAACTTTTGAATCAGCAAGACTCCATAACTTCTCCCCAATAGCATTACTCCGAGACCCCTTTATGCCTTATCAGTAAGACCCAATGCCTTCATCATGACATTACTCCGTTACACTTTAGTCTTACCGAAATGCATATCCTCATTGCCGGTAGGTAAGACAATTGAGACTTGCTAAGACCTCATCTTGAACACCTTTAGCTTGGCTGATATACTTCCACATGCGTTAGTCGGCAAGACACAATGTATTCACTATGACTTCACACCGATACCAATCAGTCTAGCCAAAATGACCCTTCTACAGGCTAGTCAGTAAGACATATTGAATTCTCCGTGACATTACATCGATGCCCCAACCTAGGCCGATGTATCTTTTCATACGCTAGTTGGAAAAAGATAATATCTCACTATGACCTCATCCCGAACATGATTTTTATGCCGATATGAATCTTCTCTATCACTGAAACAAAAGAAGTGTCTTGTCGATAGTCTTCAACAAACATACATTAGTGAAAAACATAGGTCGGGGAGAGCTTCACCCTGTCTTGCTGATATGGGTAATAAAATGAAGTATTAAAGACTAGATGGATTCAAATGAATCACATGACAAAATACAAGCAAGATGCCATGAGGAGGGAACTTTATGCTTATGATGAGGACTTATTTTGGAAACTCATGAATGCAATTGACTGTGAAAATTTCAAAATTTTACAATTTTAACAAGTACATTGCTCCATAGCAATGCCCAAGCCAAAGTACTAAAAGTCAAATATCTATTTTTTTATGGATATCCAATTCGTGTCTAATATCTAATTTGAAAAACATTTTAAAATGTAATATTTTGGTGCTATAAATCAGATATCCAATTTTTGCACACATATACCCAAGAGTAATTAGGAGGTGGAGGGTGGGAAAGAGAGAGAGAGAGGGAGTGAGAGGGAAAGGGAGAGAGAGAATTAGGAGGGGGAAGGGAGAGAGAGATAGAGAGAGA
>VDFB02000017.1:82265422-82277400 GCA_007258455.2 Sequoia sempervirens
AGGGTTAAGGGTTAATGGTTTAGGGTTTAGGGTTATGGGTAGTGATGGAACTTCAAAGTTTTGTTCTTTGTGTTCTATTTTATCCTGCCTTGTGTCTCTGGTCATCTATGGTGTTTGGGAAAATCCTAAGGTTTGGGTTTTACCTTCATCTTCATGTAAAACCCTATTGTTCATGTTACACCTTGGATGGGATCTATTTGACCGTTACTTTTTGGGAAGGCTTTAAAATGACTTAAGCCTCATCGCTTTGTCTAGGTTGGGCCCACTTTTGTTTTATCATTTTATTTCCTTCGCCTAACTTTAGTTTTCCTAAGTCTTTTGTTGGTCCCATGTTCCCTTGTTAAAACAACTTATGTCATTATTTTTCATCAGCCTAGTGATGTCCCCTTATTCCTTTAGGGGAGAGGGCCCTGTAGTTGTGCAAGCTAACTTTCTTAGCATGTAGCAATTGGCTGGAATATCATAGAACCTTCATTTTTTTTTGAAATGTAAACTAGTCTCTTATTTATCTATAGATAAGGTTTGGAGGCACGACTCATCATGCAACTCGCCACATCGGTAGATATTTTGAGAAGTGTCTAAAATTTGAATTTTTAAAGGTTCGGCCAAAACTTAATCATGGAACCCCCAATAGTTGAACCAAAAAAATATCATTTGTTGCTTGTAGAATATGATATTTTTATTTAAATTAAAATTAATATACAACCTAAGTAGACCAAATACTTATTGATAACCATAAATCTTTGATATCTCTACCTTTTATATTCAACACATATGGACTAATAGTTGAACATAAAAAAATATTTTTGTTGTTATAAAAACAACACATAATTATTTAAAATACAACTTACATTGAACAAAAATGGACCAATAGTTGAACACTATTTTTTTTTGAAAATCCTTCACATTTAATAGGAAAATACATGTTATTTATTGTGCTCAACTTTTATATTTGTGATAGGACAAACTATTAATATAAAATTATCCAATTATTGTACATTGCTACCCCAATTGTTGTACACACAAGAACAATATTTTTTCACTATGATAACAATACTTGTTTAAATGAGTGTCTTATTTTATTAAATGAGAATTTTATTTTTTAAATGATATACTTATAGTGGAGAGTTGTGATATTTTATTTGAAACAAAAAAAATACTTATTTCATTTCTTCATGAACGTATTTATATTTTTTTCATATAACATTTAGAGGTTCTCATGTGTTCAAGTATGGGTCCATTTTTTATCAATATTTGGTTTTTGCTTTATTTACATTTGGACTGTTTATTTACAATATATAGTATAAATATGTGGTAAGACTAGGTATCATCATCACAGTTGAGTGTGCGACTATTGGACCCCACACAACTAGTGGGCCCTCTCCCCTAATAAATGTTTTTATTTTGCAGAGGGACAAGTTCGCATGGCCATAGATCAATTATCGTGTGATCTTAGCCATTCCCCACCATCCCACGATGACCCCACCACACTGTCTTTATTGATCGCTATATCATAGGTGAGTGCCACATGTCTCATCCGGTGAAGCCAAAGGAATGATAAATACTTTGATGTGTCTTTAATGCATTATTTTGCAGGTTACTAAACCAGTTATAAGATGCACATGTTTTAAATCAACGAAGATGTTATAATCTCAGTAGAATGGTGCTTGATGGTTAATAACAAGGCTAGCGACTGTGTTGAATGAACAAGATTGCTAATGGTTGAGATCCATGGTTTCCCGCCATCGCGTGATCAAAAGTTGTGAGGTCTTTATTGATTGCGATATCATGGGCGAGCCCCACTTGTCTCATCCAATGAAGCCGAAGGAATGATAAATACTTTGATGCATCTTTAATACATTATGTTGTGCGTTACTAAAGCAGTTATAAGATGCACATGTTTTAAATCAACAAAGATGTTATAATCCCGGTAGAAAGGTGCTTGATGGTTAATAACAAGGCTGGTGACTGTGTTGAACGAACAGGATTGCTGATGGTTGAGATCCATAGTTTCCCGCCATCGCCTGATCAAAAGTTACAAGGTCTTTATTGATTGCAATATCACGAGCAGGTGCCATGTGGATCTCCTTAGCAACGAGTAGTATGGTGGGGCATTGGCTACCCAACCTACAAAAAGGCATGGGCATCCACATGGCTTATGCCTACCACACTTTTGTTAACAGTTGTCAGTGTGAGTTAATGTACATTTCATTAATTAGCTATTGCGCACTTCCTTAGTATGTTCAATAGAATTTTTTATAAAAAAAAAATTATTCTCTATTTTTAAATTTTTTTAAAAACTATTTGTATAGTTAAATTCTTAAAAATATAGAATAAATTTTTGTTCTTTACAAAATAATTTTGTTTTACTTTGAATTATTTTAAATATAATTAATAAAATAATTTTGAAGTAACTGTTTCATATTTTTTTATATACATTTAATAAATAAAATAAAATTAAAATATCAATTTTTAAAATATGATTGATAAAATAATTCCTATACACTAGAAAAATTGATATATACATATAATAAAACAAATATAATAATATATCAAGTTTTAAAATATATGTAATAAAATAATTTTTAAAGGATAAAAAATGTTTCATATATAAAATAAAATAAATATATCAATTTTTAAAATACAATTAATAAAATAATTGTGAAATAAAATGAAATAATTATTAATGAATTAAAAATTGATATATTTATTTTATTTTATTTATTAAATACTTACTAGCATATATATTATTTATTAATAATATATATATATATAATATGCTGAGATATATCCTTTTAATGCTTCTATTGTACTATTATAAATAGGTGCCTCGACAAAGATATCTCTTGGCGTATTTTATATAAATTAATAAATAATATATATATATATATATGCTAGTAGCATTTGCAGCACAACATGAAAGACAAGATTAGAATTACTTTTAGTTATAGAATTAAGGTTAGGGTTAGATATATATTTAGTTAGGGTTGGGGTGAAAAATAGTGTCAGTGTTAGAGTTAGAGTGAGAATTATTGTTGAGATTGAATCATAACCCTAATCTAACCTTAACCTTGAACCTAATTGAACCCTAACCCTATTTGTAATTAAACTTTAACTCTAACCCCAACCCTAACCCTATCATTGAACCCAAGCTTTATCCTAGAACCCCAACTCTAATTAAATGGTAAACCTAACCTAACCTTAACCATAATGCTAATACCAACCCTAACTCTATATATAATTATAATCCTAACCCTTCTCATTCTAACCCTAATTATAATCTTAATTATAATTCTAACCCTAACCATAATTCTAATGCTATTCATAATCCTTAGTTTAACACTAACCATAGTTCTCATGACAACCTTAACTCTAATTATAACCCTAATCAAACCCCGTCCCTAACCTTAACCCTAACTTTGAGCTTAATTAAACCGTAACCTTAACCTTAAGCCTGAGCTTAATTAAATCAAGATCCTAGCTCTAACCCCAAACTCATATATGTGAGATAATTATAATTTACCAAAACCCTAACCATAATTTAATCATAACCCTAACTGAAATATAATCCTACCTTTAATTGAAGGGTATGTGTATGATCATGATGGGCCAAAAAGTGGCAATATTATGGGCATTTGTAGGGTATGTGGCTGACGACTTTTTTATATCCAAAATTGATGAAACGAAAAGGGTTTTTAGAGGAGATTCTAAAATTTCCACTAATATAAATTATGCTTTAATTTAAATTTAATAAATAATTATTATTTATTTTCTATTAGAATTACAACTAAAGTCTTAATCGATAGGCTAATTGAAAAAATCTATAACTTTCAAACAATATCATATTTTTTGAATCCAAAACATGTGTCACATTCTATAATTCACATACTATGGATTAAAATAAGAAAAATTAAATTTCATGAAGTTTTGACCAAGTTAAGGTGGTCAGACATATGAGTTTTTATATTTTTTAAAAGTTGTAATAAAAAAATCATAGTTAATTATTTGCTTGGAAAAAAATTACAAAAAAATATGCATCACATTCGGACATGAGTCCTCTACTTATATATAAAATATTATAAAAAAAATATTATCATTTTTTTATGGTTAGGGTGGTCAGACAAACACCTACTTCTTATTTTTTCCCTAAAATTTAAGTACTACTGCATTGAAATTTCAAATTTTCACCAAATAGATTTTATTTATTTCTAAATAAACCTAGTAGTGTAGAAACTACATTCAATTTTCTATAGATTCTATTCTTACATATTTTTGAAATAATATAGATAACTTATTCAAATTTTTACGTCAAGTTTCCTAACACTGATTTTTCTAAATTTTTTGCCACTTAAGAGCTTATTTTTTCCATGATGATCTTGCACATACCCTGAACCCTAACCCTAATTGAATCGTAATTTTAACCCTAAGCCTAATTGAACCCTATTTTCAACTCTAAGACTAATTAAGCACTATTTCTAACCCTAACCGTAAGCCCATATAAATCCTAGCCCTAATTGAACCCTAACCCCAATTGAATCATATTTAAACCCTAACCCTTAATGAGCACTAACCCTAATTAAACCCTAACACAATTGAACCATAATTCTAACCCTAATTTAATACTAACACTAACCCTAATCCTAATAACATATTATTATGGTTATATTTATTAATTTCTTAATATTAGTTTATAAATTCAACATTAATTATAAATACTTTAAAATAAATTAAGTATTTCAATCTAAAGTTTTAATATTGTACATTACAAATAAAAGTAAACTGAATTCTAATTTTTAAAATCCATAAAATATTTATTATCTATTTAGTTTTACAAATTATCTAATACAATTAAATTAAATTAAATTAAATTAAATTAAATATTCATTTTAAATTAATTAAACAATTATTTATTAGAATTTTAGAATAAATTAAGAAATAAGATCTATATAAAATCAACTTTTCTATTTTTTTCTGTGTCCAAATCATTTCATTTTCTAAAATTATACTAAATTCTATATATCATAATTCAACATAAAACATATTCTATTCTAATCCTAACCCTCGTTAAACCCTAACCCTATTTGGAATCTAACCCTTACCCTAATTGAACACTTAGAAATTTACTTGAAATTGACCACTAAGGATAATTGAATTCTACCCCTAACCCTAACCCTAAACCTACTTGATTCATAATCCCAACCCTAACCCAAACCTTAATTGAACTTTAAAACTAACCTTAATTAAGTATTAACCCTAATTGAACATTTATTGAACAGTAGTGGTGAAAATGAATGCAATAGGTAAAGTTCATTTTCATTGATAAGGACAACCAATAATGCATGGTACAATGGTCTCATGAAGGATAACAAAAAAAAAAAATATAAAGTTGCACAAGGCTCTATTCAAGGCCTTCACAATCAAACATTAGGCAAACAAGTTGCCAGATAACATTCAATGCATGATGTTTTAAGGAAAGGCATAAAAGGAAAAGACATTCAAGAAACATCAACTCAAGTTCACACAGATAATATGCCTATTGAAAACATGTCATTACAATAGGTTTATGATAGCAATGGAACCCTCATATCATGTGATTGAGATACAACTACTATTCTCATAACCTTTCATGTAGGGGTTTTGGTCATCATGATTGCATACAAGAAAAAAAAGTTACAAAAGACAATTAAGCAGTTATGATTCAAGAGAGGTCTCATTTTGGAATCCAAGGCCATAGTACAAGTGTAAATGAACAACAACTATGAGGTTATGCTACAAGTCAGCCATGCAGGTTCATGTAAGACATCAAGCATTACAATGGTACAAGTGCATATGAACAACAATCAACAATCAACAAGTAGTGAAGGAAGCAAGGCACAGTTGTATTTTTACCTTTTCATATCATTGATTATCCATTATAGAAATAGGCTATAATAGTGAAGGCATATACTTGCATAGGGGTGTTTTAATGAAGATATTTAGCATAAAAACCATCATAAATCATGGTGTTTCAAGGGAACAGATCATAGTCATGAATAAGAGCAGTACCATTAAAGGGTATAGCTTTGTCTTCATGTTATCTATGAATTTAAAAAAATAAATCTACACTAGGTGACAACATGACTATAGCCATGAAATGGATTGTAGTGAGATAAATAATATAAATGGTTGTTGCCACTATCTCATTTTCTCTTTGGATATTCATTACTAGGTCCTAAAAAGTGAATAGCAAAGGGATAGGTGTCAATAATATACCCACATTTGACAAGTCCTAGACTTTTGGTGATCTCATTGACCCAATAAGGAATTGCTTAGAAATAATTTCATATCTTTTTGACAAAATCAAAAGGAGGACTGATGTATCCAATTGTAAGAAGAGAGAAATTTCCAAGGGAGGGGTAATACCATCATCTTAGGTACCACTGTTGCAAGATGATAAATGAAAATCCTTGTGTTTGTATGCATGGAGATCCTAAAGCATACTTTGGGTAATGTGCATTCATTACATCTTTTGGTGAAAGGTTCCCCAAGCATGAGAAAAAATCCAGTGTTCCATCAGGCTATGTTGGAACAATTATACACTAATCCCTCCCCTAGGGTGTTTCCTCACATCGAAACCAATCCCTTCTTCCTATCATTTGTTGACAAGGGCAATTAATTAAAATGCTTAAATGGGATTATTGGTAAATATGTTTTGTATAAGGATTTGATAAGTAGTATTGGGTTAGAATACATATTGATGAGATTGCAATGCATTGTTATCAAGGATTGTATATGTTATGTGTTAAATCTATCATAAACCCTTGAATACTTATGAATTTGACTCCCACAATGGATATATGGCACTGATCTAAGTTGTATGATTCAGTATTTGTTCATCTTTACCTAGAGCTTGCTAAAACTTACAAATCAATGACCTATTTTATCTTGGGATTGTATTGTAGTTATCTCATGCTCCAAATAGTTGATAATGTCAATGAATACCCAATTCTATTCGATATTATCCTATTATGTTGAGCTATTAAATGAGATTATCTATTATTGTTAATGTTGTTTATGATATTGTTGCAAAGGTTGTAAACACATTAAGGGATCACTCTCTCGGGTCTTGCAGAGCCCAAAGTGTACGAGGATTTTTTAAATTCCTTTTCAATTGGTATAGGTCCTTCGAGCTGCCCTTGATTGGGATTGGAAATTCTATAGGTAGATTAGAAGACCAACCTGGTTATATTGTAAGAAAAAATAAACACTTTCCTATACCCTTAACCCAAAACCCTAAACCCTAAACCCTTAACCTTCAAACCATCAACCCTCTACCCTTAAGCCCCCCTCTCTCTATCTCTCTTCCACTCCCTCCCTCTCTCTCTCTCAAGTCTCTCCATCCTACCCCATCTCCCTCTCTTAGGTCTCTCTCAACCCTTAACCCTCCCTTCCTTTATCTATCTCTCTCTCTCAAGTCTCTCCCTCCTAGCACCACTCCCTCTTTGAGGTCTTTCTCTCACACACACACTCACTCACTCTATATCAAGTCTCTCCCTCCTACCCCTTCTCCCTCTCTTAGGTCTTTCTCTCACTCACTCACTCACTCCCTCTATCTCTCTCCCCTCCACCCTTAACCCTAAACCCTTAAACCATCTACCCTCTACCCTTAACCCTCCCTCTCTCTATCTCTCTCCCTCTCCCTCCCTCTCTCTCTCAATTATCTTCAATATCCTACCCCCTCTCCCTCTCTTATATCTCTCTCTCACTCCCCTTAACCCTAAACCCTAAATCCTTAACCCTTAACCCTTAACCCTAAACCCTTAAACCCTCTACCCTCTACCATTAACCCTCCCTTCCTTTATATCTCTCTCTCTCTCTCTCAAGTCTCTCCCTCCTAGCACCACTCCCTCTCTGAGATCTCTCTCTCACTCACTCACTCCATCTATCTCAAGTCTCACCCTCCTACACCTTCTAACTCTCTTAGGTCTTTCTCTCACTCACTCACTCCCTCTATCTCTCCCCTCCACCCTTAACCCTAAACCCTTAAACCATCTACCCTCTACCATTAACCCTCCCTCCCTCTATCTCTCTCCCACTCCCTCTCTCTCTCTGTATCTTCAATATCCTACCCCTCTCTCCCTCTCTTAGGTCTCTCTCTCCGCCATCACTCCTGATATCTCCCTTAGAAGCCCTCAGCCCTCCCTTCCCTTATCTCTCTCTCTCCTCAAGTGCCATATACCGCTTGCCTCTCTCTCTTGGGTCTCTCTCTCTCACTCGCTCCCACTCCTCTATCTCAGTTTCTCCCTCCTACCCCTTCTCCCTCTCTCGGGTCTTTCTCTCACTCCTCCTCCCTCTATCTCTCTCCCTCCACCCCTTAAACCATCCTATCCCTACCCTTAACCCCGTCCACACTCTCGATCTCACTCTATCCCCTCTCTCCTCGGGGTATCTTTAATATCCTCTGCTTCTCTCCTCTCTTGGGTCTCTCTCTCTCACACTCCTCCCTCTATCTCTCTCCCTTAGCCTAATGCCTAGGCCAACCCTAGGCCCTTGGCAGCAAACCCTCTGCCCTCTACCGCCCAGCCCTCTCGTGCTCTCATCTCTCTCCCTCTCTCCCTCTCTCTCTCATTGAATCCCTCTATCTCTCTCCCTCACATAACCTAGGCCCTTAACCCTTAATCCCTACCCATAAGCCTCATCTCTCTACCCTCTGCCTCTCTCTCTCTTTCAAGTATCTCCCTCCTACCCCCTCTCCCTCTCTCGAGGTCTCTCTCTCTCCTTGCTCTATGTCTCTCCTCTCTGCCCTTAACCCTAGGAAACCTTGAAGCCCTTAACCCTTAGCTCCTAAACCCTTAAAACCTCTACCCTCTATCTCTCTCCCGATTACTCCACTCCTCTCTCTCTATCTCACTCCTTAGTCTCTCCACTCTACCCTTAGCCCTCTATGCTTAACCCTTAAATCCTTAAATCCTCTACCCTTTATCTCTCTCCCACTCCCTCCCTCTCTATCTCTCAAGACTCTCCCTCCTACCCCCTCTCCCTCTCTCAGGTCTCTCTCTCTCACTCACTCCCTCTATCTCTCTCCCCTCTGATGGAACTTTATATTTTTGCTCCTTAAGTTCCATTCCTACCCTGCCTAGTGTTACTAGTCTTTCATGGTGTTAGAATTTTTCTTGGGTTGGTGGTTTTTGCTTTATTTTCATATAAAACCCTCGTGTTTATTTTACACCATGGTTGGGATCTATTTCTATGTTACTTTTTGAGGGGTTTTAAAATGACTTATGTCCTATCGTTCTGTCTAGGCTGAGTCCCTTTGTTTTAATATTTTATTTCCTCTGCAGGGTTTTATCTTCCTAAGTCTTGGTTGGCCCCATGTTTCATCATTTAAAAACAACTTATGTCATTGTTTACCATCTACCTAGTGATGTCCCCTTTTCCTTTTAATATATATTTTTTTTAATAGAAGGATGAAGTTTGTGCAACCATTGATCAACTATCATTTGATCCTAGTCACTCCCCGCCATCCCATGATGACCCCACCACATTGCTTTGGTTGATCGCGATATCACGGGAGAGCACCACATGTCCTATCTTGTGAGGCTGAAGGCGATAAGTTTGGTTGACCATCGATCAATTGCCATAAGATCTTAATTGTTTCCCGCCATCGCATGATCAAAAGTTGCATGGTTTTTACTGATTGTGATATCAGGGGTGGGCGTCACGTGTCTCATCTGATGAAGCCAAAGGAATGAAGGAATATTGTTGTAAATTAATCTAGCCTTAATACATTAAAAGGTAGGTTACTAAAGTTTTCTTGAGGTGCACATGTTTAAATTAGTGGATATGTTATAATCTTGATGAAAAAGCTTCTCGATGGTTAATAATAAGGCTAGCGATTGTGTTGAAGGAACAATATCATGAATGCTCAAGATCTACAGTTTCTTGTCATCATGTGATCCAAAGTTGCAGGATCTTTACTGATTGTGATATCACGAGCAACTGCCATGTGGACTTACTTCACATCTTATAACTACTTTAGTAACCCACGACATAATGTAATAAGGTCATGGTGACTGTGTTCAAGGAACAAGATCATGAATGCTCAATATTTGCAGTTTCCTGCCATCGCATGATCCAAAGTTGTAGGATCTTTACTGATTGCGATATCACGGGAAACCACCACATGGAATTCCTTTCAATCAAAGTGTTTATCTTTCCTTCGGCTTCACCAGATGAGACATGTGGAACTCGTCCATGATATTGTGAACAATAAAGATGGTGTGGTGGGGTCATTGCAGGATGGCGGGTAGTAGCTGAGATCACATGACAATTGATCTACGGGCATGTAAACTTGTCCCTCTGCAAAATAAAAAAATTTATTAGGGGAGAGGGCCTAGTATTTGTGTGGGGTCCAATAGTCATGCACTTAATCATGATGATAATACCTAGTCTTACCACATATTTATACTATATATTATAAATAAACAGTCCAAATGTAAATAAAGAAAAAACCAAATGTTGATAAAAAAAATGGACCCATAAATGAACACATGAGAACATCTAAATGTTATATGAAAAAAACATAAATACATTCATGAAGAAGTGAAATAATAATTTTTTTGTTTTAAATTAAATATCACAACTCTCCACTATAAGTATATCATTTAAAAAATAAAATGCTCATTTAATAAAATAAGACACTCATTTAAACAAGTATTTTTATCATAGTGAAAAAATATTGTTCTTATGTGTACAACAGTTGGGGTAGCAATGTACAAGCATTGGATAATTTTATATTAATATTTTGTCCTATCACAAATATAAAAGGTGAGTACAATAAATAACATGTATTTTCTCATTAAATGTGAAGGATTTTCAAAAAAAATTAGTGTTCAACTATTGGTCCATTTTTGTTCAATATAAGTTGTATTTTAAATAATTATGTGTTGTTTTTATAACAAATATATTTTTTATGTTCAACTATAAGTCCATATGTCTTGAATATAAAAGGTAGAGATATCAAATATTTATGGTTATCAATAAGTATTTGGTCCACTTAGGTTGTATATTAATTTTAATTTAAAT
Source organism: Sequoia sempervirens (assembly GCA_007258455.2). Lineage (NCBI taxonomy): Eukaryota > Viridiplantae > Streptophyta > Pinopsida > Cupressales > Cupressaceae > Sequoia > Sequoia sempervirens. The sequence continues at coordinate 82,276,487 of VDFB02000017.1, forward strand.
AAAAAAATCATATTCTACAAGCAACAAGTGATATTTTTTTTGTTCAACTATTGGGGGTTCCATGATTATGTTTTGGTCAAACCTTTAAAAAGTCAAATTTTAGACACTTCTCAAAAAAAATTTGGATGTTGCAAGTTGCATGATGAGTCGTGCCTCCAAACCTCAGTTATAGATAAATAAGAGACCAGTCTACATTTAAAAAAAAATGAAGGTTCTACGATATACCAGTCAATTGCTACATGCTGAGAAAGTTAGCTTGCATGACTATTGGGCCCTCTCCCCTAAAGGAATAAGGAGACATCACTAGGCTGACGACAAACAATAACATAAGTTGTTTTAATGAGGGAACATGGGAAGAACAAAAGACTTAGGAAAAATAAAGTCAGGCAAAGGAAATAAAATGATAAAACAAAAGGGGACCCAACCTAAATGAAGCAATGGGGCTTAAGTCATTTTAAATCCTTCCCAAAAAGTAATGGCCAAATAGATCCCATCCAAGGTGTAAGATGAACACTAGGGTTTTACATGAAGATGAAGGTAAAACCCCAACCTTAGGCTTTTCCCAAACACCATAGATGACCAAAGACAAAAGGCAGGATAAAATAGAACACAAAGAACAAAACTTTGAAGTTCCATCACTATACATAACCCTAAATCCTAAACCATTACCCCTTAATCCTTAAACCCTCTACCCTCTCTCTCTCTCTCAGGTCTCTCCCTCCCCCCTATCCCTCTCTCAAGTCTCTCTCTCTCTCTCACTCCCTTTATCTCTCTCCCTTCTACCCTAAACCATAAACCCTAAACCCTTAACCCTTAAACTCTAAATGCTTAAACCCTATACCCCTTATCTCTCTCCCACTCCCTCCCTCTTTCCCTCTCTCTCTCAAGTCTCACCCTTCTACCCCCTCTCCCTC
>VDFB02000017.1:82279565-82359399 GCA_007258455.2 Sequoia sempervirens
AGAGGACGATAGGATGACATCAATAACAGGATACTAAGTTTGCAATCTTTATTATTTTAATATTATGTTTTTGATATAATGTCTTATTGGTGTGTTTGATTAATTTTTTTTACATATTTAACACACACAAAATCGACCATACATTATTAGCACCCACCATGGGACCTTGCCTCATTTAAAACATTTATCTACAGGTTTTTTGACATGATTTCATGTCCTGGAATTCATATTTTTGACAAAATTTTCCATTTTATTGCATCTGAGGATTTATGAAGTGCATCCACAGGTTCTTAAAGTGCATCTATGGTTTCTTTCAGTGCTTTTGCAGGTACTTCGGCACATCCACAAACTATTTAGGTACATCCAGGAACTATTTCTGCACATCTACATGACAAAATGGCACATAGACTCCACTTAGTTGTTAAATTTTTTTGAAAAACAAAAAAGAAAGGAAATTTAGCTGCATTATGTTTTAGCGCATTTAGGAGGTTTTGTAGCACATTTGGGACTTTCTATAGCACATTTATGATCTGTTTTGGTGCATTAACTTATTTTTTTTGCGCATACAAGGGATCTTTTGGCACATACAGATTGTAAATAAATAGGTTTCTGAGTCTGACGCCTTTCATAGAAAAAACCTTTTTCTGGCTTAAAAAGAACCAATCTAGGATAGTCACAGCTAGTTTTAAAAGGAAGCAACCCTATGATAGAAACAAATTTAAAATAAAACAATCTAGGATAGTCAACACACATTTATTTTTTGGTTACAATTTATCCCATGCTTTTTGTGAAGCAACATCTTCACATAGTTTAGATCATTGTGATTTGAGGTTTTGAAAAGAATAGTGTCTATTGTGTTTGTGGCAATAGGTCTATGCTCTCCCCTTAACTGGGTGACCAAAATACCAGACTTTCCTTTTACATTAATGCAATTTTACTGCTTTATTACATCCTGTAGAGGGCCTACTCTTATGGGAAAAAGTACTCACCCAAGAGGAACGACTCAAGTGGGTTCAAGACAAAGCCAGGCTATTCCACCCCACTATAAAATTTAAAGAAAACTAGGAGAAATCCTCTTTTGCTGGTAGTGTGCAAGATAACCATCCCCAAAGCCTTTGTTCTAAAGGTTGGGAGGTCTCCTAAGGGAGTTTATTATTTTTGCACTGAACGGAAACCATTACTATGAACCTAGTGTAGTATCCAACCAAAGTCAGTTTCTAAAAATCATATTAATCATAGTGTAAGGGAGGGAAGATTCTACCCCTAAGATACTCACCATATAACTGTCAAGGACCCTTTGCTCAGGGGATCCAGTATTCACTTCCGTCACTCTGAGTATGCGCCTAGAAAAGACAAAAACATGGGCGCCCCTTCGGGGGTCACACGGTTGTGTGACTTGATGCAGTTCTAAGATGTGGGATGTTGATTATTATGATGAACTACTTGAGTACTAAGACTGAGTCTATCTAAATTTTATGTCATGTGTAAAAGATCATCCAAAATGAACATGTCAAATTTTAGCTAAAATTGCTCATAAACTGTTAAGTTACCTTGGAAAACCTATTTTAGCTCATCTAGGGTATATTATAGCGCATATAAGGTCTATTTTAGCACATTCATTGGTTAAATCAGTGCTTTTAGGGTCTTTTTTAATGCATTGAGTCTTTTAGTGCATACACTAGCTATTCTAAAAATAAAACTTTGTTGTCACTATCTAAAACATTTTTTGCAGTGCATATAGGATACAAAGTAGCACATCTGGGACATATTGAAGTGCATCTAACCTTTTCTCTAGCATATATACCTATTTCTAAAGTGCATCTAGGCAACAAAAAGGCACATCTATCATTTTTCCTGAATCATTATTTGTGACAGATCTGAGTTTATAGCATTCCCCGTCCAGTAGCATATCAACATTTTCTCTCATTCTTAGGGAATGGAAATCTACCAAGTTTGTCAAGAATTCAATTACCAATAGGATTAGAAAACCTAAGAAACATCTAGGATACAAGAAAATATTACAACAAAGGAAGTTTTTATACAAGAGTCAAAACATCTTGCTCCATTATCGCAAATTTCTCCATAGATACCAAGATTTTGTCAGAGGGTTTACTAATGAATATGTTGTAGACCCCCTAGATTCATGAGCCTATTTTGAAAGGAGAGCCCTCTCTCAATGACACAATCACAATCAAGCTCTTGATTTCAACTATATACCACAACCTTCTATTGAATATTCGACACATCCTAGTCAAAATACTTCGTGAGTTGAAATACACTATTTGATATATTGATCATTCTTTGAAAACAAAGATCAAATCTTACAAATGCACTTTCCATCAAAAACTTCCAAATTCTTGGTTCAACTTCTCCCAATAGGATTCTAACATCCTTCATCATTGGAAGCCACAACCATGAATTAAGAAAACATAGTTTTGATCATATCATAAGATTTTCATCATATCAGATTAAAACATCATCTTTGATTGCACTCATCAAACTATGATCTAAGTTTAGGAGAACATCTTGAAATCATATGCATGTTTTTACACAATTACAATACAATAGACTGAAGGAAGATATTCAAAAATAAGATCGTATCTCAACAATACAAAAGGAAGGTGAAAATATTGATCCCCTTTATAGTGTGATTCAAAAATCCCCTCTTTGAGGATAACATGACTAAAGGAGAACATAATCCATTTACTTCTAAAAAAGATATGAGAAAAACCCCTGAGGATAGTGAGGATGAACAAGAAGAAGAACGCCACCTTAAAGAAGCCGAACAAGATCCTAAAATTCTCAGAGCAGTAGAAAGGATCATAGAACAAGACAAACAAAAATATTTCTTGTTTCAAGCTGACAAAGGAGCTAAACTACCTCATGACTTTAACACTAAGAACATAAAGAGTAATCCTGATTAAACACCATTATCTGGTCTTAGTGCCTTGACTCAACATGTTAAAACATTAGAAGGTAAAATTAAAGATCTAGAAGGAGGAGCCACAACAAAGACATATGCTCTCGATGATATTTGTCCATATCCTTTTGATCGACGTCTTAACATGATTTTGTTTCCTAAGCATTGTGAAATTCCAATGTTTGATTGTTATAACAAAAAATTGGATCCCATTGACCATATTAGAGACTTTTGAAATATGACTTTAGAACTCTCTCATGAGGATACATACTTAATGCATTTATTCCTACGAAGTCTTGGAGGCCAATCTATGGAATGGTTATCAAAAATTACAGTACCTATCAAAAAATTTGAGGAATTGATCAATGAGTTCATCTCTCAATATTCCTATAACATACAACACCAAATCACAATGATTGATCTATGCAAGGCTAAGCAAAAACTTGGTGAACCGTTCATCGCATTTCTTTAGAGATGGAGAAGATTGTTCACTAGATATCCATGTCATGTTCTTGAAAAGGAAAAGATCACTACATTCATAAATAGCTTGGATCAAGAGATGAGTTATCATCTAAATCTTCATTGTCCTCCCTCTTTTCAGAAAATGATTGAAAATGAAATCACAATTGAAAATGCATTAGTCTAGAGGGGAATAATCAAACTTGATAGACACAATCCTAGCTCATCAAATCACCATAATGACAAATCAAAGTTTTGGACTCGAAACAAGAATGTGATGAATGATGGTGTTGTAGATGCACATCATGTCTCAACTAAGCCAATTGTTCTTAGTGTTCCTTGCAACAACAACTACAACAATGTCAACTCAGTTACAAATTAGGGAAACAACTCCCCTCCTCCCCTGAGAAATAACCAAAATCCAACTTTTGTTCCAAATCAAAATAATACCAACAATCAAGGGTGTCATGGAAACAACAATAACAATGCTTTAGGAAATACATCAGACACAAATCCACAATGATCTTCATTCTTCTCCAACAGAAGAACTTTTACTCCATTGGGGCAATCTTTAAAATTTTCCCTTAAAGACTTGATGGCAAAGAACGTTATTACCCTACCACCTCAATGTAACTTTGAATCTAGTGTGAAACCACCATCATGGAATGATGTGTACTATTGTGAATATCATAGATGTAAATTCCATCGTACGAATAATTGCCAAGCCTTGAAGAACGTTATTCAAAATTTAATCGACAAAGACATTGTCACAATAGAAGGAAACCAACAATAAAATGGAGACCACCAATCATTTATAAATCCTTTTCCCAACTATCAAAAGGGTGAGTCTTCCAGGAAGAATGTGAATCATATCAATGAGCATATAATCAATCATATCTACACTAATGACGAGCGGGTTAATGTTATAAAATTCAAAGAGAAAGCGGAGTATCGAGAAGTTAACGTAACAACAAGGGCACAAGCTAAAGTTGACCTAAAAGGTATTCCTTCAAAATCCATTGTGCCACCAACTCAATATCGATATGATTTAATCAATCAACTTGGAAAAAATTCCACTCAGATCTCTATCTTGGGACTTTTGAAGATTTCCCCAGTGCATAAGGAAATTCTAGACAAAGCCCTCATTGAAACAACTATATCCGATGATCTGAATGTAGACCAATTTCAAGCCATGGTGGGACATTTGTCCTCACCCACATTCCTTTCATTCTCTGAAAAATATGATGTTTCCATGACACATCTCCATAATTCATCATTATACTTAGAAGTCATGGTCCACAAGTTTCATGTCAGACGAGTTCTAATAGATGGAGGTGCTGGTTTGAACATATGCACCATGAAATTAATTTGGGCTTTAGGATTTTTTTGAGGATTCCATTGATCCTAGAAAAATGATTACCATTAAAGCCTATGATGATGAGGAAAGAGCATCCAAGGGTTTAATCATGCTACCAATCAGAGTGGGACCTGTTATCAAAAATACTTTCTGTCAAGTATTAGACTGTGATCTTGCATACAACATCTTGTTGGGTCATCCTTGGATCCACAATATGCAAGTTGTACCATCTAAATATCATCAGTTTCTTAAGTTTCCTTATGATGGATAGGAGATCATGATATCAACTGATAATTCTCAGAGTCAAACTTCTGCTACCATCAAAGCTAGTCAAGAAACTTTGATTCCTAACAATCAAGAAGTGATTACTAGCACTTCTCCAAAATTTGATACACAAATCAGTCAACTAACCAAAACCTTTGACAAGCAACTACGGTTCAAAGATAATGGAGTAGGAGAATATTCTCTCTATCTGGATAATCTTCCTATGTCACCTCGGTCACATGCACAACCTTATATCATGCAACATTAGATATCTATAGCATCAACATCAACACAAGCACCGACATAACCAATCATAAATTTTAATGGATAATTTATCAAGGAGAAATTACTGATGGAAGATCCTGAGGATAGTGAAATGATAAAATGGCTCTATAGAGATAAAGATGAAGATGATACAGTTATAAATATCAAGTTACCAATTAAGAAATATGGTAAAGGATATTCAATCATGCAAAAGATGGGCTATGAGGGTAATGGTCCTATTAGGAAAAGAAAAGGAGTAGTTGAGCCTATTGATCCTCTAGGACTTGCAGAAAAAGATAAAACAGGACTAGGCTATGATACTAGCTCAAAAGAAACAACATCCAAACAATTGAATGATATTGTGCTCACATTGCAAGAAAGTTCTGATCTAAGGGAAGCATGCTTGGCAGTAATTTATAATTTCATCAATAATAACTTTGACATAGACTCTGGAGAATACGAATGGGATACCATCCATAATGATGAATTCTGGAGGGATAAACAGGTTGACGTGATACACAAGTATACACCTACTCTAGTTAGAGGAGAAGGGTCAGGGACCCAACCACGAGAATCTGAACTATAGCGCAACTATGATTCTAGTGATACTAAGTCAAATTTAATTGAAAAAGACTATCATGAGGACAATGCCATCATTGATCTACCTCATACCTCAGATCCTATAGATACCTCCATTATGACCATAACCATGGCTAATTTTATGCAACCAAATGACCCACTACCACTAATACATCCCAATCTCATTGACTCGAATCTATTGTAAACTTCCTTTCCACAGATAATATAAATGATTGTTCCATTGGAAATTTTCAGCATGAGATGCTTATTCAAGAGAGTCTCAAGTTTCCTAGTTGCAAAAATTAAAAATTAAAAAGAAAGATCTAATGGTGAAAACTAGAATCTGGCAGTATTAAATCAAACAAAAGATAAAACATAGAGAGTATCAGATGGTGAAAACATTTTTATGGCACCAGATGATGGGATACTTGACACTCTCCCAGAGCACTATCATGAGCGATTTCCTATATTGATTGAGCCTACAAAAGTAGTTAATATTCAAACTACAGAGAAACTGAGGATTCTATAGTTAGCCAACATCAATGATAGATAAATAAGTACCAGAGTTCATGGAATTTCTTAGAGAAAATCAAGTCAACTTTTCCTGGTCTTATGCGGACATGCCAGGTCTTGATCCGGATCTTATAATGCATCACTTGTGCATTAAAATAAGAGTAAAACCTATGAAACAAAAAATTAGAAAGATGCATCCTCATGTGGCACTACTAGTTAAAGAAGAACTCAAGAAACTCCTTGATGTGGTATTTATAAGATCAATTGATTATGAAGAATGGATCTCTAACAATGTTCTTATATCCAAACCTGACAAAAGTGTTCAAGTGTGCAAAAATTTCAGAAATCTTAATAAGGCATGTCCTAAGGATGATTTTCCTCTTCCAAGCATTGATACTATAGTTGATCTGACGACTAGCCATTCTATGTATTCACTAATGGATGGTTTTTCTAGTTATAACCAAATCAAGATTGCACCTAAAGACTAGGAAAAAACAACTTTCACATGTCCCTAGGGGACTTATTGTTGGAACGTCATGCCTTTTGGTCTAAAGAATGCTGGGGCTACATATCAAAGAGCTATGACTATAATTTTTCATGACATGATGCACACATTCATGGAAGATTATGTCGATGACATACTAGAAAAATCATACACAAGAGAAGGACATCTCGAGATATTATCCAAAATATTTGCAAGGTTGGAAAAGTTCAAAGTTTTCCTCAACCCTAAGAAATGTGTTTTTGGAGTCACCTCTGGAAAACTCTTGGGATAAATTGTTTCAACAAAAGGAATTGAAGTAGATCCCACCAAGGTACAAGCAATCATGGAAATGCCTCCACCAAGGAATATCAGTTAGTTGAGATCCCTACAGGGATGACTCCAATCTATACAAAGATTCATTTCACAACTAGCAGATAACTATCTACCTTTTACACATCTATTACATAAGAATGTTCCTTTCAAATGGGATGATAAGTGTGAAATGGCCTTTCAACAAATCAAGCAGTACTTAGTGAACCCACTAGTTCTGATACAACCAAATCCAAAAAAACCACTCATCTTTTACATTGTTGCCACAGAGACATCTTTGGGGGAATTGTTAGCATAAGAAGACTCTATAAGAAAAGAACATGCAATCTATTATATCAGCTGAACATTAACAGGTCATGAACTCAACTACACTTTCATAGAGAAGGCTTGCCTAGCTGTGGTCTTTGCCCTGCAGAAGTTTCACCACTACATATTAACTCATACAATCAACCTTATTGCAAAGATTGATCAACTCAAATATCTATTAAGCAACACCACATTAACAGAAAGATTAGCAAAATGGGTCATGACATTAAGCGAGTTTGATATCCATTATATTGATCACAAAGCAATAAGAGGACAAGTTATTGCTAACCAATTGTCTAAAGCACCCTTACAAGTAGAACATCCCATGCACATTGAATTTCCAGATGTTGATGTCTTCACGGTAAAGTCAAAGCAACCTTGGTCATTATATTTTGATGGCTCATTTACTCAACATGGATCGGAGGCAAGCATACTCTTTGTCACCCCTCAAGGAAATACCATTCCTTGATCATATCGGCTAATGTTTCCATGCACTAATAACATAGCTGAATATGAAGCTTTAATCACTGGACTCAAAATAGCATTGGAATGGAGAATCACAAAATTGCAAGAATATGGTGACTCATAGTTAGTCATTAACCAAATCAATGATGACTATCAGACCAAAGATGACAAATTGTTACCATATAAGAAAATGGTTGATGATTTCAAGAAATACTTTGTAGACATCAAGTTCATACAAATTCCAAGGCTTGATAACAAGACAACTGATGCTATGGCCACAGTCGCTTCATTGTTACAACTCCCAGAAACTCAAACTCGCTACAAATTTCTGGTGGAACAATCATTTACGCCGATCTATGACACCCCTGAATTCCAAATCATTTGCCACTTAGTTGGATATGATTCACCTTGGTATGGAAAAAATTATGCCTACCTAAAAGATGACATCTTACCACTTGACTTATCCTGTAACCAAAAGCGCAACTTTATCCACCAATCTTCTCGCTATACCCTTATCGCTAACACTCTCTATCATCACTGTCTTGATGGTACTTTACTTCAATGTCTTGAACGGGATGAATCTGATAAGGCTTTACAAGAAGTTCATGGTGGAATTTTTGGTACTCATTCAAGTGGACTAACCTTATCCAAGAAATTATTAGAATGGGTTACTACTAGCCTACAATGGAGAGGAAATCATTCACTTTTGTAATGAAGTGTTCTAAATGTTAGATACATGGAAATCTCATTTATGCACCAACACAGGAACTACAACTATTTGTACCAACCTGGCCATTCTCTCAATGGGGGTTGGATTTAGTTGGCAAGATTCATCCTTCATCCTCGAACGGAAACATGTTCGTCATCACAGTGACAGAGTATTTTACCAAGTGGATTGACGCAGTACCTCTCACTAAGGTCACTAGCAAACAAATCTCATCATTCATACTCAATTATTTCATTTGTCAGTATGGCATTCCCAACTCCATCATCATAGATAATGGATGACCATTCAAAAATTAGGATGTTAACAAAATTTGTGAGAAATTCCATATTCAACATAGATATTCAACACCTTATTATCCACAAGCGAATGGCCAAGTAGAGGCCTCAAATAAAACAACATTGAAAATTTTGAAGAAGACTATGAATGATGTAGGGAAAGATTAGCACATTCAACTCAATCCCGCATTGTGGGCTTATCAAACTAGTATTTGAATGCCAGCAGGAGTAACACCATTTTCTCTTGTCTATGGAGTAGAAGCCATTTTTCCACTAGAAGTTGAGATCCCATCACATAGAGTATCATTGAAAGGCTTCATAACAGATGATGAATATAGAATTTATTGATTACAAGAACTAGAACTTGTTGATGAAAAGAGACAATGAGCAGCTGATCATTTGAAAGCATATCAACAAATGATGTCTCGCAACTATAATCACATAATCAAACTATGTAATTTTCAGGTTAGTGATCTTGTTCTAAAAGAGAACCCACACAATGAACAAGACAGAGAGAAGACAGGAAATTTTGAACCTAATTGGCTAGGTCCGTATGTGGTCATAGCATTATATGGTTTAGGAGCATACAAGATGTCAACGCTAGAAGGGGACCTATTTGACAAACCCATCAATAGCATGCACCTTAAAGAATTATTATGTCTGAGGCAGTCATCATCATCTGGAAAAAGTCCTAAAGAAATCTAAAAACATCCAAAAAAGTCTTGAAGAAATCCAAAAACATCAGAAAAAGTCCTGAAGAAATCCAAAACCATCAGAAAAAGTCTTGAAGAAATCCAAAAACATCAGAAAAAGTCCTGAAGAAATACAAAAACATAAGAAAAAGTCCTAAAGAAATACAAAAACATCAAAAAAGTCTTGAATAAATACAAAAACATCATAAAAAGTCCTGAAGAAATACAAAAACCAAAAATCTTGAAAAATGGTTACCTGGTGAAAACCTAGCAAACAAGCATCTCAGTAGCAACAAAAAAAAAATCATCAAAAAAATGCACTAAAAATAAATAGTGAAAATTTGGCAAACAGACACTATTTGTAGCTCTCCATCTATTAGTTCATGTTTTGCACTTCGCCAACTTTCATTTCAATGCATCTTTCCTTCATCTTAGGGTCATACCAACATCATGTTACCATCATTTTCCTAAAGCAATAATGTCTTACCATGGCTTGATTATTGTACATATCCATTTCAGTAAAATGTGTCAAATATTGGGGGAAAACATTGACATACTCTGGGGCAACCAACTTTCGGGTTATATCAAAACAGCTTGACAAAGATATAAAACTCAGTCATGCGAACAAACCGTCAAAACACATGGACAGCTATCCAACCATTGATCCATATCACAATAGTTTTTTCAACAAAATACCATATCATGACTCGTATCTGGATTATCTAAAATTTGAATAATGATGGGAATATTAGTTTTAAATTTTGAACAAGGGTTGTTTTATTTTATGATATCATCTCTCTAGAGCACATTCAATGATGTACTGAACTAGAGTGGCAAGGAAGGAGGTGATTTTTCTTTGTCTGTTGTCTTGAGGTTAACTATCGATTTGATGCAAATATGTCATGAAACATGATTTCCAAAGCATATCATTGATGATAGTTCCACATTTGCATTAGAAGGAGGTTAGTCTTTGCTGTTTATACAAGAAATGCTTAGGTCATCTAGTTCAATTATACCTCGATGCTTGTGTTCGCTTGCTATATCAAAAATCATGAAAGTTGTACTCAGGTCATCATCGGTGCTAATCTCCCCTATGATGCTTGTACATACTTCCAACATTTTATAAGGCTCTATGATGATTCACAAAAGCTACCCGAAGGCTCAATGAACAGTTGGTTTTATTTAGTTGCATTTCATTTAGATCAATGTATATATTTTGCATACTAGATTCGCATTAGAGTTTCACACAAGGCTGAACAGATAATTCAACGGTTGTCATGTCTCTTTGGATTATATGTGGAGGAAATTTGGACATTTGTTTCATCGTCATTTCATTATCATTTCATCTCAGTCTTGTGCATATCATATAGTTTAAACATCCATCATTGGGATCCTTTCCCATTTATTTATCCTTCATAATGCATTATCATTTCATTGCATATCATGGGATATTCTCATTATTTTTTTATCATCTTGATTTCATTCTAATATCATTCTAATCCTTTATCATTTTGTATCATTCATTCATACATTTAACCATTTTTCATTATTATCCCATCCATCATTACATTTCATTCCATTTTATTTCATTTTTTTTTCATTACATATCATTTCAATTTTATCATTTTATCATTCCATTTCATTTCATTTTATCATTTCATTCCATTTTGTTGGTGTAACTAATTAACTATTACACTAGCATAAGTTAACTTAGGTCTTGCATTTAATTAATTAAGTCCTAGGTTGCATTATTAGATAAATCATTTAATAAATGGTATAATATTCCCTTCCTTGTTTGGTGGGATAAGATTCCTTCTAGAAGATGAGTTGTCCTTCTAGAACTTATCTCCTCATTTAATGAGCATCTAGATAGGGTTCACATGTTGTCATATGTTGTTAGATTATAACACTTGGCAACATCTAATGCATATTAGGGTTTACCTCTTTCCTATTTAATCAGGCATCTTGTTCATTTGTATCATATCATATTGATATCATATCAATCATATTATCAATATAGAATCTTTAATCGGCATTCCATTGTTGCAACACTTCTCTTTGTGGTTGATTATCTTTCATGGCTAAAGTCATGCATTGAAGATTCTAGAGCTTCAAGGGCTATGCATTATCCATTCATCCCAACATGGTATTAGAGCTAGTCCATTGAAACATCAACCCTTGATCCAGGAAGTTGGAATGCGAGATTCATTGCAGGCTTGGAGTTCTATTTTGTAGGCTAGTTGGTTCTACTCCGGAGCCAAGCTGATTTCTGGTGCAGATCAGGCTCTCTCCGACCTCTCCATTGCGTCCAAAAGGTCTCAAAACCCATAGATCGCCTATTCATTTGTCAAAATCAGAGACATATCATCCGAGAGCCTTGGAGGTATTATCTAGGGTTTGCATTTTTTGTACAAATCCGTACATATTTGTAGAAAAAAATCTCCCTTTTCAGTCCTCCATCAAGGCAAAATTTTTTTAGAAAAATCAAAAAAATTTCTGGCTAATTTGGGTAAATTTTTTCTATAGTTTCTTTAAAAATAAATATCCGGCAGGGTGACCTGGTATTTTAATACAGGGTCGGTGTAATTATATTTTTTGGTGGCTATTGTTTTCCCACCGGTCAGCATACTTCACAATATTTTTTTTTTGCAGGGTTTAAAATTTTTTTATCGGCATTTTGTTTTTTTTTGAATTGCAATTTAAATTGCAATATTTAAAAAAAAAAAATAGTTGGTGGTCGGCATTCACCAATAGTCTGTGACTTGTCGGCCCAACCCCACCCTGTGTCATGCTACCGTCATTGCTCCGCCGACTGCCGGTGTTCGTCCCGGAGTTTGTTCCCGGCCACCGCTCCTAACACCATCACCAACGCCGAAGTGTTCTCCCAGTGACCGCCCATTCACCATTAGCCAATGACCACCGCCACCACTAGAAGACTCTAGCCCCGGTTCCATTGCCGACCATGGGCTCCATTTGACTTCGATGTTGGGTTCTCCGCCAGCCGCACCACCACCTTCCGCCACCTTGCAGCCGCTCTGATGCCGCCATCTAGGCGGAGAATTTTTTTTGCCAGCGTCCTAGCCCCGCGGTCACATCAATGACTAGGGGGCTTATTTTTTAAGCCCTAGGAGCTCTATTTTTGCACCTAGTAAGCCAGCATCTCCTCAATCAGGCAGAAATCTTCCAGAGGCCGTATCTTCCACATACGATATCAAAAATTCGCACACAATATACCTTTGGAAAGCTATTGAAGTCTACCTTTCAGTGGTGTACTCTATTTTTCAAGATTTTAATATCATAAAATATTAAAGTCAACTAAAGTCAACCCTCCATTCTGGACTCAAAAGCACACATCTTTGCATTAGATTGTCAGATTTCAGAGATTCCAGTGGCATTCAGAAGATATTTCAATGCATTTTTTTCATCAGTCCAGTCACCTTCTTTGGTTTCAGCACTAGGTATCTTTTTTTTGATTTTTTGATTCCTATGACATCCTAAAGATTGAAGAAGAATTTGTTGATCTCGAAGGAATATTCTCAGTTGCATATCTATTTGGAAGTCTTCTATTCTCTGTTGAAGGTCAATGTCTTTGTTTTTGTGGAGAAATTTTCTTTCTGGGGATTGCATATTATTCTCCTTTGGTTATGTTTCACAAGGGTAACTATCAGCAATGGCGAGATGGGATCTGCCACCATCTTCATTCACTTGATTTATTGCCATATCTATTTGGTATAGTTCCCTGCCCAAGTACAGGTATTCATGAACTTGCTTGGAGTTGCAGCAGGTACACTATTTTGGAGATTCTTGAGAGGCAAGTTGATTGCAATGTTTTGAGATCTATTGATCATTGTGATTGTCCTCACATTCTTTGGACTAAGCTTTGGGAGCTATACGAAGATTCAGACACTCCACCATTCCCCGATGGTCATGATTCATATCAATTACCCCATGATGTTATTGTTGAGCAGAAAGTTGATTACCTTGATCTTTCCAAAGAGGTTGACAAGGTCCCTTTCTGTGCTTCTTCTTCATCAAAGATAGTTGGTATCCCTTCACATTCAGTGATTCCTTGTCCAGAATCATTGATTGAGGCTTCCACTATCATCATCCATTAGGACACATTCTATTTTTCAGACTTGGCTTCATAGGATGGCTTCGTTTTAGGTATCACTGACTTGGCTACTTCTATAGGTTTGGAGAACATTCTTGAGGGGATATCACTCCTCTATTCAGATTTCACTTTGGAGAGTTGTTTTGAGTCTCCTCATTCCTTTGTCTCAACCTTGATTGGGAATTTAGAGACCATACTAGAGGCACTTGGTTTCTCTTCAGCGATTTCATATCTGAGACTTCTTCCCTATTACTCCTTTCAGGATTTGTAGTTTCTTCAGCATCCACCATTGGATTTGCTTCTTCCTAGCAAGAGATTTGTGGTTTGGACACCTTCGTTGCTTTAGACTTCCTTTGGTGGTTTTGAGGACACTTCATTCAGGGGGGCTATCAAGTCTCCATCATATTTATTCCATCTCAATCTTTGGATAATGTTCACCATCAGTTTCTGCATCATCTTGGTTTGTCACCCTCTTCATTGATTGTGGAATCTTCATCAGGCAAGGAGACATTTGAGTAGTTTTCAGAGACATCATCATCCATTTTCATCCTTCCTTCCTTCAATTCCTATTCGGAATGGGAAGCATCTCTCCACTTGCAGTTGGTTTTGTTTATTCCGAAAGGGAGACAAGTTGTTTGTTGACATTAGATCTTGTTCTATCTTCAGACACTTACCTTTTTTGTAGGTGATATCATCTTTTGGGAGCGCTATATTGTCTCTCTATTTCCTCCCTATGGGGAGCTTTTGATTCTATTGTATCCATGTGACAGATGGTGTACTTGGGGGGTATTTGGGAGTCCTCCATCCTTCCCATTCTCACATTCTTTCTTTTTCATCTCCTTTTTGGAGAGGAGTTTTGTTCCCATTGGGTTTTCCCCTTTTCTCCGGTTGTGGGAGATTTTTTGCATCTTCATGTACATGGGTACCTAACATGGCCTCGTAGCCGAGACCCATCATCATCTTGCATAATCATTGCATTTTCCTCCCTAAGTTACACTTATGGGGGGGTGTTGGTGTAACTAATTAATTATTACACTAGCATAAGTTAACTTAGGTCTTGCATTTAATTAATTAAGTCCTAGGTTGCATTATTAGATAAATCATTTAATAAATGGGATAATATTCCCTTCCTTGTTTGGTAGGATAAGATTCCTTCTAGACGATGAGTTGTCCTTTTAGAACTTATCTCCTCATTTAATGATCATCTAGATAGGGTTCACATGTTGTCATATGTTGTTAGATTATAACACTTGGTAACATCTCATGCATATTAGGGTTTACCTCTTGCCTATTTAATCAGGAATCTTGTTCATTTGTATCATATCATATTGATATCATATCAATCATATTATCAATATAGAATCTTTAATCAGCATTCCATTGTTGCAACACTTCTCTTTGTGGTTGATTATCTTTCATGGCTAAAGTACTGCATTGAAGATTCTAGAGCTTCAAGGGTTGTGCATTATCCATTCATCCCAACAAATTTTCTATCATTACATATCATCTCATTTTATTACATTACATTGCATATCATATCATTACATTACAATTTCATTTTTTCATTCCATTTCATTTCATTTATTATCATTCCATATCATTTTAATTTTCTCATTTTATCATTACATTTTCCATAACATTTCCATTTTATCATTTTATCATTTCATTCCATTTCATTTCATTATTTACTCATTTTTCATATTCATCACATCATTTTCTAATCATTATCATTTTAATTGCATATCATATCATTACATTACAATTTCATTTTTTCATTCCATTTCATTTCATTTATTATCATTCCATATCATTTTAATTTTCTCATTTTATCATTACATTTTCCATAACATTTCCATTTTATCATTTTATCATTTCATTCCATTTCATTTCATTATTTACTCATTTTTCATATTCATCACATCATTTTCTAATCATTATCATATCATTATTATTCATATAATTAACATTTATCATTTATCATCTCATCGGCTCATATCATTTTATCATCTCATTTTCTTTACATTTCATTTCATATTATTACATCTCATTTTATCATATCATCAATATTTTTCCTATTCATTACATTTTAGAGCATACATTCCATCATTATTAATCCTTTCACATCATTTATCATTCACATCTTTTCTCATTTTCAATACCATTTTATTTGATGCATTTTCATCAACATAGCATCCATCACATCCTCATCCTTTATAGCATTTGAAAATTCAAGAACACAAAAATTTCATACAAACATCACATTTTCACATCATTAATAATTAATATCATATCATATCATCTTGACACATTGCATTTTTAACATCATCATCTACTTGCATGAGATCATTAGTACACATCATATTGCACATCATCATATCATATCATCTTGCAAATCATGTTAGTCAGTAGATCATATATCCAAATCCATCACATAAACAAGGAAATAAATGCATATCCATCTCATATCAAATGCAATACATCATCAGAACTCATCGCCGCTACATGTCATCACTCATCAAAAGTACATACAAATGTCCAATAATCCAATGACATTGAAATTTCTAGAAAGATACATGAGATATGATCAAAAATCAATGTACATGATCCAAAGAATATGAGGTACATCACATAAAACCCTACATACAACAATCATGACTGGCTAGTAGAACCCCCTGATGGAGCTAGTCTCGAGGATGGTGGCCTCCCACTGGTCCCTGCATCTAGATCCCTTTGAGGCCCAATAACCCCCATGCTTTGGGTAGCTATCTGTGTCCTGCTCCTGGTCCTAGTATGGGACTATGGGAAAGGCTCTCTGTACTTAGGAGGACATAACTCCTCATATCTAACCCGGTAATACTCAGCCTCTCTAGCCATCTCGAAGCCCTCTACAATGGCCTCTCACAATGATACTCTCTCCACAGTGCCCATCAACCTTTGTGCAACACCCTCAGCCTCTACCACCCTTCATCTTAATGCATCTCTCTGTAATCAACTGGGCTAACTGTGGGTCTTGGGTAGGAGGATGTGCTTGTGCCTGTGCCTATGACTGTGCCAGTTGTGCCTATAGTTGTGCGACCAATCCATGTGCCTACACCAACTGACTCTACAACTGCACCTGTTGTCCCTGCAATGTCTGCACCTAGGCCTATAGGGTATCTATCTATCCCTATTGTGATGAGGAACCAATCCTGATCACTGCCCTTCGCCCAATCCTAGTCCTCGACCTCCACATGATCTGGATACTGCTCAAAATATTTGGCCTCGGCCTCACTGGCACCTACCCCTCATCTCTGCCATCATCCCCATCATCCCCATATGAGCTCTCCTCCTCTCCACTCTCCTCATCATCTCCCCCAATTTCTTTCTGATCACCACCTACCACATCCTCTTGTCTCCCTACCCCTAGCTGTGGTACCACCAAAATGGATGTTGGCTCATCAGGATAGGCAAACCATGGAAAGGGATGTGTATGATAATAAACTGAGTACTTGTCTATCATCTCATCCCTCGAGTGCTAAAGCCATATAATCTATATATGCTATCTAATATGAAATACATGTCCCCCATCCCATGTCATCCCTGCTCTGTGTATAGTGAGCAACCCCCTGCAGCATCCCTTGTGTGAAACTGAACTGTCACTACACCCACAATGCCAAGAACCTCTCTAGAATAGAGTACAGCCTATCAAAAATTGAGGAATACCTACGAATGGCATCTCCAAGTGATTTGTATCCCATGGCTCACAATCTAGGTATGGTCGCCATATAACTACATTAATATCATCCAAGCACCGTCTCTAGTAATCCACCTTGCCCAGCTTAGGATGGACAAGGAACATAACATATGCATACATGTAGGGTCTGCCTGGTGGCCTCACTCTGGGACAAGTTGGTCTCATCATAGCAAGATGCTCGCATGCCCAGATCTGAAGTAGTGTCATGCCACATGACAAACTAGATGCACCGTTGTATACCACCTGATGTAAATCATGATATAGGCAAGCCAACATACAACTCCCTTAGGCATATCTCCATGGATGTAACAATATCTACTCCAAGATCCTCCCCCATCCCATTGATAGTCCCTTTGACCAGTGATCCAGACAAAGGAGACCTCTAATGAATGCACCTAAAACTGTAGGCAAGTTTGGATATCCTCTAAAGTGAGCCCATGGCACCCAGTACCCTGCTATGTGTGCATCACCATATACTCTCCTCAGAGCATTTGTCCCACCTAGCTCCTTGTGATCATAGAACACAAGGGCACCAACCACGAGAATACCAAGAATCATATATACATCCTCTGGAGTCACAGTCACCTCACTAGTCAAAAAATGAAAGGTGTTGTGCTCTAAATGTCACCTCTTTGTTAACGCGGTCAATAGTCCCCTGTTGACCCGAATTGAAGGCATGGTCAACAAGGATCTCAATCTACATGTCCCTATCAATGCTACCTCATCTAGTGTTAGCTCGACTATCCTATCCCACCCTGCCGAGTGACACTCCCTAATCTGGAGGTTTTTGAAAACCTCCTATTTTTGGTTATCATAAAGACAATCAATCAACATCATATCAATGATTCCATATCAATCAAGCAAAATCAATTTGACTCATATCTATCTATGACCCATATCAATGATACATACTCATCAGACTCATATCAAGTGACTCATATCAATACACAATCTATCTATCTAAATCTCACATCAATCTGTTCTATCATCAATTACTATTTGTTTTCTTTTTCAAAGAATGCAAATTTATCAACAATGAAAACATCATCCTATTTGTATTTCAGTCATGAATGCAAATATTTTTTCAATCAATAATCTACTCTTTGTTTTCTATCACAGAAATAAAATTTATTAGAAGTCTTATCAATCATCTACTGTTTGTTTTTCGTATAGGGGAAACAAAGTTATTTGCTATCTACTCTTTGATTTCTATTTTGGAAACAAAGTTATCAATTATTTATCAGCTTTTCTATCCATATCAACATGATGATAAAACAATTTCTCTATCTATTGACCAAGGAAGCCATATACATAATCATTTTTACATCACTTTCATCAAATCACACATTCTATCTCTTTTTACCAAATTCGCTAATCTGCAGCCCCTCCGCGCTAAAACTCATATGCACTATTTTGTATCCTGGATGTGCTAAAACTCAGATGCATTGTTCTTCTCTCTGGATGAGCTCAAAAATTTCCTCTATGTGTTATTTCCCTCCTAGCACTAAAACTCTAAACAAAGCACCACTATATTTCCTGGACGCACAACAACCCTAAATGTGCTAATGTTTTCCCTAGATGTGTGAAAACCCTAATTTTCCTTCGGCATCCTATAAGTGCTACTCTTTTTATCGGATGCGCTAAACTAGTTTCACAACGAATCTAAAAAAGCATCCTATATGTGCTACAAGACACATTGAAAGTGCTCAAACAGCTATCACAAATGCTAAAACTTTTCTAAAAGCACTAAAATGTAATTTTCAAACCTAAAATCTACAAAAATATAGGAAAATTTTACTCCAAACCAAAAAATTTGAAAGCATAATAATTTGGATTGACTCATCGATGGTCCATATGCAGCTGGTCTCTGGTATCGGTAGGCCTGCTCAAATCTATGATGGTGATACGGAATCTCCATTTTGCCAGGTCACTATTAGAGCAACAGGATTCTCAAAGTCAAAAAGTGCAAATGATTTGTCCTTTTCTCCTTTTTTACCTTTTAAAGGTCAACTGAAGGTGAGTTTGGTGACATTTTTATCTTTTTATCTAACTTGGACTTTATTTTCACACTAGGGCATCCTTATACATCATTTTTCGAGAGCTAAATCACTGAATTCACATCAACATCAAAATCTTGTCATCAACTCAAAATTTTCAAAAACTCATAATCATCAGTGATTTATCTCTCGAGGGGGCATCATTAACAGCAACAACATTTTTTGATCAAAAACATATCAGAATCAGGTTCGGGGAATATTTTTCAGAAAAGGGGCAAAGTCAAACACAACAAATTTTGAAAGAAGGAATATTTTCTTTGATGTAATGTGTTTCACACATCACTTCAAAGAGGGGAAAAATGTAAATACATAAAATTGGTCATATATGATTAATCCTGGCATTTAATTAAATATTTACTATTTAATTAAATTCTCTAAAGTCCTCTACATATGATTAAATTTAATTAATTTAATTATATTGTTCATTCAATTTATTCTTCTATCATGATTCAATAAATCAATTTTTATTTAATTATTTCACATTCATGGGTCCACTTAATTAATTAAATAAATACACTTTATTTATTTTAATTAATTATCACTTTTTGAATTTAATTAAGTGTATTTTATTTAATTAAATTAAATTATTTCTCTTCAAATCTTTCTTCTAGTTAGTTAAATATCTTATTTAATTAATTTCATTAAAATGCCATTTCTTAAAAAAATTAATTAAATATCTTTATTTAATTGAATATCTTCCATATCTTTTCAAAATCATAATTAAATATTTTATTTAATTATGAAATTTTCCATTATTCTTCGAATCTAGAGTAAATATTCTATTTTAAGAAGAATCTTTGTGTCACCCTTAAATGAATAATTGAATTTAATAATTCATTATTTATCTTCTTCAAAATCCTTCCATAATCTCACAAAAATATTATTTTTTACAATTCATCTTTATTATCTTATCTTACCTCTTTTACAGAAAAGAAAACAAATCTTGCTTTTTGTTTTCTTTTATTTTTCTTTAGTCTTATCCATCTTCAACCATTTGATCTTCAATGAATTTTCACAATCGTTGATCATATCAGCCAATCAAAAGCTTTCAAAAACTCTATAAATAGCACTGCTAATCCAAGCAAGAGTTACACAACACACATTAGAGGAATTAGAGATTAATTGAATTCTAGCATTATAGTTTTATTATTCATAGCATCATCATAATTTTTCATCTTAGCAATCATCTTTTAGAATAATCATGTCTTAGCTTAAGCATTGCATGCATTTCATATTCAATCTCGTTCTCTAGGAAGACTGTTCGTTGAGCCTAGCATACAATCTAAGAGCTAGCTGGAATCAATGAAAATACTGGAGATAGAGGACGATAGGACAACATCGATAACATGATACTGAGTTTGCAATCTTTATTATTTTAATATTCTATTTTTGATATAATGTCTTATTGGCGTGTTTGATTCATTTGTTTTACATATTTAACATGTGCTAGGTAAAGAAAAACAAAATACTAAACCATACAAATTAGTACAACTTACATCAGTTCCATATATCCATTGAGGGAGACAAATTCATAAAAAATCTAAGGGTTTATGATAGATTTTACACATAACATATAAGATCCTTGAGAACATTGCTTTACAATTTCATCAACATGTATTCTAACCCAATACTACTTATCAAATCCTTATACAGAACATATCCACCTACAATCCCATTCAAGCATTTTAATTAATTCCTTGAATTAAAGCCAAAACATAAATCATACACACCATAAGAGTGAGATGAACAAGACATCCCTTGATTATCTTATTCAAAATTTAGATATGCATATACAATGGAGATACATGAGTTTGAATTAATCATTTCAATTCAAATGCCAGTACTGTCATAAAAAATCAAATCCCCATGAATTCAAAACCTACAGAATGACTCAAAACCTAAATTACATTTTCCTTAAAACCATCAAACTTTACAATTTGCTCTGCAACTCTACCTAGACTCGACCAAAAAAATCTAACTTGCTAACCCGTACTTCTAGGCTTGAAATCCTTCTTATAGAAAATGAAGGAGAAAACAAGCATCGGGCCAAAAAGTACCTCTCATTTCACATGCTTTTCTTCACAAAGCTCTTGAGGATAGTAGCTATACCTTCTTTATTTCTCATCCTATTCCCTATTCATGCATCCTACAATTACAACAGTATCCATGGGGCCTCTTTGAAAAGCTACAGTAATCACAAAAAGTGTAAGAGCCCCTTTATATTATGCTTGGACTACAAAACCCTCAAAAATAGGGTAATTGGGTTGTATGCAAAGAAATGAAGCTTTCTAACTCAAATCAATTCCTTAAACCCTAAAATCATATTCAAATCAAAGATAAAACATATATTCATGACCTAGAATTGATTTCACATCAAAATATGGCTGCATGTGACCGTACAGTACTGCATAATAGGAAAAATATAAAAATTTTGAAGAAAAAAATAGATTTTTGAATGTCAAGAGCTTGTATTTTAAATCCTCAAACATAAAAAACCATTACAATGATCACTTTATGCCTTTTAAAGGCCTTTACATGACAACCACTAAACAACCACCTCTGTAACTAAATTTTTAATCTTTTATGATCACATGAAACATAAAACACACTAATTTCAAGGTTGTTAACATCACTATTGAAATGTTTTAATTTTTTGACCTTTCAAACATTAAAAAGTACATCATTAAATTAATTATGTAATGGCATAAAAATTAAAAAGATCATGAATTAATTATGTTACCACATAATTCAAATATAATTCTATCAAGAAACTAATATCAAATAGATAATATAATCAAATAACTCATACATTTCAATGTCATTGATCTTCTTCTTCATCCAACTCTTTGTCTGTATCATCTGATCCAGATTTGACATTGTAAGGATTGGTCATATCATCATCATCGTCATCGATATTGGTTTCGATAATGTCATCATCCACATGGATATCATCTTCATGAACATTAACTCCTACATCATCATGATCTAGTTCCTCCTCTTTGACATCTTCGTCAAGGACATCATCAACTAACTGTTGATCCTGATCATCATCTAAATCATCTTCTAGTTCTTTAGTATCTTCTTCTTCCACTACATTATACTTTACCGGCCTTCCTCTTGGATCATGTCTAACAAAAATTGACCAACCCAGATTACCTAGAACCTTTCAGTAAAATACCTACTCACATTGTCTTGAAAGAACATAGAGTTCATTTTCAGCTCGCTCGATCAACCTTGTATTAACCATGGTAAATCTATCATCATGTTCAATAACGGTTCTCTCAAGATCATTTTCATTCAATCATAGCTTGTACCATAGGACAATGAACAAAATTAATCTAAGGACTTAAAGTCACACTCAAGTATATCATCCAAAATCCCATAGTATCGATTTTTTGAGACTTTTGGATGTATGTCGCTTCTAGATGAAACATTAGTCACCTAAAAAACTAGTTATACCAGAATCACAAGTATTCTTCATGTCATCCAACATTTTGATTCAAAATTTATGACCATTGCACCACATACCTTGTGGTGTTTCACATGGAATATGTCAAACGTGTAAAAATTATTGCAATATCATCAGTTGATAAAAATATTTATTCTTGGCCGAATGTATGCAAAGAAAACAACCTCATATATATATATATATATATATATATATATATATATATATATATATATATATATATATATATATATATATATATATATATATATATATACATCAATATAATTGAAAATAATTAAATAATATGGGTGATTAATATATTTATACATACCTATTTAACTCTTAAACCATATGCTAAATTAATTTCCCTTTGCGTAACATTGGAATCTCCATTACGATGAGCTTCTTTAACGAATGAAACCACACCTTCCCATGTTAATACATGACTATATTGTTGACATCGTTCAATTCATACCATCATCCAATCAAGATTCCTTGTGATGTACAAATGTAGTGTATTCCATTCTCTACCAACTGTATCAAAAAAATATGAAATTCACAAATGACGTATAATTAGTTAAACACCACAGTATACAACCTTAATTTATAATTGATGTATATTGAAGATTAAAAATTAAATAAGTACAATATACATAAAAACCATATGTAAAATGTATTCCACTTAATCTCCATGACCATCTTATAATTACCTCTCACTTTCCTCGATCTACCTTTCCCCATTAAGTACTCCCCTTCAAATTTGTTAATGGAGTTGGGATCCCAAATGCAATCTACATGGATCTTTGCTACAAACTTAGGAAGATATTCACTAATGTACACCATGGTTTGGTATACCATATATCCCTCCACCATAGAACCCTTAGGATGTGCTCTTTGTCTAACCAAAGCCTTCAAAAATTTCAAGTGCCTCTCAACCATCCACATTGACCTTATGTGTACAAGTCCACACAATTCAATCTCCTCAACTTGGTGTATGAAGTAGTGTTCTTGTGCATTGAAAAATGTTTAAGGTAGACACTTTTCCATTTCACACATTAGACAAAGAATTTTTCTCTTCCAATAATTTATATCTTCTTTATGGATTTCTTTAGATGACAACCATCTACAAGTGATTCAAGGAACAAATATATTAATGAGATTTAACAAAAATATACAGTATATTACATAACAAGTAAAACAAATGGAAATTATAAGATGTATACAACGAATTGAACAAATATCACTACTTACCTCATGTATTTTCCAAGATCATATATAACTTGCTTGACATTGTTGTCAAAGTTGTCTGGGAGAGATAGAGGTAGAACATACTACAACAATTATAAAATGATCTTTTCATTATTTTTCCAAAAGTAGTAAACATAATACATTGAAAAGTACATGCATTATACAAGTGTATATAATATACCAGAATAATTACCTTAATGAAGGTATGATAATCATGCGTTTTCATCCCTAACCCAAATTCACCTTTCTTTATTATTATATAGTTTATGTTCGCAGCAAATCCTATGGGAAATCGAGCTTTTCATATGACTTATTTTATAGCATTTCTTTGCTACTCTGTTAATAACCAATGAAGGCTACTTGTATTAATTTGGTCTCCATTGCTATTTAATTGAATGAAATTTTTCATTGCATGATTTGCTTCCTGAATGTCTCTACAATTTTTTTAAAAAAATTCTTTGTCATGCCTTCCATCCAATATTTTCCATAATGTTTATGTTATATTCTTTTTGATATGCGTTGTATCAAACAAATGCACTATTTGTAGCTGCTCATAGTAGGAAAACCTACGAAATTGTCTAGGATAACTTTTTAGTCCCTGTGGAAGCTAGCCATTAATTCCTTGATGACCTTCATGAAGCATACAAGTTAAACAAATTAACAATGACAATCATTGTCAATTACAACATGAGTAAAAACAACACAATATAAAAATATAAATTCAAAACATATCATATATGATAGATAAATAATTTTATCCAATGTATAACCTTGATGATTAATTCTATTATATTCCAACTTCCATAGACGAGGTGTCATTCTTCGTGGTTTTGATGTAGTCTCCTCTTTACCATTAAAAATATGTTTTTTAGTAGTTTGAAACTTATGATTTCTATGGATGAAGTGCCTATACACATCAAACACCTGCTTTCCTAAACTTTTTGAATGATGAGATTTCATCTTTGGACCACAAATTGGACATGCACATTTTCCCTTTATTTGAAGACTTGCAAGATCATATATAATTGGATTAAATAAGCCAATTTTTATAATTATATATAATGAATAGATTATTTTAAAAACATGCATGATATCTACTTCATCAAATTAAATATTTTTAAAGTGCAGTTGAACATTATAACATACCACAAAAATGTGTTAGCCCTGGGGCATCATGAATTTTCCATACAAGGATTGCATGGAATTAAAATTGTCTTTGTCCTATTAGTCTAGAGATGTCATACATAGTGATTCCATTGCATAACCTTAGTAACTCATCAATAAGAGGCTCGATATATACATTCATATATTTAACTTGGTACTTACTTAGTTGAATGAACATAAACATTACATAATTATTATAACCATTTTACTGCAATATATATAAATTAATGTGCATGACTATTGAATGAAAAAATTATAAGTCATTATGCAACACATAAGACAAATGAGATGCTACTATATTAAAGAAAATTGATGTAAACAAATACCTAGAACAATCATTGACAACATTATGTGCTCCCTCTTTATTGACATCCATGGAGGAATGTTATTGTTGATAACAAAAACAGGCCACACTGAGTAAATAGATCTCAACTCTCCAAATCGATTGACACCATCCACTCCCATTGAAAGCCTAAGATTATGAGGTTCTTCTTTAAAGTGTGGCCATCTTTCCTCCATGTTCCTAAATGCAGAACCATACACAAGAATTCGAAGAATGTCATTTCCACTTCTATTTCGTGCATGGTAATCCATAAATTGTACTAAGCTTTCACACCTAAATAATCGTGCCATACATGGAATAATGGGAATATAACAAAGAACCTTGTGAGACACTTTTTTTGTTAGATGATCTATTCAATATCTATTGATATGACATTTCGGGCATTCTATTGCAAATTACTATTGTTTATGATATATAATATGATCATTGGGACATGCATCTATTGCTTGATACTCCATTTCAATATCTTTCATAATGCCAGATAAATCTCTGTATGAGTGAGGTTAAATATTTGATGGTGTTAACAAAAATTCACCAATCAATCTACAACAAAAAATATTTTTTTAATATAAAGAATATTAATGGTACATATTTCATTCTTTATTTACTAGTGATGAACTAACAACAATTAAAATAGATGAAAAAAGATGACATATGTGACATACCTTAAAATCTGTGATATTGCTATGTTTGATAAACCACTCATAACCTTCAAGTTCAATAGCAACAATACAACAGAGAAAAGAGTTGTTTGGGATCCTTCATAAAGGGGCTTGTATGCCTTCTCAAGTATAGGTAAATCATGAACATCATCAAAGTCATCTCGATCATCATGATTAGCTCTACCAATAAAAGTTTCATGGATCAATGTATTTGTACCATTGTCTTCAACTGTGTTTTCTAGTGCATGATCATCTTCTTCCATAAGATCATTAACTTCAACTTAGATATTCACAGCGCCATGTTCATCCACTTGCAAAACAACATTCTCTAGGTTGTGATAATCCATATCATCTGCCCTAGGGCACCCCACCTTTATAATAATGATAGAAACAAATAAACCACGATCATGATCAAGTGATTATATATATATATATATATATATATATATATATATATATATATATATATATATATATATATATATATATATATATATATATATATATCTATATAATGTTAAAATGATATAAACATTTACAAATTCAATCAATATAAACACATATAATGAACAACTTACCTATGGACAATAATCATGCCCCCTTCAACATGACCATGCTACCTACAATGTTTCTCAGCTGTTGTGATTAAAAGTCATCTCGTCTTTAAGCCCTTGCAATTATTGCAAGGACAATAACATTTCCCATCACCTTTTATTTTCAATCTAGCCCACAATCTATCAAGCATCTCTTTTTTTTTTTCTAGACTAATATTATCTGACATGATTTTTCTTTACCAAAATTCACTATTTAGATCTTCAAAAAATATCAAATTCACAATAATTTTTATTCATAGGAAGGTAACAAAATCTAATAATTCTGATATTTTACACCAAAAAAATTTGGCATGCAACCACCCTTGCAAAAGAGAAAATAGTTTGAAGTTAATGACCCCAAAAAACACTTTAAAATGCTAATTCCAAAACTTATTAAATTCTAATTTTACTATGATTTCTAACCATTAAGACTCCTAAAATTAGAATATTGAACTTGATCACAAACTTCCTACAATGATGGAGGTAGCAAGCTAGTAAGAGCAAGTGACCCATTCCTAAGGAGCAACAAGTCGGAATCATCATTGCTAATTTCAATATGGATTTATCCTTTTAGTTAAAGGTACAATGTGTCACTTCTTATGATGAGCTTATCCCTAGGGCCCTCAACATTGAGAGAGCCCTAATCGCACATGGAAGCACACACTAGTATAATTTGACAAATAAATGACTAGCTGACTAAAACTTTTAGTCACAACAACTAAAAATGACTAAATTCTACTCATTTTTTGCAACTCAGCTATAAATGAGTAAATAAATTACTAGTTTGGTCATTGATTTAAAATTATTTAGTCACACAGATAAAAATGACTAAATAGTTAGTCATTTATTTAGTCACAATCCATTTGAATAAATCATTTAAGGAATCAAGAATATAGCCCTCAAAAATGCTCTAACACTTTAATAAACATACCCTAACACTTTTTTCAAAATCTTATTTTCAGGCGTAGCCCACCATAATGGAGTTTTCATTTTAATAAACATACTCTAAAACCTTCGTCAAAACATTATTTTCAAGCATAGACCACCAAAATGGAGAAGTGTTTCTGTAAAGAATGACAAAGAATGGTGAGGAGATGTGCATGAAAGGAGGCATAGGATTCATTGTTTCTTATCTCATTCCTGCTCTGCTCAACAAATCTTACATTGTTCCTGCTACTATTTGTAATCAAGGTATTTACTTGACATATATTTGCATAATCTCAAATTCTTTCAGAGGCTTTTGAAGTATCAATGTATCCTATATAGGGTTTAGAATTATTTATTTTAATTAAAAAAATAAATAAATGATGTATTTCCCTAAAATTAGATAATGTGGAGATCTCCTAAATCTTCCCCAGCACACTATCCTCTTTGGCACTGTATTCATTACTCTAGCTACTAGGGTTTTGCATGTGAAATCTTTAATATCTTCATAACCATGGCTTTTAAATATATCTTAGTATTTTTTTTAATCATTTTCATGGTAACCCTTGAGTTCCATAATCCACCTTCAATCTCTTTTGAGAATGATGTCTTAAGCTAGACTACATAGTATGCATATAAAGTAAGTCCTTCATACCTGCCATTGTTCCAAACCACCACTCATTTTCTTGTTTAAAATGTTGCCTCCATAAGCACAATAGCATGTTTTAAAATCATGGTTGTCAATGATTGACCATTAAGGCCACCACTTTCATCAAGATACAATTAGATTTTTGTCTTCAAACTCAAGGCATTATCCAAGATAACATTGTGAATTTTTTGTTGTGTACAATTTTATTTCTTGCACATTTACTGCTTTGCTAACTTCCTTTAAGACTGGGTATTGCACCCTCAGTTGCAATCTCAAATAGCTCACTCACTATCACTTGAAGATTCCTTTCATGAGCATCCTTCTATAAAATCAAACTATGCCCTATAGACTGCCTACTTACTACAAGGGATTCATTATTTCATGGTATTGTAGATCTTAAAATCCTTCAACCTTATTGACACTACTTCACAATCCACAAGGTATTATTCATTATTCTCCCATCTTTGATGAGTCTCAAAACACTGCTCAAACATGCAATCCACTACCTCCATTATACATTAATGGCTAAGAAGAAACATTGAACCTATGATTACCACTATTACTTCATTTGGACAGTCATTCCTTGATTGCATTTTCCTTGTCTAACACTACCAAAAGCATTAGAAAAATCCTTAAGGTTAGCAAGGGGGTAAGGAAACTCAATTTTAAAATCTCCACTTTACTATGCAAGGTTTGAGCTTTATTTTCTTGCCACTGCTCAGCCTCTTTTTGACTGTCGCATCTCAAGTGACTGTCATTCTTTTTACCATAGATTGCATTTACAAATTTCACTAAGCTACATAGTGTGCTTGTTATTGGCTACAATCTTTAGATTGAAATATTTTGTTATTAGCTACAATGTCTCAATCTTTCTAGTATTGCAACCTCACTAATCTG
Organism: Sequoia sempervirens; assembly: GCA_007258455.2. Lineage (NCBI taxonomy): Eukaryota > Viridiplantae > Streptophyta > Pinopsida > Cupressales > Cupressaceae > Sequoia > Sequoia sempervirens. The sequence goes on from VDFB02000017.1 coordinate 82,309,033, forward strand.
CTAGATTTATTGTTTATGTTTCTATAGAGGCCTAGGGTTTGTACCCTAATCATGCTCTTACCAATGCTTTTATTGGTATTAAAAAAAAACCTTAAATCTTGGGTCAAAAAATTAGTTGTCTTGACAAAGTTGTGGTATGATCTTGGATTGTATCCTAGAGTGTGTGGGAAGCTTGTGTTTGATCATTAAGGCATGTAAACCTGATCAAGGAAATGTATCCTATATAGCATGGGTCTTGCTTTAATAGTTTCCATAATGGTTATTAGCATATCACATTATTATAGTTTGTAGTAACCCAAGACTGCATTCAAGTATGTAACAAACTTGGTTTGTAGTTTAAGCTATACACTTTTAAGTAACATTCCGGTGATCCCACAATAGTGGTTTACACTTTTTGGCCTAACTGGACACTCATATTTTTTTTTTACACAATCTCCACATTCGGGCACCTATAGCGATTAAACCGTAAGGAATTTGAAGATGATATAAACTAGAGTCTTGTCACATTTTGTCTGTAGATTCTAAAAATATTTTTTTCAATTTTTTTGGAATCAGATTGCACTTCTTTTTCCATCTCCCACAAAAATTGTTTTTTTTCAAAAAACAACATTTTTAAAAAGTGACGCACACCGTATAACGCATAACTTTTTTTCCATGAAGGATAAAATTCCAATTCTTTCAAATTTAGATTTCTAACTCTGATATCTAGTGCTTCCACTTGGTTAGATAGTTTTTATTAAATATTTTTCTTTAATCAAGTTTTGAAGTCAATCAAATGACAATTCAGACATAGCCGTATACGCATAACTTTTCTGTATGTATCAAAATTATTCTTTTTTTGTTGGATCAAGGACTTCAATATCTGGTGCACTCATATTTTTAATTTTTTTTTATAATCTTCTATTTTTCCACTTGTCAGAACAAAGATTTTTGTTTTCGATGAAAAACCTATATTTAATAAAACTTAAAAAATAGATAGATAATAAAACCAAAACATACTAAAATTATATTCATTGGATAGCTCGTTTTGAAGGCTACTCGATTCCAATTTTTGTTTCTAAATATTCCCCCATTTTCATCCCCAACCAGAGCTTGGAAGCGTAAAATTTTATGTTTTTTGTGTGCACAAATTAAAAAATTAGGGAAAAAGGGGGTTCGCTAGAACCAGGGGGGTTCTAGCGAACCCCCAGGGGTTCTAGCGAACCAGGGTTCATTCGAACCCTAGTTCATTCGAACCCCCACCAATATGCATTATTCCTTTGTTTTTTGGGTGGGAAATGTGGGCCCAATAGTTAATGGGTTCGCTCAAACCCTAGTTCGGTCGAACCCCTTTATGGTTCGGTCGAACATGTAGGTTCATGCGAACCCCTAAAACCAAATATTTTGCCATGGGGTCATTTTTTCTCAAATTTCCTTCCTCTTCAAAAGTGTAAACCACTTATGTGGCTTCACCCATTCATAAGGTTTAGAAAATATTGATCACTCTCTAGACTATCCCATTAAACATGGGTTGTGCTTGACTGCACTACATAATTGATATAACACAACCACTCTGCATATCAACCAGAGTTATAGGCTCTTTATTGCAGTAAGAGGTAATCACTCTTTGATCATGCTATAATTACATACTAAACTATTAAACTTGAGACAACCTAAATTCACCCAATGATGATTGACACCTACACTATACAACCTGAATTAACTACATTATATGAGTGCCTCCATTTCTATCACAACATAGCCACATTAAACTTGGGTCACACATGAATGCATCCTGTATTTGTTATAGCACAACTGTGCCACATGAGCAATAGAGCTATGGATCACATAATTACAGTCGCAATAGTTTTTTCCTTGGTTGTGATCTTATGGTGATTCCACGCAACAAAATCTGGACATGAAATTCTCAAAACCCTAAACCTCTAAAAATGAAATTTGATGAGATGTTGCTTTAAATAAAATATTATTTTCAAACCTGGAACTACAAATCTAACTTCACAACTGAATTTTGCAAAAAGACAATGACTACCCTCAACCTAGCGATATCTTCTTGAATTTTTTATGATTATTCCTAAGAAAATCGTCCTTAGTTCTCCACAAACTATCTCAAGTAGAGCAAAAAATTGTCACAATAAAACAATGAACTCACTTTTCTTTATGTTAGCCACAATTTGATTTTTTTTTTCTATTTTTCATTTTTGTCAAAATTTTGATGAAACCTAGGTTCATCAAAATTTTGACAAATGTCGGGGGTAAACTTTCAAAAATTTAAAATTACACATCAAATTTTACAAGCACCTGATGATACACCAAATTATACATATTTAGTGAGACATTTTCGTTGGATTTTGTAGTCAAATGAGTTAGTGCATTAAAAAGACAAGTGAACAAATGGGAATTAGTAGAAAAACTTTATCAAAAGCCATTCAAAGGCAGCAAATAATTGAGGGCACTGATTCAAATGAATTATGGGCATTCTCAGGAAGACTACCACATAAAGATAGAAAAATTGTTGAAGCAATAAGAACACTAATTGAAGAGTATTGGAAGAATAATACAAGGCCATCTCTGAATCAAAGGGATGTCATAAGAAGGAGAATCGGTAGTCGAAACCGTGAGCCATATCCAAAGCATTTTTTGGATATGACTCAAACCCAATTTTTTCATAAATTTCAAAATACTTATCCTCAAATTAGTATTTCTCAAAGATTTTTTGAAATGCTTAAACCTTTTTATGTCAAGATAAATCATGCACACACACTACTTGTTGCTATAGAGTACATATTGAATTCGCTAACCATTATGATGTTTATCATTCTATATGTTTAGATTTGCATACTAACGATGTTTTTTAGGATTGTGGCATAGAAACCCCATCAAAATCTTCAAGAGAGTTCTTATCAAAAAAATTATGTCAAATAGAGGATGGCCAAATATTCTACAGGACAACATGCTTGGATGGTTCATACGAGCATTGTGGTGGCTTGCAACAAATGTCAGTATGTCAACATATGGAAAGCACAGATGAGGTGGGACATAAAATAATAGATTTCAGGAAGTATAAAATAGTGGAATATGCTACAAAAGATGGCTCTCAAGAAAAAAGGTGTGATTTGGTTATTGAGAAGATTCCAGTGTATCAGTTTATGTCCATGTTTCATGAGTGTGCAAGGCATACCCATAGAGCTTGATGGCTAGACACACAATTCAAGCTATGCATGGACACCTTTCTAGTTGGCAACATAGTATCAGTGGTTGAATTTTTAGATAACCACACTCTACAACCATAGTGTGAGGTGTAGTCACAATATTACAACTCCACATAGGTTTCGATATTTGTGCACATAACATTCATTCATGTAATTGATAGTACAAAGGACCAAAGGAAGGTATTTAGGGAGTATCACTTTTATATTAGTGATGATCACACACATTCTCCAAAGTTTTTGCAAGGTTGCTTCTAGATGTTCTATAGTGATTTGGCTCTAAGGGGCATAGCATATAGTTGGAATATAATATGGTCAAATAACTATGCAACACAATTTAATAATGCATGAATGCTCTATTGGTTGTGCAAGATGCATCTCACTACAGGTGTTCAACATATGTGGAACTTTTGTGAGGCCGGGCATGGAAAGGGGGAGCATGATGGCGTAGGAGCATGTGTGAAAAGAGCATTAGCATGAGAAGAGTTAAAGTATAAAGATAGTGTGAAGTTGATAGATGAAAGTTCAATTGTCAAGTGGTGTAATGCTTCGATGGGTCTAGGTAATGAAGGTACGTCTTCTGCTCATATATTTTTTTGGTTGATGGATGATAGTAACATTGCACCATATGAGGATTGTTGCACACTAACTAGATCAACCACTCTTTCCTTAGCTCAAATGCAGATTCATGGAGTATCAATACACGTAAGATGGCATTATTTTTTTCTTGATGTATAATGCAAGCTTGGAATGATTGTGAGTCAAGGGAGTGGGTTGACAAATGGTTGACAAGTTATCTTAGCCCACTTCACACATATTGCCCTCTAATGAAATTGGAACTAACACAAATGGAATCATCGATCGAATTTGACCATGTATCAGATCTAGTTCAACCAGGTAATATATCTACTTAGTTTTTGAAATTCCATATTGTTATCTTACTTTGTACTATATTCATAATGTTAACTAATTTCAAGTGATTTTCTGCACATATCATTGCAGGGAATGTTTATACAGTTATTACAGATGAAGAAAATGAAGAGGGAAAGAACTATTACTTTTGTCATTGTGTTGAGGCCAAAAAGAAATTGGAAGCCCTAGTTATAGATGGAGAAAACATCGAATACCCTACAAGCTCAGTTGTTATTACTAGAACATGGCTTTGAAGGTACCCACATAAGAGTGTTAAACATTGGTTGTTTGAGGACTTTGACACACATCGTAAGATTCTTCATTAGCCAAACCTTGTTGTGGCATCCAATGTTCGTTTCAGCAAATATAGGGGTAGAACTTTGAACAAAACCTTGTGGAAGGTCCGTGAGTCTAACCATGAGGCAATAATTGACACAATAAAGTGTAGAGAAGATCCAAATGGTTCATTGGATTAATTTGTAAGTATATGCACAATGGTTTTTATTAATTTATACTTGTATCCATGTTAATTTGTTTGATTCTAATGCTATCATGTCTTATTTTACTTTGTGTATCTATAAGTAACCTGGTAAAAATTGATTGGTGTCCCCTTGCAGAAAATCTAGATTTATGAGCCATCCAAGAGAATCTCATGCATAAAAGCAATGAAACATCCCTATTTTGATGATCTTGACAAATCTCAATTATGATTTTCAGCCATTACAAAAGTGCGTGCGAAGCTTGGTGAGGGAATTTCAAGTTATTCATTTGAAGTTAACCTTATCATGAGCACCTATGATGTAGAAATTATAGGAGCATCTTGAATTTCAAGATATTCGAGATTCATGAGAGGTGTTGTGTGCAATAGGTATCTTGGAACTCGCAGTGAAGATGTATGAGCAGGAGTGACTAAGTTAAGAGATTTCCATGCCTATCTATAAGTGCCTTCCATCTATTTTCATTACATTTCCATTTTAGACATGAGTTGTTTCTTTTTATTCTTTTACTTTGCCTATTTGTAACTAAACTAGTAAAAATTGATTGGTCTCTCCTTGTAGAAAATGCTTATTTTGGATCCATTGAAGAAAATATTAGCCAAAAAAGCAATGCAACATCTTTATTTTGATTATCTTGAAAAGTCTGAATATTTTTTTTCAAGCCATTATAAAAGAGCATGTGAAGCTTTGTCAGGGAATATCAAGTTTCTCATTTGAAGTTAACCTCTAAATGAGAACCTATGATTTAGAAATTATAAGAGAATCTCGAATGTATGAGTGACATTGTAAAATATATGCGAGAATAGAGTACCTAAGGCATTGTAATGAGATTTAATTGTAATGACATTTACTAAAATAATGAAATTTGATGTAGGAGCACCAAGGTTATTGAGCAAATTTGGTTCACATAAATCTTTTAAGTTAGTTTTTTTTTTTTTGAGTTTTTTCAATTGAATAAGGTCATAACACATCCATAATTAATTTATAATGTAATAATTCATGTTAGTTACAAAAAGAAAAGTTAGGCATGATTGGAAAGATGTAGAATCATTTGTAAAGGCTATTTAAAGCCTCTTGAAGGCTATTTAAGTCAATATTTGAATTTGTAGCCTTTTGAAGGAAAATATTTGAATATGGTTGTAAATGTACTATTAGTGAGATTGAGATTGTTAACCTTCAGAGAGTAGTAGTATTTATGTTGATGAAATTTCCTCTAGATGCAAGGATTCAAAGCACATTAACCACTTTGGTTCCTCCATTTCAAGCAAAAATATCACATTCTTGTCCTTAAACAACATCACCAGCCCTATAAATGCCTTACAATTATTAAAAGAGTTAAGGAAACTTGAAAAAAAAACATTTTAAACCTTTCCTCTGAGTCACAATTCACCATAGTAGGAGGAAGGGCTCCATCACAAAAATTAAAGTAAATTCAGACCCTGCTAGTCTATATAGGCTGAATAAAGAAAAATGGATTTTCCTTTCACTAAAACTACTAAATGTGTATCAAAATAGATTGAAATCCAGGTTAAGAATTGACACCATAGTTTTTCATGAATTTCTATTCATAAGAGGCCTATGTTGGGCTGTAAACAGAGAAAATAAATTGAAAAGCTTAGAAAAATGTTGAAATTCCATAGTTTTAGGCACTGTGAAGAGCATCAATCTTCAAAAAAACTATTGATTGAACCCCCATTCAGGCTTGAATGATGTTTTTAATACATTTCAAATGAGAATAATCTCCCTTAAATTCCCATAACTACCTTTGAACCACCAAACCCTTATTAAGCCTACAAATACTAGTATTTGACAATGGTTTTGTTTAATAAGCTTTATCATGAAAATTGATTATTCTAAAGGCCTAGGACCACTTAGACACCCTTATAACATGTATTTTAGACTCTTTCTCTACACTCCCACCTTATTTTTACATAATTTTCCTTTATGGTAATATCAACTATTATTTAATTCAAGAGTTCTTTTGCACATTTGTCCACCCTAACCTACTAATTCCAAAAGTACATAAAATATTGGTCTATTATACCTTATTCAAGACAAAAAGACCTCAAAATACTAACATTTACCAACTATCATCCCAATTTACCATCAAACAATCACAAATTGAGGGTGATGTGTGGGTTCTCCTGCACCATTCAGCTGTCAAAAACAAAGTCAATTAGGCTAGCAGATGTGTGGATTGGGCTAGCATTTGGTGGAAGAGGAAGAAAGATGACTAGAACTCTAGAGGCCCACCATACTAGATTTTGGTATTGAACCATGAGATTAGAAGAGAGAGTTGATATCATGTATCAAAACATTAAGCATGAATTCTTCCAACCAATGGAGAAGGAGATTATTACTTTGCTTCATTTGCATTTGCATAAGCATATCAAGGCATGGTAACCAAGAAGACCAAGGATATCTAGTTTTATGTGGAGGTAATGGATGTGGTCCAAAATTTAGGAGGGGCAAGAAGGTCAATGTATGATCTTGATGAAATTGAGGAAGAACAACAAGAGAGGGACAAGAAAAATAAAATCAATATAGAGTTTCAAGGATTTGTCAAGCAAGTAAGAGAGCTATGGGAGTAGCCTCATCTAAAATATTTTGAACTAGAGTTTGATATGTACCATTTAGAGAGCTGGTTTTCATGGAGTTCCTTTCAAAGCCTCTACTTTTATTATTCTTATGGTAAACTATTTGGTAGAGTTAGTGGAATTACCTTTCTTAGTAATCACTATTAGTGAGATTGAGATTGTTAACCTTGAGAGAGTAGGACTTGGGAAAAATAAATTTGATATGGCTATTGCTTTCAAATAATTCAAGCAGGATGTACTCTGCATTGATGCAATTCCTTAATCTTCACTTGATGGCATCAAGGATTGGATAAACTCCATGGTTATAAAGTATTATGAAAGCAAAATGAACTTGTACTAGCAACCAATTTTGAAGACTACTACTGATGATCCAAATAAATTTATTGAATATGTTGGTTAGGAATTTTTGAATATGGAAGCTAGTGATTTTGATTCTAATAATTTGAAAGAGTCAGATCAAGGATATGGGCCCTCTAATGTCGAAGAGGAATCAAAATCATATTTCATGTAGCTACCATCAAGAGTGTTACAAGCCAACAAGATGGAGGGAGTTCTTATATAAGGATAATTTTCAATGTTGCAGGTACCGGCTTTAATACCAACTATAATGGAAACATTGAAATTTTGTAGCAGTATTTATGTTGAGGAAATTTCCTTTAGATGCAAGGATTCAAAGCACATCAACCACATGTGGTACAAATGATTAAATCTCAGCGATGATTTGTAGCAATGAAAGAGTCTGAAAAGGAAAACAGAGCAACACTGGTGACTTAAGAGAAACTTTAGCTTTCAAAAACAAAGTCAATTAGGCTGGCAGATGTGTGGATTAGGCCAACATTTCATGGAAGAGGAAGAAAGATGACTGGAACTCTGGAGGCCCACCATACTAAATTTGGTATTCAACTATGAGAGTAGATGAGAGAGCTGATATCATGTATTAAAACATTAAGCATGCATTCTTCCAGCCAGCGTAGAAGGAGATGATTACTTTGCTTCATTTTCATCTGCATAACCATATCAAGGCATGGGAACCAAGAAGACCTATGTGGAGGTAATGGATGTGGTCCAAACTTTAGGAGGGGAAAGAAGGTCAATGTATGATTGTTAACCTTTAGAGAGTATGAATTGGGAAAAAGGCATTTGATATGGCTATTATTTTGAAAGACTTCAAGTGGGATGTACTCTGCATTGATTCCATTCCTCAACCTTCACTTGATGGTATGAAGGAATGGTTGGACTCCATGGATATAAAGTATTATGAAAGCAGAATGAACTTGAACTAGTGGCCAATTTATTGAAGATGGTGGTTGGGAATTTTTGAATATGGAAGCTATTGATTCTGATTCTAATAATTCAAAAGATTCATATAAAGGATATATGAGTTCCCTCTAATGTAGAAGAGGAATCAAAATCAGATTTCATGTAGCCACCATCAAGAGTGTTACAAGACAACAAGATGAAGGGAATTCTTATATAAGGATAATTTTCAATGTTGTAGGGACCAACTTTAATACCAACTACAATGGCAACATTGAAATTCCCTAACAACATTTATGTTGAGAAATTTTCCTTTAGATGCAAGGATTCAAATTACATCAACCACATGCGGTACAAATGATTAAATCCTAGAGACGATTTGTAGCAGTGAAACAGTCTAAAAAGGAAGACAGAGAAACACTGGTGACTTAGGAGAAACTTCAGCTTTCAAAAACAAAGTCAATTAGGCTGGTAGACATGTGGATCAGGCCAGCATTTGGTGGAAGAGGAAGAAAGATGACTATAACTCTGGAGGCCCACAATACTACATTTCGGTATTCAACCATGAGAGTAGATGAGAGAGCTGATATCATGTATCAAAACATTAAGCATGCCTTCTTCCAGCCATCGGAGAAGGAGATGATTACTTTACTTCATTTTCATTTTCATAACCATATCAAGGCATGGGAACCAAGAAGACCAAGGATGTTGAGTTTTATGTGGAGGTAATGGATATGGTCCAAACTTTAGGAGGGACAAGAAGGTCAACGTATGATTAGTGCAGGAGCACCATTTAGTAGGTTTTGTTCATCAAGGCAAATAAGGAGTAGAATATAGGATTTTGAACTTTGTATTAAAATAAGGTCTATGAGACCATTATATTATGTATTTAGTCATATTTGAGTTGTATTAGGTGTTTAGGAGGTTGGGTTTTTCAAAAAGTGCAAAATGTTTAAAAATTGCAAAAATGTGCAAAATTTGCATTATGGAGGGATTGTGAAGAGTTAAACTAGTTCAAAGGTTAGTTAGGAAGATTAATTAGTTTTTAATTAGTGGAAAATAGTTTAAAAACATGGAGAACTCGAATTGAAAGTTGGATTTTGTGATTTGAAGAAGCAAAAACAATAAAAACTTAGAATTTTCTAGAATTTTTTGTATTTTCAGTTGTAGTAGCAAATTATATGGCCTGTATTTCAATTAGTTGATCCATATTTGTTAATATTTTCATAGTATATGGAGTTAAATTTCCTTTTAATCCATTTAGAATGTTTTCCATAAGATTTTGTGCATTTTATTATCAATTTACTAAAACTGGCCTAAACTTGTACATTTGAAGGTTTTGAGTCAATAAAAATGGCTTTTTGACCCATTCCTCTTTCTGTAGCCTCTGTAACTTGAGGAATTGGTCTGAACTAACATGATTAAGGTGTGTGAATGATGTGTTAATGTTGGGGAGGTCTGAAAGTGAGATGGGTGTGATACCCATGTGTGTAAAAGTGAGTTTTCTTTAAGAAAAATGTTGGTTTTGAAGAGTCAAATTGTGTTTTTATGAAGGGAAGCATTATTTTATGATTGTTTGAGCTTCTACAAGGTATCACAGACTTTTTTGAGTAACTTTTAGGTTGTGGTTAGCTTTGGAAGTATCATTTTCAATAAACCCCTAGGATTTAGGCTACAATAGAGGGTTTTTGTGGTTTACCCATTGTACGGTGGTATAATTGAGATCTGATTATGGATTTTGAAGTTTTGACACCTTAGAATTGCTTCCCTAAGACTTGGTAAGGTTTGGATAAGTTTAGAGTATAAACCTTTTGTTCAACCGGATCGATCCCTTAAGGGTCCAAAGAGAAAAATGGCTACAAACTTCAACATGAGGTTACTCATACACCATGATGCTTAGAAACTTATTGTCTAATCCTATGGTATTGCATTGCACCCCTATAAAATAACCTCTCTCATTTTTCATTATCTCGAAGTGATTTTCCTATGGTGTCCAGTTTTTTGTTGATGGAAAAAGTGTCAAATGCAAGCAGTGGAAAGTTGCAAGGTGGTGCAACTTTCATTCTACAACTCATGTGACCAAACAGACTGTTCCAATGCATCTGAATATGCATTTTTACACTATTTATGGTCCTCTTTCACACCCAAACATGCGGAATCACTCTGAGCTACGTTCAACCGGATCGATCCCTTAAGAGTCCAAAGGGAAAAATGGCAGCAAACTTTAGCATGATGTTACAAATACACCATGAGGCTTAGAAACTTCTTGTCTAATCCTATGGGATTGTGTTGGTCCCCTCTACAATAACCACTCTCATTTTTTCATTATCTCAGAGTGGTTTTTCCGTGGTGTCCAGTTTTTAGTTGATTGAAAAAGTGTCAAATGGAAGTAGTGGAAAGTTACAAAGTGGTGCAACTTTGATTCTACAACTCGTGTGACCAAATGGACTATTCCAATGTGTCTAAATAGGAATTTTTATGCTAAAAATGGTCCTCTTTTGCATCCAAACACACGGAATCACTCTGAGCTACGTTCAACCGGATCGATTCCTTAAGGGTCCAAAGGGAAAAATGGCTGCAAACTTTAGCATGAAGTTACTCAAACACTGTGATGCTTAGAAACTTCTCATCTAATCCTATGGGATTGCATTGGGCCCCTCTACAATAACCTCTCTCAGTTTTTATTATCTTAGAGTGGTTTTCCCGTGGTGTCCAGTTTTTAGTTGAGGAAAAATGTCTCAAATGGAAGTAGTGGAAAGTTGCAAAGTGGTGCAACTTTTGTTTTGCAACTCGTGTGACCAAATGGACTATTTCAATGCATCTAAATAGGCATTTTTATACTAGGCATGGTCCTCCTTCACACCCAAACATGCGGAATCACTCCAAGCTACGTTCAACCGGATCAATCCCTTAAGAGTCCAAAGGGAAAAATGGCTGCAAACTTCAGCATGAGGTTACTCAAACACCGTGATGCTTAGAAAATTCTTGTCTAATCCCATGGGATCATGTTGGGCCCTCCTACAATAATCTCTCTTGGTTTTGGTTATCTCAGAGTGTTTTTCCGGTGGTGTCCTATTTTCAATTGATGAAAAAAGTGTCAAATGGAAGCAATGAAAAGTTGCAAAGTGGTGCAACTTTCGTTCTGCAATTTGTGTGACCAAACGAACTATTCCAACACATATCAATAGGAATTTGTATGCTAGGAAATGTCCTCTTTTGCACCCAAACACGCGTAATCACTCTAAGCTACATTTAACCAGATCGATTCCTTAAGGGTATAAAGGGAAAAATGGCTGCAAACTTTAGCATGAGGTTACTCAGACACCGTGATGCTTAGAAACTTCTCATCTAATCCCATGGGATCATGTTGGCCCCCTCTACAATAGCCTCTCTTTTTTTTCATTATCTCGGAGTGTTTTTCCCATGGTGTCTAGTTTTCAATTGATGGAAAAAGTGTCAAATGAAAGTAGTGGAAAGTTGCAAAGTGGTTCAACTTTTGTTTTGCAACTCATGTGACCAAACATATTGTTCCAATGCATCCAAATAGGTATTTTAATGCTAGGAATGGTCCTCTTTCTCACCCAAACACATGGAACCTCTATGAGCTATGTTAAACTGGATCGATCCCTTAAGGGTTTGAGTGTAGTATGTTGAAATAGTCCATTCCACCTATTGTTCAGACTATGTCTTAGTGATATGGGCCTGATGTAAGTAGGATAGGGAGTAGGAATAAGAAAATAGGATTAGTAAGGGCATTGGAAGAGATTACTAATGATGCCCCTATTGAAAATTCAAAATTGAGTCCCTTTAAAAGCAAGGTTAGAAGAGGTGAAAAGAAGAAATTGCTTGAAAATAAGTTAGAATAGGTTGTAAATAGGGTGAGATTGTGGAGTTTGATGTGTACAAAAGGTTTTCAAGGGAAAGGGAGGTCAAAATTATTTATGGCATGACATGCCCTAGTTGGGAAAATAGGGGTTTTGAATGAGAAAGAGAGGTTTGAGGGAGTAAACATGGGTAAAGTCAAGGGGTAACATAATTTGGTGGTCAATTAAGTTTGTGTAGGAAAGATGAAGAGTGTTGAAATAGGTTTTGAGGTTCAGGTTTGGCAGTTTGGTTTGCCAGTTTGGCCAAAAAATTTTGGAGGGGGGTTCAGTTTGTTTTGGGTTCGTTGGTACAAAAAACATGTAAAAACAAAATATATATCTATGCAACCTAGAAACATGAATTAGGATTAGAATATCACATATCATCATATAAACAACAAAACCACCATAAACTTGAATTTCATTTAAAAGAACAAAATTTCCAAAAAAATGTGTTTATAACCTACAAAAAATGTGAATAAAATCACGTTGATTTTTGCATGAAAAAAAACCATGAGACCATAGCTTGTTGCTTACTATTATGCTTTGACATATTTTTTCCAAGCATCCATAACTTGTTCGAAAGTACATTTTTTTAGGATTTTAGCCATAGCAGCAAGTAGTGAATTTTTTGATTAAATGCTTTGGTAGACATGTATGAAAAATGTGGTAACATAGACAAGGTAGTGAACCGTTTGAAAAAATGCCTCAAAGAAATGTGGTTTCATGGTGATGGAATGGAATGACGAATGCCATGGCAAGAAAATTTCTATGGATTGTCATGGAATTCCATCAACATTGAGACCACATTTCTTTGAGGCTTTTTTTCAAACAGTTTGTTTCCTTGTCTATTCTATTGCTTATTATTATGCTTTGATAGATTTTTTCCAAGCATCCATAGCTTGTTTGGAAGCACCTATTTTAGGATTTTAGCCATAGCAGCAAGGAGGTGAACTGTTTGATAAAATTCTTTTGGTAAACATGTATGAAAAATGTAGTAGCATAGACAAGGCAGTGAATTGTTTGAAAAAATGCCTCAAAGAAATGTGGTCTCATAGAATGCTATGACAAGCAAATGCAATTGGAAGTTGCTCCTAGTTATTAGTTATGCAATGTGAAGTAATTGCATAACTACTTAGGTTGACTTTGTAAAAACTATATTTTAATTGAAATTTTGTGATCTATCAACATATAGTTATTAGTTATGCAATGTGAAGCAATGCTTTGAGTTTGAAAGATGTACAATGCAATGTAATCGATATGAATATAAACTACAAAAATCTATTTTTTACAATTTATTAGTTAAACTCTTTATTTTATTTTCTCTCTATATCTCTATGCTATGGAAATTCCTTTAAATTTTTTAAAACAAGTTTTTATCTCTTTTTCTACTTTTATTTACCTTTTTTAATTTTTTTAAAAAAAAATTCCCATTTTTTCTAGACATTTTCCCGATTTTTTCAAAAAATCTTATACTTTTGGTTTGTGTATTTTTCCAAAAAATATTTTTGCTGCTATGGTATAAACACATATGTTTTTGTAATATCAAGGATAATTTTTGAAACTTCCATGCGTTTCTAATCTAAAAGGAAAAGTCTTTTGCCTAATCTGTATGAAGCCATGCTTTTGACATTGCCAAAGAGAGAAAAACTTCTTGAATGATGCAAAGGCATGGCCAAGTAGTTTTAACTCTTTGGATGAGAGAAGAGAGATGTTGGAGAGTACATAAATTCAATGAGAAAAAAAGTGTAATGTGTTTTAGTTTGTAGTATTCCTCTATTTCTGTACATATGTGTCATAAATTCTCAGTTCAAATATGGCAACCAAATATCGATAAAAAAGATTTGTATTAACCAAATAGCCATGTACACATACATCAATATATGTCAATATAAGTATAAAATATAGTTACAAAATAACCATATAGGCTTACGAGAATGCCATATAGGCATGCAATGTCAAATATATCCAATAAAAAATATGTACAAAATTGTCATGTCTAGGCATACAACAAAGGGCTCTGGAATCAAAATTCATTTCTCTCCATGCTCTAGAAATAAATTCTTTCCCTTTGTTTAGAAATCTAATGGATAAGTTTGTCACTCATTTTTACTTGCTCGAGGAGTACTCATATTGCTCCTCCTAGAGTTTAGCTCTTGGTGAAGTTTTAACTATTACAATAAGAAGTAAAGACATTAATATATAGAAATTATATTATAAAAAATGATATATTTAACAAAAATAGTCACTTACGACCATCTCACGATCACTCTCCATGATGGAAATATTTGTAAATCGATGTTGAAGCATGCTCAAGCCCTATATAGAATATCCAAATAGGAATTAAACTACAAATCAATAATGGTTTGATTTTTCACTAGAACTAACATCTATAACAACAAATGTAAATTGAAATTTAGTAATTTTCCTCATACCTCCCCTATAAGAGCCATCAAGGATTGTATAGTAGATGAAACAACGATATCCATTTCCCTCATAACATTTGGAGGTGTTTCCACAACCAACATTTGAAAATAAAACAACAAAATATTCAACTACAAAAAAGTTACAATAGCGATCCACGTCACATGACTTATAATATATGAGATCTAATGAACAAAATTTTGAGTACAAGTATTAAACTATATATTTATGATTATCATGTTTACTATTTTTCCTATCCATATCTTGTTTGAAAGGACATGTTTTTAGGCTTTTACCCATAGCAGCAAGCTACAGAACCATTTGATTGAATTCTTTCATAGACATGTATGATAACTATAGTGGCATAGAGAAGGCAGTGAACTATTTGAAAAAAATCCTCAAAAGAAATGGGGTCTCATGGTGATGGCATGCCATTACAAAAAAATTCATGTCATGGCATTCCATCACCATAAGACCAAATTTCTTCTAGGCATTTTTCAAAAAGG
Organism: Sequoia sempervirens; assembly: GCA_007258455.2. NCBI lineage: Eukaryota > Viridiplantae > Streptophyta > Pinopsida > Cupressales > Cupressaceae > Sequoia > Sequoia sempervirens. The sequence continues at coordinate 82,324,295 of VDFB02000017.1, forward strand.
TCATTGCCTTCTCTATGGTATTATTGCTTACTATTATTCTTTGATAGATATTTTTCCAATCATCCATAGAGTTTGTTGGAAAGCACCTATTTTAGGCTTTCAGCTACAACAACAACTGCAAGGAAGTGAGTAGTTTGATAAAATGATTTGGTGAACATGTATGAAAAATGTGGTATCATAGGAAAGGTGGTGAGAAATTTGAAGAAATTCCTCAAAGAAATGTGGTCTTATGTGGTGATGGAATGGAATTCCATCACCATAAGACCACATTTCTTTGAGGAATTTTTTCAAACTACTAACTGGTGCAGGAGCACCTAGGTTACTAGTTGCCTCTCATAGGAATTTTTTTGTCTAGATTGAACGCCCATTTGTAAAGTCATGTAAAGGTCAGATAAAGACCTACTTCATAGTATTTAAGGTCCTTAGGTCGTCACAAAAAAAAAGATTTCCAAATGTTGCTAAAGATGGGAAAATTTGTAAAAAGGTAAAGAAGCATGGAGTATTAAAAGTCACAAGGAAGTTTAGGCAGTTTCACAAGATGAGGGAGATTCAAAAGGTAGTTATCTGATTGGGAATATATATAAAAGAATGTAAAAGGTGGGCAGAAGAATAGATTTTGTATTATTGAATCATTTTCAATAAATAAAGTTCCTTGTTCCTATTTTCACTGTGTTTCATTCTTGAATTCAGTTCTTGCACATGATATATATATATTTTTTTCACTTTATGCAGGGTGTTAACAATCATCTATATTTGTTTTGAAGAGTTACCATCAAATTTAAAAGCCAAGGTTTTTGTGGTCTGTCCGATTAATGAGTCAAGGGTTTTGAGGGTCATTTAAGGCTTGAATTCACCACCCCACCAATGTAGATTTAGGAGATTGGTGGGATGGAATTTATAGAAGGGTTTTAGAATGTTTTAAGATTTGTGAGTGTACAATAATATGGAAATGAAGAAATCTCTGATTGGTTGTTGAATCATACATGAAATAAAAAGTTTCTTTCATGGAAAGCATGGTTTTAGGGTGGTGTTTAATGTAAAAACATGCATGAAGGTGGGCGATGAGTTTCTAAAGATTATGCAAGCTATTTCCATGGTGTTTGTGGTGGTGGCAGGAGTATTTAAGGTTCTTAAGTACCTTATGCAATAAACCCTCCTTTGTAGGGCTTGATTTGTGCATAGAATAGGGGTTTTTTAGAAAAGTGATTTATGGAGCCTTTCTATCACTAAAAATGTATGATTATTCATTTTTTTGTGACATGAATGAATGTTTTCAGTCCTTTGGTATTTTGGTGATAAACTATGAGCACTTTATTTGTAATTTAGGCCTAAATTAGTAGCCCTTTCCAGCGAACAATTCAAGAATATGGTAATTTCTTTATGACAAGCTACTGAGAACTTTTGATATGTTCTGATGTGTTAAAAAATACTCCTGAATGTACATTGGGAAAGTGGATATACAAAGTGAATGGAAAGGAATGAGTTGATTAAGGGATATCTGACCTATAAGCAAAATTGTGGTAAGATTGTAAAAGTGTGTAATTCTATAAATACAGAGATTTAAATGTTTATTTTGGCATAGAACCATCAATGTGAAGATATCAAAGGTGTGTGAATGGTTTGGGGAAGGCCTTGAGGCCAAACATGATGATTTGATATGTTGTAGCTATATGTCCCTAGGTGGAAATGGTAATTTGACTACATAAGAACTTATGAATTTGATAAATCAGTATTATATGGATATGAACTAGGTTTGTTTTAGTCAAAAACATGATGTGAGCAATGTATTGGAAGTCAAATGAAATGATTGAGGTGTAAATGGTTGATTGTAGCATAGCTTGATCTTGAGGAACTAGTTGGTAAAAGTGAAAATTTGGTGAGTTGTTTAAGGAATTGAAAGATTCAGAGGTCTTTATCAGGTTTTTCCTTTGAATTAAGATAAATTGATGATGACAAAGGCGTGTTAGGATCTGATGGATATAGGTTGTAACATGAAAGATTAGTTTTGGGTTATTTTTCCTAGGTAAAGAAAATTGAGTGGAAGGATGCCTTGGTGAATGATGAAAGATTGGATTGTTTAGTGACTCTAATTAGGTTTCTTGTGCATAGATCAGTCATTTTTGTTGATTAATAAGATGTTTGAAGCTTGAGGATGATAAGAAGAAGTATTGAAATGAGTTGGCTTGTTGTTGCCTTGTGGTTTGAAAATGAAACAATGTGATTTTTGATGAAAAGAGAAATAAATTTTAGTTGCTTATTCAATTTGATCTTCTCCTGATTCAATTGGGTCAAATGTTGGTGTAGGAGCACCTAGGTCATCAAATAATTTTTAATTTTGCAAAAGGGACGAGTGTTTAAATTTGTATTGATTCAATCACAAAAGTTCATGGAAAAATGATGTAAAGTGCATGTTCAAGGCCATATGAGGTATTATTTGAATGTATTTAAGGCTATGGATAAGTTCTAGGTGGTCAAAGTGGGAAAATGCAAACAATGCAATAATGCAATATTGTTAAAAATTGTTAAATTGAAAAAAACAAGGAAATTAGGCATATTAAGGGTTAAAAGGGGTAGTTTCAACTAATGGAAAGATAGTTATGGAAAAGGAAATATCTTTAAAAGACATGTATAGGTGAGATAAAGTAGAAGTTTGTGTTCTTGTAATTAGATTTTGAAATAAAAATTCCCTATTTCTGAGTCTGCAACATTACTCCATTGTTTTGTTTTCTTGTGTTGGTAATTTAGGAAAACCCAAAGTTAAATTATAGTGTGAATAAATGTAAAGAGGAGTTATTTTCCAATTTCAAGAGTTGGAAGGTTAGTTTTAGGAAACAAAAGAATAAAAGGCAGTTTTCAATGCCTGGTATAGTCCTTTTAGAAGCAAGTTTGAGAGTCCAATAGGGTTTTTCTTCACTACTCCACCAATGTAGGTCAAGTAAATTGGTGGATTAGCTTAATGTTAGGATGTTTTTCATGTTTTTCTAATTGTAAGTGTAGGGAAAAGAAAGAATACCATGGTGGAGTTGCTGCTACACTAGAAAATAGAGGATTTTCCTACACAAAGTGATGCTATAGTCATGGGTCATGAATAAATAGACCTTGCAAAGACTTGAAATTATGTAGAAGGTATTGGTAGAAATAAAAAATCATGTTCCAAGTGGTGGCCAGAGAAATAGACATTTGCAAGAGTATTTTTCATAAAACCCTCCTTGATTTGTGCTTTTACACCCTATAAATGAGGGTTTATTGGATCATAACAGTTTCATGGTTTTCAATCCCTATAAATGGTGAAATATTGAGTTATAAGACATGCTTGAATAATTTTTTGATGTTTTTTGTGATTTGGAATGGTTTTGAAGGGATCTCTTTTGTAAAACAGGCCTAATCCACTAGCCTTTCTTCAGAGGACAGTCTGAAATATGATGATTTTCTTTATGTCAAATGTCTAAGAACTTTGATATGTTGTGAGGTGCTGGAAAGTGTTTCTAAATGTGCATTGATTTTTTTTAATAAACTTTGAGATAGGAATGTAACTACTCGATTCAATGGTTGATAGACCTACTAGGGGAATATGATATTGTCTGATCAAAACAAATATGTTTGTTTAAACAGTGGAAAGGATGATATTGAGTGCTTGGTTACTATCAAAATAATGATATAATTTATGTAAATAATATTTTTTAAAGTTTATAAGATAGGTTTGGTGACTTTGATGGTTGGATGGGTGAGTATTATGAATCCTTTTGAGAAAATTGGTGATTAACCACAAGATGATCATCAAGATTTTGTTGTAGCAAGAGTTCGTAACCTGTAAATAGACTACTGAAGTAAAAATATGGTGAGTACAGTGATTGATAATGGACTAATAATAGTGAGGTATGGTTTAGTTGATTTTTTTCCTTGGTGAATAAGTGAGGATGAATTGTTCAAGTGTCAGTAATCAAGTTTATGTTGTTGTTATGGTAGCTAAGAATGATGTAAATATAATTGATTAAGTCAAAGTTTCCTAATATGGTTTTTTCTTTGAATGAGTCAATTGGAATACTAATTAGTGGAATGATGAATGATGGCCTATGGAATGGCTAAGAGAATTTGAGTGGATTTTGGTTGAATGAAAAGTAGATTTCTGATGAAATTATGTTTGATCTTCTCTCAATTCTATTTGGGATTGAAATCCCTTGAAGAAATGATGTTGATGGTGTTTGTTGGATGCTCTGCATTAGATGTATCCTGATGATTGAGTGTTTATTATATGATGCTCTGCATCACTAACTGCCTTGTCTATGCTATTTCTTACTATTATGGTTTCATAGATTTTCCAAGCATCCATAGTTTGTCATGTTGGAGCACCTTTGCAAGCACATGCCTCCATGTGAAGTAATTGAATCATGCTACTTATGTTGACTTTCTAAAAAACTATATTATATAGTTGAAATTTTGTCATCTATCAATATCTAGTTATTACTTATGGAATTTTAAGTAATGCTTTGAGTTTGAATGATGTGTAATGCAACGTAACCAACAATATGAATATAAACTACACAAATCTATTAAGTAGAATTCATTAGTTAAGTTCTCTTTATTCTATTGCCTTTGTGTACATTTGAGTAAATCCACTGGCACTAGGAGGTGTTTGCTTGAAACCTCCAATATTAGCATGTTCAACATCCAAAATCACATATTAAAATACTATTCATAAAAAAATGCTATTAACATGTAATAAATTTATAGTTGTTTACTAGTTACATACCCCATTGATAGGTGTACTACAAAAATAAGTAGATGGAGGACTGGTGTATCTAGTATCAACACTATGACCCTGCAATTTTATTAAAATAATAAAACTAAATTAGTTAATCTTGCATTTCAGAATCAAAATTTAATAAATTAAATTCAATGAACATGATGAATTTTACTTGACTATCAATGCCATATGCATGATGCAAAATTTCAACCATCCTCTCCATCCCCGTAGATGCATACGAATCCTGCGTAGCAGCCTCCTAAGTGCCAATGGGGTCATATAAACAAGTTGCATTGTAAGATTGACACACATGGGTTTGAAGGCCACCACCCGAAGACTCCCCTGGATGGCATTGTACAATAGGGATAGTATGATGGATGACACTCTAGGTTCTGTATGTTGACACTCTCCTTCACAATGATAGGAATAACAATGTTCTGACAAGGTAGCCTAGCGAGAGGTCATCTCCCTTTTCACATAGGATCCAATTGTGCACTGGGCCTATCCTGATTCGGCCCCCCACCTCTCCCATAGAAATCTCTCATATCAAAATAATTTTAGATTTGGTTCAATACGAACTCACTATATAGTTTCCTAAGAAAATATTGGGGGACTTCACAATTGTTGCACAATGGGTAATCAAAGACCAAGTACCACCTATGATAAAAATGGTTCCTAATATCTTGGTGGTGGCACCAATGAATAGGAAGCCTCTTTGCATTGAGGCTAAGATTTTGATTTGTTCTAGGGTCAGTGAATAAAGAGCACAAATCACCTTTAGTAATTTTTAAATCTTTTACTTGTTTATATGATAGTTTATCTACATAATATGCCCTAGCTTCCTACCTCCTATCTTGCCATCCAATTATTTGTGGGGTTATTGAATCTACATTTTTTAACATCTCTTTCATTGAATTTTCTAGGGTCATTCTTTATGTGGTTGAATCATTTGGATCACTCAACCTACTAATAAAATCCTCAATTTTTTTTTGTTGTTCTCAATTTCACTCCTCAAATTTTGTTGAGTGATTAGTGGGGGAGGTTGATTTTGTTGAGGATTTTCCTATTCTTCTTATTGAGGATTTTGAGGATTTGTAGGATCATTTGCATCTCCTACAAAAATAAAAATTAAAATCAAATTATAAGCGGTAGAATGGGGAAAACAAAGTAAACTATGCATCTACGCTTCTAAATAAGATATTGCATCTAAAACTTAATGAATTCAAACTAATTTAAACTAGAAAGCTTCATAAATCTATCCTATTGCTCTCTAACTCTAAAGATTTCTCTAATCTACTTAGCTCTCAGATTTGTAAGCTAATTAAACTATTGAAATGACACTTAGAGAATGAGAAATGAACTATTCTACTCTAATATGATTTAAATGTGCAAATTCTATTCTAATGGCAGCCATGACTGCAAATGCTAGATGCTTGATTGCTGCTTGATGGATGCTAGGTGAATGCTTGAATGCTAGATGGTTTGGATGCTTGAATGCTTTGGAAACCTACAGAGTAAGATTGCATAAGTTGGGATCCTTTTCCTATAGCCCAAGAGCTGTATTTATAGCTTTCATGGTAGCACAAATGCACATGAACACGGGATGAGGGGCTGTGATTTCATCTGGAGAATCCAAAGGCATGGGATGAGAAGAAGGAGCTGATCATGGAGAATGGTTTCTCCCCATGAAAACACCAGGCAAAATAAGAGGGAAGGTGGGTGGAAGGTTGTTGAGAGAATTTCTTGCAGGTTTGTCCCTGAAGCTTTTCCCGTGAATGGCAGTGCCATTAATTTGAATTTTGAGAAATTAATTTTATTGGTGAGTGAATAGTGCATAAATTTAAATAAATTTAATTTATTATTTAAATTTAGCAAAAGAGGAATAAATAATTTAATAAATCAAACTATAGAGTTTGTTTATTAAATTAAAAGGAGAATGATAATTAAATAAAAGATTTTTAGCGATCTTTATTTAATTAAGAAAAATGTGATTTTAAATAACACAAATTATTTAAATTGTGTATTTAATTTTAAGATAGAAGTAATAATGATAATAATTAAATAAAACAAAGTTTTTAATTTTGTTTATTTAATTAAGAGAGAAATAATACGATGAAAATGATAATGATTAAATAAAACAAAGTTTTTAATTTTGTTTATTTAATTAGGAGAGAAAAATAGAAGAATTAATAAATGAACTCAATATAAATAAATATTTCTATTTATTTACTAAGTAGAAGAATTTAAGATTAATTAATCAAATAAGTCGTGTTCAAGTAATTAGATTCTCTAGACCATTTTTAAGTGTCTACATTTTTCCCCTCTTTGAAGTGATGTGTTTACGTGGTGCTTCAAAGAATGATTTTGCTTCAGCTACCAGTATTGACGAAAGTTTTTAAAGCATGCCCCAGACTTGCCCCAAATGATGACTTCCAAAATGATAGTGATATATGCCCCCTCGGGAGATAAATTGATGAATTTTGGATTTTTTAATGATTTTTCAAGAATTTAAAATGTTTATGATGGTTTGATGATGAATTAGTGAAGAAATGATTTATCTCCCGACAAAATTTGTCTGAAAATGCCCCTGTGATAGATAAGAATTAATTCCTCAGAAGGAAAAATAAATAAATCCCATAAAAATCCCCTAAAAATAGCCTATAAATACTCAAAAGGTCATTCTCAAAAGTCATTTGTGTATTTGACTTTGACAACCTTGTGATAGAGACCCTTAGAGTATTCAGAGCTAGGATGTCGATCCATTACCACACCCACTGACTCGAGCGTGTGCGCCATCACTAGCGTCCGGCTGATTATGGTCCTCTGGTATGTACTCCAAACCTTCCTCGTAATTCGTGCCCTTAATTTTGATGTATTTTTGCACGTTTTTATTGTTTTAGCACGCGGTGAACATGGTTTAGCACGTCCGTGCTCTGTTGTAGCACGCCATAGTTATAGCGTGTCAGGTCAATAGTGTAGCGTGTCTGGTCAATTTTATAGCGCACCAAAAGTTTTAGCGCGCAGGGTTAAATATGCAGCGCATTCGTGTAATTTTGTAGTGCGCCAGAGATTTTAGCGCGCAGGGTCAAATCTGTAGCGCGCCCGGTGGGTTTTGTAGTGCGCCAGACTTTTTAGCGCATTAGGTTGATTTTGTAGCACTTTGGGTATAGATTGATGTAACATTGTGCGTTTTGATTTTCATCGATTTGTTGGTGATTCCATCTAGTTTAGCTTGATGTTGACTAAATAAATGGTAGACGATCTCTTGATGAGCGAGATTCATTGATTTGATAATAATTACCCTCATGATAGGCGAGGACTAATTATACATTTCGAATGATTGAACCCAATTGATAGATGAAGGTTCCTTGATGATTTGATAGGTTGATAGAAAAAAGCACAATTTTTGAAATTTTTGATGATCTTTTGATATTCTGATTAAAATATTTTGTTTGTATGATAACAGGAGCATTTAGATGTTATCCAGGTACGAGAGCAATTCATGTGGCCCTTTGATATGATACCGAGACTGTCACCTGATGAGAGACAACATATTGCTGCTTGTGGTTTGGCGACATTACTTGACATGCCCCATATTAGACTCAATAGGGGTCTATTGACAGCTTTGGCAGAGCGGTGGCATAGTGACCACAACACCTTTCACTTACCTACTGGCAAGATGACCGTGACGCCAGAGGATGTATGGCATATTCTTCGTATTCCTTTTGTTGGAGAGATTGTGGTTCATGATTCAGAGGAGGTTGGTGGTGTAGAGGCCATGCAGAGAGTCTTTCAGGATCCCCATGTTGCAGGAGAGTGGATTCCATGGGTAGATATGTATGAGTCATATGCTCCGCTTCCTTCAGTTTTGGCCAGTTTTATTGGTGGATTCCTTTGTCCTGATAAGAGGTCAAAGGGTCTATCGCTTGGATGGGGTCGGGTGTTAGAGCGTCTGGTGGTCCATAGGATGAGATATGCTTGGGGCATGTGCATGTTTGCCTAGTTATATCATGATTTGCATTGGATTGTGTATCTCGGCGGCAGCAGTCTATCGGTGGGAGCTACCCTTCTCCAGGTATGGGCATGGGAGTATATTGTTGTTACGCGTCCCATGCCAGTGTTGGCCAGACCAGCGACGAGGCCATATGTATTTCGGTATAGAGGTAGGTCTACCCAGCATATGATGGGTAAGCTTGAGTATTGGAGGTGGATTGTTGATGATATAGAGGCAGTGACCTGGCGTCCGTACTTAGACTGTGATGACTGGGACGATGATGATATTGAGTTGGGGTTCTTATCTGATTCGATGTATTTGATCGGGAAGAGCCCCAGGGTCTTGGAGCGATTCCTATTTCGTCATGTGTACAGACAGTATGGGATTGTTTAGTGCATGCCACAGGGTGTAGCACATTATGGCCGACGTCGGATAGATGTTCCTAATTGGGGTCCCAGTTTTCCTTATGGGGCACTTGTTGAGGGTTACCGTGCTTTACAGCCATCAGCATGGGATGTCCAATGGGACATTGTCGAGGCACCCATTACTCCCGAGTATGGAGAGTATCTAGCTCTGCACCCTACTCCATGGATCACTATTCCAGATGAGCCAGCACCTGTACCAGCAACAACACCAGCACCAGCACTAGCAGCACCAGCAGTAGCACCAGCAGGGGGTGTTTAGGTTGGTCAGAGACGGGAGAGAGAGGATGATGTTGATGTGGATGTGGAGAGTAGCTCAGAGACTGACAGTGATGAGAGTTCCAGTAGCAGCGAGGATAGCAGTGATGATGATGGAAGAGATGGGGGGAGACCTACTGTAGCAGGTACTTCAGAGCCATCTACTATTGCGCCTCATAAGAGGCAGGCTGTTGCTTCCTCGTCGGTAGATCCATCAGAGGTTGTGGGTTTACAGGTGCAAGTGCAGACATTGTAGGGATAGCTAGCACAGGTGCAGGGGTTATTAGCACAGACGTAGGCACAGCTAGCTACTGCTCAGACTCAGATTACATCTCTGATTAGTGAGAGAGATGGGGCCCTACAGGCAGTAGTGACGACACAGGCTCAGTTAGCAGGTGTACGAGCACAGTTGACCACTGCCCAGGCACATATCACAGCCTTGACTGTAGAGCGAGATACCATTAGACAGACAAGAGACAGCACAGACAACTGCAGAGAGGTTGCAGAGAGTGGCAGATGGGACTTCTGTGGGACTACATGCGAGAGGCCATGCGGGCCGGTGCCGAGATTGAGTTCTACAGGAGCCGCTACCATGAGCTTTGCCCCCCAGAGCAGAGAGTCAGTTATGCTCAGTCTCGCTCAGAGAGGACTTGGTCAAGGACAGTGAGCAAAGGTGTGACACAGCCTCTTCCGAGAGATCCGAGAGATCCTGGGATGTCTGGTGGTGGTACTGATACTGGTGCGAGACCTGCTCCTTCTGGTGGGAGTACTACTTGATATTAGTTGTGTACCCATTGAGAGATTTATACAGCCATTTTTGACATGATGTTATTTTCATTCTTTTCAGACTTCATTGTATACTCGACACTTGATGAGATATATATGTGCAGTGGTTCGATTGATCTATGATATGTTTTGACATGATTTATTGTGATGGATGCATTGATCTTATGATGTATTGATGTGATGGATGCATTGATTTTATGATGTATTGATGTGATGGATGTATTTATTTTATGATGTATTGATAAGATGGATGCATTGATTTTATGATGTGTTTTAGTAGCTTGTATGGATGCAGAAATGATGATGTGAAATGGTATTGATGATGTATTTCTTTTCTTAATGAGATGTAATGTATGATAGATAAAATGTGATGTTAATGAATGATGTATGGAAATGTAAATGAACGATGGATAACTAAAATGTAATGGTGTATGTAAATGTAATGATAGAAATGAATGATAAATTTTAATGAATGATGAGATCCAAATGTGATGATGTATGGAAATGTGAATGAACGATGGATGACTGAAATGTAATGATGTATGTAAATGTAATGATAGATATGAATGATAAATGTAATGATGGATGTAAATGTAAATGAAATGTAATGATGTATGGAAATGTAAATGAATGTAATGATGTATGGAAATGTAAATGAATGTTGGATGAATGATGTATGTAAATGTAAATGAAATGTAATGATGTATGATAGATGAGATGGAATGAAATGATGTATGGAAATGTAAATGAATGTAATGATTTATGGAAATGTAAATGAATGTTGGATGAATGATGTATGTAAATGTAAATGAAATGTAATGATGTATGATAGATGAGATGGAATGCAATGATGTATGATGAGAATGTGATGATGTAAATGTAAATAATGTATGATGAAAATGTAATGTCATATTTATGAGATGAAATGTAAATGAAATGTGATAAATGAATATGTGATATGTGATAAATGAATGAATGATGTTTAATGAGATGTAAATGGAATGATATATGAATGATATGCAAATGTAATGATAGATAAGTAGATGATGTTTAATGAATGATGAGATGTAAGTATAAATGAATGAATTGCAAATGTAATGATAGATGAGTGATATGTAAATGAAATGATGTATGGATGTATTGATGTATCTAATGAAATGGAAATGAATGATGTAACATAATGTGCATATGATGTCATGAAATGAGATGTTTATTGTGAATTTATGATGAGATGAAGAGATGATCCTATATGTATGTTGTTTATGAAAATTGCATGTGTCAAGTATACTCAATCTTTAATAAGAAAAGATAACATCGTTTGTGAATGAATCATTGTAACTTGTTCCACCAGTACTCTGCAGATGTATTATTATGAATGCAATCTATGTTACCATGAAAATGTCTATTTTATCAATGCAAACCTAAGTGTCATATCAATAATCATTTTATTCTGCTTTGTATCATCACTGAGCTTTATTTTAAAATTTTGAAAGCGAATACAAGCATCAATGATATGAGATAGACCAATGATGACCTGAGTATTTCTTTCATGATTTTTGATATTGCAAGCGAACACAAGCATCATGGTATAAGATAGACCAATGATGACCTGAGTATTTCTTGCGTAAACAAACAAGAATTAATCATTTTCTTAAGTGAATTGGAATGTCATCCATGATACTTGGTAGAGCACTTCCCGTGACATTTCACAAAATAATAATGACTAACTCATAAGCAGCAAACAAAGAAAAGGTATCATTCTTCTTCCTTACTTCTCTAGTTCAATACATCATTGAGTCACTCCAAAGAAATGATAATCAAATGATAAAATGAAAAGCACAACAATTCAAACTCTACTTAATGTATTTTCAAATCATTATTCAGATTAGATCATCATTGTTGAGATGTGTGTGCTGATGTGTGCATGAAACGTTTGACCAAATGATGTGACCTAAAAGACCTATCCTAGGGGTCTTGGGGACTGATCAAAGATTAGTCTTGCCTACGTTATACACACAGAGACCACATAGTTTGACTAACACAGACTCCACTTTTTGACTGATATAGACTCATTTTTGTGTTTTTTATTTTCTGATGTTTTTGGATTTCGGATTTTCTGATGTTTTTGTATTTTGGGTTTTCTGATGTTTTTGGATTTTGATTTTCTGATGTTTTTGGATTTTGATTTTCTGATGTTTTTGGATTTTGAATTTTCTGATGTTTTTGGATTTTGGATTTTTTGATGTTTTTGGATTTTGATTTTCTGATGTTTTTGGATTTTGATGGCTTTGCCACTTGAGGTTGTCATGTTTGACTGCCTTTCCATGTAAGCTAAAAGTCTACTTGTACCAGATAACACTAGGATGTTTCCCCCAAGCTAGGGTAAAACATGGTATCTCTGCTATGATATGGATAGTGATAATCTCAAATGATAGATGGAAATGATATGAAAGGAAGCAATCGTAACAACACTGTACCTAATAGACAGAGGAGAGCGGTGAAAATCACAAGTTACGCCTATTTGCCAGGTTTTCATCACTTGTTTTTATTGTATCCTCTTTCCTTTTCTTTTGTATTTTTATTTATATATATATATATATATTGTTTTGTTTTTCTCTTTTCTGTCATCATGACGCCTGTTTGCCAGGTTTTCATCAAGACAACTTTATTGACCATGCACTAGATATCCTCAAGTGTAGAATCGCTTGAGATGAATGTTGTTCATGGGCTCCTCCAACATGTCTCCTTCTGGTGTAGATAGTCAGTATGCTCCTGATCCATAGACTGATATGATGACATAAGGTCCTATCCAGTTAGGTTCAAACTTTCCCTTCTTTTCTCTGTTTGCTTGATTTCTAGGGTTTTCCCGTAGGACCAAGTCTCCGATCTGGAAGACTCTAGGCTTAACCCTATGATTATAGTTCCTAGACATTCTTTGTTGATAGGCTGTCAAATGATTGATAGCTTGTTGTCGACGTTCATCAAGTAGCTCTAATTCCTGAAGTCTAGAGATCCTATAATCTTCATCTGAAATGAGTCCCTTTAGTGAAACTTGAAGGGATGGAATTTCTACCTCAATAGGTAATATTGCCTCTAATCCATAAACAAGAGCATATGGTGTAGCTCCTGTTGGTGTTCTGATGCTAGTCCTGTACGCCCAAAGAGCAGGGTTAAGCTGAACGTTCAAATCACGCCCTACCTCATTTACAGTTTTCTTGAGAATCTTTAGGATTGTTTTGTTGGAAGCTTCTGCATGTCCATTACCTTGAGGGTAATATGGGGTTGAAAAGCGATGTTGGATGTGAAACTTTTCACATAGTTGTTGGACGTCTTGGTTCTTGAAAGGCCTGCCATTATCTGTGATGATTGACTAGGGTATCCCATATCTACAAATGAGATAATTAAGAATGAAAGATGATATTTGCTTTCCAATGATTGTGGTTAAGGGAACTGCCTCTACCCATTTTGTAAAATATTCGGTTGTTGTGACAATGAACTTGTGTCCATTAGATGAAGATGGGTTAATTTTCCTCACCGGGTCTAATCCCCACTAACAGAAAGGCTATGTAGTTGCAAATGGATGTAGCACCTGTGCTGGTGCATGTATAAGATTTCCATGGATCTGGCATTTTGAACATCTTTTGACAAACTAATAAGATTCTTGCTCCATGTGTGGCCAGTAATACCCCAAACGAAGGAGTTTCTTGGCTAAAGATAATCCACTTGAATGTGTACCAAAAATTCCTTCATGGACCTCATGTAAAGCGGAAGCGGATTCGTCATGTTCTAAACAACGTAAAAGAGTACCATCTAGGCCTCGACGGTAAAGGGTGTCGGCAATAATGGTATGTTTGGTGGATTGGCATATGAAGTTGCACTTTTGGTTGCGAGAAAGATCTGGTGGTAAGATATTATCTTTTAGATAAGTATAAATGTCTTCATAAATGGAAGATTTGGCACTATCCAAAAGGCTTATAGTTTGGGATTTGGGATTTGCGTATGCAGGATTTGATACTTGTTCTACAATAAATCGATACCGATCTTGCGTTTCAGGCATTTGTAGAAGAGATGCTATTGTGGCCATGGCATCTGCTGCTTTGTTCTCTGATCTTGGTATTTGCTCAAATTTGATTTCTATGAAGTATTTTCGTAGGTCATCCACCAGCCTCTTGTATAAAATCAGTGTGTCATCCTTAGTTTGGTAATCATTGTTGACTTGGTAGATGATTAACTGGGAGTCTCCATACACCTGTAGTTCTGTGATTTTCCATTCAATAGCCACTTTAATTCCAAGGATCAAAGCTTCATATTCTGCCACATTGTTAGTGCAACAGAAAGTAAGCCTGTAAGATCATGGAATTGTGTGCCCAAGAGGTGTGACAAATAGAATTCCTGCCCCTGATCCATGTTGTGTGTAGGATCCATCGAAGTAGAGTTGCCATGGTTGTGTTGTAACGTTGAGGATGTCCGCATCGGGAAATTCCATGGTCATAGGATGACTGTCTGATAATGGAGCTTCTGCTAATTGATTCGGCGATGACTTGTCCTTTGATAGCTTTCCTTTCAACATATTGAATATCAAACTCACTGAGGAGCATGACCCACTTTGCCAACCTTCCTGTTAAAGCTGATTTGCTCAGTAAATACTTGAGAGGATCAATTTTTGCAATGAGCTTGATGGTGTGAGTGAGCATATAGTGTCACAATTTTTGTGTTGCAAATACTACTGCTAAGCATGATTTTCAATGAAGGTGTAGTTTACTTCATGTCCATTGAGTGTCCTGCTGATATAGTATATAGCCTGTTCCTTTCCTTCCCTATCCTCTTGTGCTAGCAAGGCTCCTAAAGAAATATCCGTTGTTGCGATATATAGCAACAATGGCTTGTCTTCACTGGGTGGTACCAAGATTGGTGGTGTCATCAAATAATTCTTGATTTGATTGAAAGTACTCTCACACTGTTCATCCCATTTAAAAGGCACATTTTTATGCAAAAGATGGTTGAATGGATGACACCGATCTGCTAGTTGAGAGATGAATCTTCTGATGGACTGTAGTTAGCCTTGTAGAGATCTTAATGTACTGATATTCTTAGGAGGTGGCATTTCCATAATGGCTTTAACTTTTGCTGGATCTACTTCAATTCCTTTTGTAGAAACTATGTATCCAAGGAGTTTTGCTGATGTTACTCCAAAGGCACATTTCTTAGGATTCAATCTGACTTTGAATTTTTCCAACCTGTCAAATATTTTGGCCAATATCTCTAGATGTCCTTCTCTGGTGTAAGATTTGGCTAAGATGTTGTCCACATAGTCCTCCATGAAGGTATGCATCATGTCGTGGAAGATTGTTGTCATAGCTCGCTGGTATGTAGCTCCTGCATTCTTTAACCCAAAAGGCATGACGTTCCAGCAAAAGGAGCCCCATGGACATGTAAATGCTATCTTTTCTTGGTCTTCAGGAGCTATCTTGATTTGATTGTATCCTGAAAATCCATCCATGAGTGATAACATTTGATGGCCAGCTGTTAGATCTATAATCATGTCTATGTTTGGCAAAGGAAAATCATCCTTTGGACATGCTTTATTTAAATCTCAGAAATCAGTACATATTCTAATGGTGTTATCTAGCTTTGAAACAGGTACAATGTTGGATATCCATTCTGCATAATCAATAGATCTGATAAATCCAGCATCTAGTAGTTTCTTCAAATCATTTTTGACTAATAATGCAACATGTGGATACATTTTTCTCAGCTTTTGTTTTACTGGTTTAGTGCTAGCTGGTAAGGATAAGTGATGCATAATGAGATCTGTGTCTAAGCCTGGCATGTCAGAGTATGAACAAGCAAAATTGATGCATCGTTCTTCAAAGAATTTGATAAAATCCAACTTTTCTGTATCTGTCATGGAAGCTGCTAGGTGTAGGATTCTTGCTTTCTCTGTTGTGCCAATATTAATAGACTATGTGGGTTCTATCAACACTGATGATCTTTCATGGTAATGTTGCGGGAGGATGTCAAACCTTCCATCCTTTGGTGCCTCAATGAGGTTTTCGCCATCAGATGTGTTCTTTGTTTTTACTATTTTAGGATCAAATACTGCCATAGAATGGTTTTCACTATTAGATCCATTTTTTTCTTTCATATTTTTGCAACTGGAAGGCTTGGCATCCTCCTGCCTAAAAGAATCATTAAAAGAAGTATTGGTAGAACAAGTATTAGATTCCTCACAGCAAAGGTAGTTAATAATGGAGGAATCATTGTCAAAACAGGGAGATTAATAGGATGTTGGGGTTCCCATTCGATAAGCTTGGGATGTAGTAAAGGCAACGAATCATTAGATGGGTTGAGGTCAGCGATTGTGAAAGCTCGGATGGAAATGTTGTCTAGGTTGTTTGTGGTTATGTTGAGGCCTACAAAGGTATTTTCTTCCACATCATTTATCTCAATCGATGTTCGTTCATCTTCACTTGAGTCATCAAAATTTTGTGTTTCATAGACAATAGGATTAAAGCTTGAGCTTTGACCCTCCTCGTGTTTGGGGGTATAATTTTTTATAATGTCAATCTAAATATCTTCATAGGAAACATCTGATAAGTTGTCCCACTCATACTCATTTGAATCTGTTTCAGAGTTATCTCTTATTTGAAGAATACGCTCCACAGTTTTATTGGTGATTTCTACTCTTGCTTTTTCTGTGTATCCTAGTCCAGTTTTGCCATTCTGCTGAATTGTGAGGACTTGGATTGGTTCTATCACACTTTTTTTCCCTCGATCAAGAGATCCTTGTTATGCTACATATCCTAGTCCCATTTTATCCTTATGTTGGAGCGTAAGAGGCTGGATTGGTTTTGTTATGCCTTGTTTCCTTAACCCGAGAGGTCCCTGTCCTGAATATCCCATCTTCTCCATAATAGTTTTTCCTTTTCCATATTGATTTGTCTCTATGATGTTACTTGTGGAAGCGGAAGCTTCCTCATCCTTATAAAGCCAATTTAGTATGGCCTTATCTTCTGATTCTTCATCTAAGCTCCCAGCTTTTACAAATCTGCCATCTAATGCTGTTGTAGATTGTTCTGAATTGTGGGTGTTTGTAGATGGTTGTCCATACGTTTGTAAGGGGGGTAACATTTGTGATAGATGAAATGAGTGTCCTACACCATATTCACTTATTCCTTCATCACTTATCTGTACTTCTTTGGTGAATTGATGTGAGAGTGGAGCCAATTGCTCTTCAACATTTGACGGGTTAGATTGTGCCACCCTTATCTCTTGTGATTTTTGTTGTTTTGGAAGCCACTTTGAAATGAAGCTCTGTTGTTGCTCACTATCTAATGTGCCAACTTCTCTATTGTTAGGTATGAATGTATCCTGAGATGTCTTCAATGTATGACAAGCTTGGGTGTCATTGTAGTCTGCTATGATTGTTACCTCCTGTCCATTGACGGGAAATTTTAGGCATTGATGATAAGTAGAAGGTACTACTTGCATATCATGGATCCAAGGGTGTCCCAACAGTATGTTGTATGTTAGTTCTCTATCTAAAACTTGGCAAACCACTTTTTGGACAATAGGCCCAACTTGAATGGGTAATATGATCAACCCTTTAGAGGACCTTTCTTCCTCATCATATGCTTTGATTGTGATTTTTCTTCTTGTATCAATGGCTTCATCTGAGTATCCTAGTGCACGAATCAGTTTTAAGGTACAAATATTTAAACCAGCCCCTCCATCTATCAAGACATGCTTTACACGATGTTTATGGATAAGGACTTCAATGTGAAGGGCGGAATTGTGCAGATGGGTGAGTGATACATCATCATGTTCAAAAAATGAAAGGCAATGAGGTGCAGATAGATGTCCCACCATAGCTTGGAATTGGCACACATCCAGATTGTTAGGTACCGTAGTTGATACAAGAGCTTGTTCAAGAACCTCTTTGTGTGATGGGGAAATCTTCAAAAGTTCCAAGATTGATATTTGTGCCGGTATTTTCTGCAATTGATCGATGAGATTATATTGATTGGAGGGAGGATCCACTGATGGGGATGATATTGATGCTCCTTTCAATATAACTTTGGATTGTGCCCTTGTTGTGGCATTAACCGGTTGGTATTCTTGTTTCCCTTTGAGTGTGATTACATTGATTTGGTTTTCAGATTTATCCATATGTTGTACGAAATTGGTAGATGTAATTTCATTGTTTTGATTGATTTGGTTGCATAACTATTCATCCTCCTTGGTAGCGGACAAACAAAGGATTGTTGTGTCATAAACATAACCAACGTTTTTACCTTTGGTGTTTGCGGAAGAAGATTCTCCCTTCTGATAATTGGGTAGAGGATTTTTGAATGTTGTATGATCTTTGTTTGTTTGAGGGCCCTCTACAAATACTTTCTTTTGATCTATGAGGTCTTGTACCACATGTTTTAATTGCCAAAAATTTTCAGTCATGTGACCTTTATTTTGATGATAGTGACAGTAATGTAAGTCATTCCACCATGATGGTTTGACTTGAGGGTCCCAATTTCTAGCCTCTTGTACTTGAATGAGTTTTTCATCTAAAATTTCTTTGAGGACTGATTCCAATGATTTTCCTAATGGCGTGAATTTCCATTTATTGGATGGTCATTGGAATGATTGGGTTTTTGTCTCTCCACTGTTTTGATTATTCCCTTGATCATTACTTTGTTTGACATTAAGACCATTTTTTTGTCTATTTGTGGGGGTTGGTGTCAACATGAATACTGGTTTAGATGTGTGTGTATCGATCATGGTATCAGTATTCTTGTTCTTTTTCCAAAATCTTGGCTTTTTGTTGTTGTTGTTAGAGGAATTGTTATTGTTTGAACCTTCAATGAAGTGTTTGATTGTTCCTCTTTTGATTAGAGCCTCTTCGATTTTGAGTCCCTTTTCGATAACTTGTTCAAATGTGGATGGACATTGTAAGTCCAATCTATAATTCATGTCATCCACTAAGTTATCAATAAACATCTCTATCTTCTCTTCTTCGAGAATAGATCTAGGGTATTTAGCAAATAGCCTTCTCAATCGTTGGAGAAAGGAAAGAAATTTTTCACCTTTTGCTTGTTTAGTGTTGTAGAGTTCTTTCAAGGTTACCCCATGTTGGATGTTGAATGAGAAGTGTGTAATGAACCTATTGATTAGTTCTTCAAACGATTGAATCCCAGGTTCCAATTTAGAAAACCACTCCATGCAAGTGTTTCCTAAGCTTCTTGGAAATAATCGTAGTAAGTAAGAGTCCTCGTGTGTGAACTCTATGCTCATAGCTCGAAATTCCCGTACGTGATCAAACGGATCAGTTCTCCCATTGTATTTGTTGTATGTTGGGTACTCACAATACCTTGGAAATGGTATCATGTTAATGCTTGAGTCAAATGGATAAGGGCAAATGTCTTGTAATAAATATCTCTTTGTTGGCCCTGGTTGGATATTTTGGAACTGTAATTGTAACTGTTGGATTTGTTTTGTCAAAGCATCTATTTGATTTGTATTTTCTATACTAGTTGAGTTAGGTGCGGTTGTTTCCTTGAGTTGATTGACATCAAATTCTTTAGGAAGTTTAGCACCTTTGTCAGCTAATAATAGAAGATACTTTTCCATATCTTGCTCTAGCATCTTTTCCATAAATTTATGGAAATGAGGGTCTTGTTGAACTTTCTCAATTTCCTCTGCAGTTATTTCTTTCTCATGTGAGTTAATAAGAGGATCAGTGTTGCTATATCATCCCCAAGGGTTTTCTTCAGCCATGGCTGCTATTTTTTCATTTTCTTGTTCTTGTTGTTTTTGATATGCTTCTCGTGTGAAAATAGGCATACAAATGTTTAAAGTTTTACTCTAGACTTTGATCTTGGATTTGATTGGATAAGTGTCAAGGTTGTTGATTTAAAATCTGATTCAGTCTTATCTAGTTTCGTGATGGAAGGATGATAAAATCCTTGATAGAAAAACTTTGACAGAAAATCTCAGATTTTGGTGATAATGACACTATGCAAGATGCTGCAAGATCTAGGTGTAGGGGTAAAGCTTTCCTTTTGTGTGACTTAAGTGTTCTGGACTGTGGAAAAAAATGTTCTGGACTGATGGAAACCTTGTTATCGATATGGAAAAACTAAAAAAATGTCCTATCAATTCTGTATTTTTCTGGTTTTATGGCGCGCTAAAACAGAGACCAGGTGCGCTGAAACAGAGACCGGGTGCGCTGAAACAGAGACCGGGTGCGCTAAAACAGAGACCGGGAGCGCTAAAACAGAACCTTAAGGTGTTTAAGATAAAAAAAAACTATCTTATTCTATGAAACTCACTTGGTCTGGTATCATATTGGATGGCTAGTTGTGGGATGTATTCTTGATGAATTCTCTGACTGTGATTGTGGTGTTGCCTAAGAGCTCTTCTTTGATAATATCCTTGTGAATCTAAGGGAGCTACAGCGTAGTCGTCTGTATAACCTCTAGAGAAATCGTGATACCTATGAATAAAAGTCCTATGTTGGAGTAGAACTTTCCTGCTTTGATACATAAATCATTGTTTTCTTAGGAGTTGTTTGTATGCAAGTGTTTTCTTTGGTTTTCGGATTCGTTTGGCAAGAGATTTCTTGACAAACTTGGTGGATACCCAATCTCGAATCATGAGAAATCCACAAGTGCTTTGATTTTAAGGATTTTCTTTTGTGATGATCTTATATGAGTTTAATGATAGAAAACACAACAATCAAGAATATAATGGTTGTCTTTAAAAATCTTAGAATCTAAACAAATAGTGTATGTTCTCAAGAATCAATGATTCTTCTTGATTTTCACTGGTTTGATAACAAGATAAAACACTTCAGATAGACTCACTCCTAGAGATAAAAGGTCATTGTTATATACTCGAATGGCCCACAGCTTGGAATTGCGTCGACTCACACAGCCATGTCAACCCCTAGAGGGCGCCCATGTTTTTGTCTTTTCCAGGTGCGTACTCAGAGTGACGGAAGTGGATACCGGATCCCCCGAGTAAAAATCCTTGGCAATTATATGGTGAGTGCTTGAGGGTAGATTCTTCCCTGCCCCTACACCGCCGAGTATTACAATGTTTAGAAAGACAGGCGTGCTTCTATTTCTAGGTTCTTAGATAGGGTTTCCGTTTGGAGTGGCAAATGGATAAACTCCCTCGAGAGACCTCCCAATCTTTAAAATAAAGATTTTGGGGATGGTTATCCTGCACACTTCCGTTGAAAGAGGGTTTCCCCAAATTCACATAAATTTTTAAGTGGGTTGGAATACCATGGCTTTTGGCTGTCCCCACTCAGGTCGTTCCCGTAGGGTGAGTACTTTTTCCCACTACAGCAGGCTTGTCTAAAGGTTTTAAGAAAGCTTTAAAATGCATAAAGTAAATGGTGAGTCTGGTATTCTGATGCACCCAGTTAAGGGGAGAGCATAAACCTATCACCCAATCACAACAAAGATGTTTGTTCTTTTTAAAACCCAAAAGACAAGTGATTTACTCTATATGGAGATATTGCTCCATGATAAGCATGATGTTCAATTTTTAAACCACAAAATAAATGTGACATTTCTATCCTAGGATTGATCAATTTTTATCCATTTCTATCCTAGGATTGGTAAATTTTAACCATTTCTATCCTAGGATTGGTAAATTTTAACTGTTTCTATCCTAGAATTGGTAAATTTTAACCAAACAAAAAGACAGAAATAGAATTTGGCTGCGGACGCGTCAGATCCAGATAAAAGAAATGACTTCAAAGATAAAAAGGTGGCGCACTGGAACAGGAACCCGGTGCACTGGAACAGTAATCGGGTGCGCTGGAACAGTAACCCGGCGCGCTGAAACAGGAACTCGGCGCGCTGAAACAGAACACCGGCGCACTGCAAAAACTCATGAGTCCGTGAAAACTTTCACGCCGATACCTGTAGAACACAATTTTCAAAATTTTAGTAAAATATGGGGTAAAGCCCCATGGTGGGCGCCAATCTGTAAGCGGTAGAATGGGGAAAACAAAGTAAACTATGCATCTACACTTCTAAATAAGATATTGCATCTAAAACTTAATGAATTCAAACTAATTTAAACTAAAAAGCTTCAAAAATCTATCCTATTTCTCTCTAACTCTAAAGATTTCTCTAATCTACTTATCTCTCAGATTTGTAAGCTAATTAAACTATTGAAATGACACTTAGAGAATGGGTATGTGCAGGATCATCGTATGCCAAAAAGTGGCAATATTTGTAGGGTATGTAGCTGACGACTTTTTTTTCACCCAAAATTAATGAAACGAAAAGGGTTTTTAGAGGAGATTCTCAGATTTCCAAAAATATAAATTATGATTTAATTTGAATTTAATAAATAATTATTATTCATTTTCTATTAGAATTACTAAAGTCCTAATCGATAGGCTGATTGAAAAACATCTATAACTTTCAAAGGTATCATATTTTTGAATCCAAAGCATCACATTCTATGCTTTACATACTATAGGATTAAAAAAATAAAAATTAAATTTCATGAATTTTGACCAAGTTAAGGTGGTCGAACGGGCAGTTTTATATATTCTAAAAGTTGTAATAAAAATTCATAATTAATTATTTACTTGGAAAAAAATTACAAAAAATATGCATCACATCTGACATGAGTCCTCTACTTATATATAAAATCTTACAAAAAATATTATTATTTTATTATGGTTAGGGGTGGTAATTGAGACCTACTTCTTATTTTTTCCACAATTTAAAAGTATACTGCATTGAAATTTCAAATTTTCACCAAATAGATTTTATTTATTTTTAAATAAACCTAGTATTTTAGAAACTTACATTCAATTTTCTATAAATTCTATTCTTACATATTTTTGAAATAATATAGATAACTTATTCAAATATTTACGTCAAGTTGCCTAACACTGATTTTTCTGAATTTTTTGCCACTTAAGGGCCTGTTTGGCATACCATGATCCTGCACATGCCCGAATGAGAAATGAACTATTCTACTCTAATATGATTTAAATGTGCAAATTCTATTCTAATGGCAGCCATGACTACAAATGTTGGATGCTTGATTGCTGCTTGATGGATGTTGGGTGAATGCTTGAATGCTGGATGGTTTGGATGCTTGAATGCTTTGGAAACCTGCAGAGTAAGATTGCATAAGTTGGGATCCTTTTCCTGTAGCCCAAGAGTTGTATTTATAGCTTTCACAGCAGCACAAATGCACAAGAACACGGGATGAGGGGCTGTGATTTCATCTGGAGAATCCAAAGGCATGGGATGAGAAGAAGGAGCTGATCATGGAGAATGGTTTCTCCCCATGAAAACACTAGGCAAGATAAGAGGGAAGGTGGGTGGAAGGTTGTTGAGAGAATTTCTTGCAGGTTTGTCCCTGAAGCTTTTCCCGTGAATGGCAGTGCCATTAATTTGAATTTTGAGAAATTAATTTTATTAGTGAGTGAATAGTGCATAAATTTAAATAAATTTAATTTATTATTTAAATTTAGCAAAAGAGGAATAAATAATTTAATAAATCAAACTATAGAGTTTGTTTATTAAATTAAAAGGAGAATGATAATTAAATAAAAGATTTTTAGCGATCTTTATTTAATTAAGAAGAAATGTGATTTTAAATAACACAAATTATTTAAATTGTGTATTTAATTTTAAGATAGAAGTAATAATGATAATAATTAAATAAAACAAAGTTTTTAATTTTGTTTATTTAATTAAAGAGAAAATATCTGATGAAAATGATAATGATTAAATAAAACAAAGTTTTAATTTTGTTTATTTAATTAGGAGAGAAAAATAGAAGAATTAATAAATGAACTTAATATAAATAAATATTTCTATTTATTTACTAAGTAGAAGAATTTAAGATTAATTAATCAAATAAGTCGTATTCAAGTAATTAGATTCTCCGTGTCTACACAAATCTAACATAAAACAAACAAAATCAACTTGAAGCTAAGAAATTCAAAACAAATAGCAAAAAATACTTACCTCCCGTGCCTCTTTGTCATCATAGCACCATCTTTGCAAAGAAAAAGCAACTATGGTTGATGAATTTTGTATAATTCCTCCTCCTAAAACAAGAGCACGAAAAGTGAGGGTTTTTGACCCCAGGTAGAGTAGAAAAATAGACAATATAAAATGAATCACTTTCACTTTTTTTTTTCTTTTAAAATGATAGCACGAGCGTGTTATAACGTGCTCGCATTATGTCATTTTAAATTTTTTTTGGAATTGGCCACAAAAGTGTAACCCAACTTCAAACATCCGCCCTTACCTGACATAAAGTCTAGGTCTGACAGTTGTAGGATTGCAAGGGACCTTTGTCATTCGGATGCAGCATGCCATGCGCATGGCTTCCTCCATGCCTTTTGTAGGCTGGATAGCCATTTCCTAATTCAGGAAGGTATCTTTGATATTATAATTTTATTTGATAGGACATATAGTATGAACTTTCATAGCACTAATCTTAATTTCAAGTAGTATGTGTTAGGAAGATTATCAAAGTGGTGTTACATACGTAATTTTTTAAAATTATATTTTGTAAATTAGCATCAAAGTTAGATTAAATATATATCTATTCGGCAACACTAGTTGAAAAAGTTGTGACCCAAATCTATTTTAGATAGAACAAATTTGACAAGACCAAGTTTCTAGCTCAAACTATTAGTTAGAAATGTTTAAATGCTACTTTGTTGAAAATTTAGTCTACAAGATGCCAGAATTTTGAAATTTTACCTTATAATAATGATATAAGATGGATAAAGTTATATAATAGAAATGAGAAGGAGAAAACCCTTTAAGAAAAGAATCACCCCTATCGAGCTACAAAGCTTGTATTGATGTTTTATATAGATTTGTTTGTGATATTGCTATCATAATTTACAAGTCATACTCATTGACCCATGTTTCATGGGTAAATTTTTTTATCAAATCCCAACAATTATTCAAGTAAAAGACCCTCCTCAAGATAGTGGAGTTGCCATTATTGAAAGCCAAAAATTTGAAAATTAAGACTATTTGTTCACTTTATAAGTTATTTTCAGAAGATTTTTAAGAATAACATAAAAATATTTGAAAAATATATGCACAAATAAAATTTTGAGAATAAAGACACAACAAATATGAAAATATTAACAAGACAATTCTATGGAAATATGAAGAATGATGTTGAAGCTTCAGTCTCCTTTTCCCCTCAAAATGTATATGTTTCTTCTAGTGACACGAAAAGGGTGGATTTTGGGGATGAGGAAATTAATGTTGAAGGAGCTTTTGAGGTGCATTGGAGAGTTGAAAAAATTGACCTACAAGATGACCTTGTGTACACCTATTATGCAGGGATTGCAGACCTTCGAAATGTAGTTAGCATGATGGAAATGACCCAACAAAATAAACAAGATGATACAATCTATGATAAAATTTTGGAAAGCATGTGCACAGGCTATGAATTTGTATTAGAATAGGTTGACCAAAATGGAGAAAGCTTTATGTGGTCTTTTGAAAGTTACTAACTAAATCACGAATAAGTCCATGATAGGGGTTCCTACAAGTCAGTCAAAGATTAAGAAGAAGAAGAAGAAACATGATCAAGAGGAAGAGAAATAGGAGACTAATAAAAACACAAGAAGATAAAGTAGACCCTAGAAGTTTCTTGTACGGAGGAGCCTATGGACTCCTTGTTCAAATATTAGAATTATATTTGCCAGTCTAGTTCTATGTTTTCTATTTTATTTTGTTTTTTTGTTTGTTTGTTTCTTTCTTGGTTTGTTTTGATTTGGTGGTCAGCATTTGGACATTATTTTTCTCTTTGATTTGTAATGGATAAATTTTTGTATTTAGTTTAGGGATCTTTATTGTTTAATCAATAAAAAGTATAAGAAACGGTACAAAAATAATTGATAGATCACATTAGATAAGAGGAACAAGATATTTTGGTTGTAGTTGAATTGTAGGAATCTCTAATTAAATTTTATCAATGCCAACTTGTTGCATGTGAAAGCACAAAATCCCTCTCAAGAATTATGTGGAGAACTATGAAGAAGAGGATGATTAGTATGATATATCTAAAGATGAATATACTAGCTATGTTGCAACTAATCAAAACTTGAAATTTTAACATAGTGCTAATCTAGATCAACATGAGTTGTTTTCTCACAATATTGAACATCGAATGTAACTCATGTGAAGGATTCAATAGTCCAAACCATGAAGTGACAACATAACATCTCATATAGGTGCAATAGTATGCAAGTGAAAAATGGATGTCAAGTAAGAAATAATAAAATTTGTAATGGAGTAATGTGATTATTGCTAGATCAAATGGAAATAACATGAACAATAGTAAGAGGAAGTTAATATAGAGAATCAAATGAGAAAAAATAGTGCTACAAAGGTGATGGAGAGAAGAAAATATCTAGTGCAATAATGAGTGATTAAAAAATTTATATGTGCTAGAAGATTTAGAACATTTTGTATCATCAACTATTACAAGTGCTCCAAAATGGATGAATTCACATGACAAGGCTCTATGAGTTTAGTCCAAACCATTAAAAGAATAAAGCATACGTAATGAGAAGAAGGATATTTTGGTGCTCTAATTTTTAGATCCAAATCCCTAAGGTTTGATAATCTCCTAAGTGTTAAGAGTTTCAAACCTAGGAAGAATACCATTAAACATATGTTTAGGTTAGGTAGTTAAGGACCAATTGTTGAGGTGTGTAAAAACTCCACTTTTGACTCTACTAAACCAAGGGAGGTAACCTTAAGGTGATACAATAAATATTACCACAAAGACCAACATAAAACTTAATACAAACCATACCCATTGCACAGTGCACCCTTATTTTAATCATCATATTATGCTTATATGATGTTTTTCAATATTCAAGGTCAAGAACCTTATAATGTTAGATAATATTCAATATAAATACCTTGAATATGATTAATGATAAATATTAATTTTATTGTATACATTCAAACATAGTAGTGAGAACACTATAAAATAGGTGGAGCTAGTAGCATATTGGTGCCTTGATCCATTTGGCCAATAGAGTCTCTAATTTTATATCAAATATTTAACAAATGAACCCTAAGGTGATATCTTAATTAGGATATCACAAAATAAAATACATATTCTAGAGTGCACAAGTTGGGACCTATACATACATTCAAGAAAGTAGTAGATAATTGTACAATATTAAGTGAGTCCAATTAATAATTCACGAGAATATTCATATATTTCTTTTATTATTATAAGAAGATACCACAAAAAATAATTTTGAGTTTATAGTCATATATCTTCCCAAATTATCACATATTAATGTAAAATTATACATCACACACATGGAGATACTCACTCAAGGTCAATTTTTCCTTTAATCACTCGATCTAAAAATATTACAAAATTTTTATTAAAAAGTTTCGATAAACCCAAATCATTAGCATATCAAATTCTATACCCAGATCTAAAAACTATGAACTCTATTGTTCTACTATGTAAGTCATTTTTTTATACTCTCTTGTTTCTAATTTTTATTATCCTTTTTTAAATGAAGCACTTTGGATCCTTAATACCCATGAAGGAGGATGCTAGTGTTGCAATTATGAAAGTGTTGTCATTGATTTCAATAGGGAAGTCTACTGACTGGTGTTGTAATTGATGTCAACTATGTGTTAAGGAAGTTATTGTATGATGAAGATGTTGCTCTATTGAGAAAATTGTGAATGAGGAAAACAGGTTGATGCAGGTTGTGCATGTATAGTTGAGATATTAAGGAATTGTTGTGAGTACATGGAGCTATCTTCTTGTTGCAGTGTCTGAAGACCCATTGGAATGAAGTAATGAGTTGAGATGATTTCCCTGGTACTTGGTTTCCAAATGCTTTTGAGAAAATTTGATAAATAGAGTAAACTGTGAACAAGGCCTACCTGTTGTTTTGAGTTGAAGTATTTAAATGATGCAATTTTGGATGAAGTGTTTGATGAATCTCAAGTAGTTCACAAAAAAAAATTAGATTTTTTTGTAGTGAATTTTGTTGTATGAAAGTTTTGGATCAACTTAAGTGTGTACTTAATGACTATGGTGTTTAACATCTAGGTATTGGATGACCTTGTGTTAGCACTACTTGTGAGGCTTTTAGAAGCATGTTGATGTGTGTTGGAATCTATTTGGGTCCTAATTAAGAATTTTTGTAGGCTTCCTTTATTCTTATTCACTAAGACAATGTTTAGGTTTTGACTTATTTTGAATTTGTATGCATAATGACTAGTTACCAACATTGGAGAAGGTTTTTGAGCTTGAGGTTGATATAAATAATGTGGTGTTGTGAGTTAAGGCATAAATTAAGTGCGAATAAAGTTTAAAGATCAATGTGAGTGAAGTGTGTGATGCAAATTTGAGAAAATAAGTGTGAATTTTATTGTTAGGGTTCTTGAAGAAAGTGAGTAGAAGGCATCTGAAATCATTCAAGAAATGCTATGAGATTGTTGGAGCATGGATTCATTGTTGCATTGAGAAAGTGTTCTCTATGTAACATTCTTCTTCTATCTTCTTGTATTTATTTTTGTGGCACTAAGCCCTAGTTGTGAGACTTCTTGGATAGTGTGTCCTATTTTTTCAATGAGCCCTTATACCAATTAATTACTTATATTGTGAGCTAATCCTCACCGTGGTTTTTCCCTCATTTGGTTTTCCACGTAAATATAGTGTTCTCTTATGTACATGGTGTTTCTATTTAAGCTTTTGTTATGTGCATTTCATGTTTAATCATGCTAACAAAATAAGGGTTAAATGAATACTTGTGGATCTAATTACTATTGAGGGTTTTGAAGGTTTAATTTTCTACAACTAATTCACCCCCTCTCAATTCTATTGTTCATTTCAACAACTAGGTTCATAATAAATTAAATTACCCATGATAGGTATGATTAAAAATAATTTTAATACTCCTTAGATATCATTTTCCCCAAATCATATCTCAAAATGTGCTACTAATATACTAGAATGTACCACGAAAGTGCAGTAAAATGTTCTTCTTATATATACAAGAATTTCCTTCATTTATGGTTCCTTTAGATTTTTTGTAATAAGGCATAGATAAACCTATAAATCCACCATAGAAGTTCCTTGAATATGGTGTGTAAACATTAAACTATAAAATCTAAACTATTGAATTAGTTACTTGGTGTCCTTTGTTCATTCATGTCTTACTATAGATCCATTCCCTTTTGATTAAAATATGTTTTCTAAGGGTTAACATGTTAGGTACGATGGTTACAAGATTTTGTAGATACATTAAATCCATTTTGGGCCATTTGAGAAGGTAGGTAGAGTTTTATATGGAAAAGGTATAAATTTTAGACTTTAGGGATCAAATATGAAAAATATCTCATGCCATGGGTTAGAGAATTAGAGGATTAGAGGATTAGGTTTGATAAGGAATTCATGCCAAGGAGGGATGATTCATGAGGGAAGTTCAATAGGGAAGCCCTAACAAAGAATAACTTGTTGATATGTTAGGATCCATAGGTCAAGCATACCTTAAAGGAGGTATTGAGATAAGGAATGGTGAAAAGTATGACTTTTATAAGTTTTAACAAAGTAATAATGGAGTTTTTGGATTTTGGGAGTGGAAGGAAATGGGTACCAAATTAAGGGTTGGCCATGACTTTAACTCTAAAAGATAAAATTTTGGTGCATAAAAAATGATGAGCAATGGAATCATGATGATGTTAGTTGTAACGCCCCGCTGTGTGAACCCCAAAGGACAATTAAACAATAATTATAGCACAATTTATTTTTTTTAAAGTTAACATAACATACATGTAAAACACATTAAGTCATGACTTCAATTTCATTTAAGTAGATTCATTAGCACATACATCCCTTAGGGTACACGAGAATTCATTACGCGACTGATCCACACAATGACAATAAAGAATAAAAGCCAAAAATATAGTCCATAACAAAGTAAACATTAACAAGTATAACACATACATGATAATCATTGATAAGAAACCATCTGTGTACGCAAATATAACATATACATGATTAAATTAACACATTGAATAACAACTACCATGGACAATAGCCACATAAGGTTTAACGTTACATTACAATACAATGTTCTAGAGGTACAATGATACAAAAGTGTTTCCGAACATAAATGGAAACCAAACACAAGATAACATGATACAAATAAATAGATGAATACAAAGTGTCATAACTGGCTCCAAGACAAATACAACTCTGGAGTCACTGCAACAGCACCAATCCACACCTCTTGATCCTTGACTGGGGACCCAAAGGAGTGCTTAGCACATTCCACCCGACCACGTGGGTCTGAAGACCCACCCCCGATGCTAAGGAGCTGACAAGAAAGAGACCTCAACCAAGAACATCCAAACAGGGAACCACAAGACTCAATGTCATACAAAAGTATCATAAAACTCAAGAATTACAATGACATAATCAACAACATCCAAGAGTCAACACAATAACTTAAATGCATAAATCTCATCACATAAATCAAAGCAATAACTAGTAACAAGTAACCAAAGGATGATCATGAAACACTTCCAAATCAAACTGAATTAATAAACATAATACAATTCCAAATTGCAATTAAACAATACAATAACATCATATCACAGTACCATAAGAGTACAAGGTCATAAGTCAAATATCAATGAGAACATACAAGACTACAAGGTACACCAAAGATGTATCAAGGAAATACTCCATAAATCAATATAAGTCTAATCAACCACAATCTAAACCAACTCCCAGAACATACTTCCAGAGGAACACAATAAAGTAAAACACTTGGGCAACTAGGGGAGAGTGTCATCGCATGGCTTAACATGGATTCTCCAGGCTACCTATTGCAATGTACCGCCTCCATCTACTGATAGATTATCTAGGCAACCAAGCACTAGGAACCACCTCCATCTATGGTTTTCCAGGCTACCTATCTCAAGGAATTTCCCCATAGAGTTGCTCTTGTGGAACCGTTAACCTTTCATGAAGACAAGGCAACGATCTTGCCAACCACAACCTTCTCAATCCCCTTTAGCCTGTGATAGCACTAAAAGGCGGATGAGGCATCAATTTTTTTAAATCTTATAATGATATTACTACCCAACCCTCCTAAGTTAATTATTATGTTTTCACTTGATTACTAACTCACTCGTGGGTTATCCTGTGCCCTTTCACTTAAATGGGGCACCAGCCCCCATGAGGAGCCACTTTCCCTAGAGACCCAACAACATGAAACCAAAAACAACCAAGGGTTGTACAACATAACAAGAACATTAGAACACAATAGAGAAACATGCGAGGCATTACCCATCTCGCTATAAACACATAACGAAGTCTCAACAATTCTCATACAACCCTTTCAAAAAAATCCTGATACCAAAACACTTTCCACTTCAACGACACATAAAAGAAGAGACATTGACCAACAATAAAACAAACAAGCCTCTAGAAGACTCTCAAAAATTTTACACTAGGGTTTCCCCATCAAAGAACTGACAACAATAATTGCAAAGCCACAAGAACTATTTTCAATATAAATATAATGAGTGAATATATGAAAATAAGATCAACAACTCCATCCAGACTACATAATCAACTTCAATAAAAAAAATAAATCAAAAATCCAAGAAGATCAACTACCCACAACTCATAAGCAAAATACGAGTTCCCAATTACATTGCAACACAAATTAAATGTCCAAGGATTCCTTGAATCAAAATTAACCTCCAAAGGCATCGAAGGGAGACCTAAATTTCCTCCTCACAAGATACCCATACAGTTGGTAAACAAATGACCTTTGACAAAAATCAACAAACATGACAACAATATAATTTAACGTTTCACCAAAATAATAAAATTGGGAAAACCGCATTCAATAAGAAGCATAAACAACTCACAAAAAGGTATTATATTTTCTTTACTTAGTAAAGCCTTCCATTTTAACAATAAGACAATATACCTTATCTCTACTTCAAGCAACTTGATTCTTCTAGTAACTAAATATTTCTAATTTCATTATTTTCCATAATCATCTAATTTAACATCCTATAACTTGTTAGCAACAATTACCTATTCAACAAATAAATTAACCAATATCTTATTACTAGTATTATTATTTCTTACTAAACTTAAGACACTGAAAAGGAACTCGGTCAACAATTCTATTCTATCAATTGCAACTTACATTTTCCAAATATTCAACCACAAAATACATTGTTTCCGCATTCCCTTCACTAATCTAAATCAATGAAACTACTCTTCATTTTATTTATTTATTATTTTCAAATTCACTAACTATATTTTCTAAATTTCATTTCCTATACATCTTTTAATTAAATGTAATTAGTTTATTCTCTCCTTATTCCCTAATCTATTTTTAAATTTTTTTTTCTCTACTAAATTAATTAACTCTTCTAAACATAAATGTTCTTTAAAAATAATTATAATATATATATATACTCCAATCTTGATCCTAGTGACAATGTTCATATAACAGATTATCATCTTGGCTATATTAGATAGAATGATTAAATAGACCATCCTCAAATTTCTATTCTTTTTCCCAACAAAATAACTTCCCTCCATAAAACAATCACAATGTTAAAATTTCAACAAAACCCACTAAACCTCCCTTTTTGCTAAACCTTGACATCAAGATAGAGTTAAGGTTTCATTTAAATGATCATATAAGATTCTCATCATATGCTCGTACAAGTATAACCAACCTAAGAAACATAACCAAGTTTTAAATTCCTTCTTCATAAACCATGAATATATGGAGGTATAATAGCCTACTTTTATCTTCGAATCCATGCAGAGCTGGAGAAAGTGGCTCGATAGATGAAGGCGACAGGTCATTTTCCGTTCCAAGGCATTTAATTACTATTGGAGAAATTGAGGAAATAAAGAATTCTAAGAGATGAGGATTTTGTTTTACTTAACTTTAAAGAGGGGCAATGTTCTAGCGGAGATTGTTGGTGTTGCTAAATGAACGATTCCGAAAACTAGACCTACACAATAATAATGTGTACTATATCAGATATCCAATAATAATGAAAGGACAACTATAATGATTGGAGAGAGGGAAAGAGGTATTCTATCTGGTGTTAAGTGCATAGACTATGATGGAAAAGAGTAGACAGATTGACAATGAAATAAGAGAGGTTATCTAAGCTTTTACACTTCCTATTATGTGCAGGTGCAATGGCTGAAACAGGTTGCAAAAAGAATCAAGGAGTTTATTTAAATCTATACACCCTACCATGCTCAAGTGCACCATTGAGATAGGTTATCAATGAAACCAGAGAGATTATTTAATTTACTATACCTTTGCAAGTCTAAGAGTTGCAGTTGTGACGGGTTGCCAATGGTTTCAGGGAGACTATTTAATTCTGAACAATACCTCAACTCTAAATGCAGTAACAGAGACAAGTTGCCAAGTATATTAGAAATTGAATATTGGAATTTGGAAATATTGCCATCTACTCGCATTATTATCAAATCTCACACATTATCCAGGAGGCGGAAGGGAAGGAGAAAGGTGAGGTGCAATTACATGACTTAAGAGCAGGAGATTAATGTATAACCTTTCCTTTTTGTACTAGACACATTTCAGCTTGGCAGAAAGTTTCCAGAGACGCGTTTAGATTGAAGTTTGGGAGTTAAACTTTACCACGATCAAAGGTGAGCTTTCTATCATGTTAGTATATTGACAATATTTATTTTCAAGTACTGCAACTGCAATAGATTGTCAGAAGAATCAAGCAGGTTATTTAAATCTTTAGACTTTCTTATTAGGCTCAAGTGCATGGCTGAGACTTCCCAAAGTTTGGACAAAGAAACCCTTCATAAATGTAGGAAAACAAACGTAGTCTATGTGTATGAAGTGTGACAGAAAATGCATCTTCTAGAAAAATTTTCTCTCTATTTTGTTAGAGATAAAGCGGGTAGTTTGAAACATACCTATTGTGCTTATAGATTTATTTGCCTCTGATCTATGAGTTTGCACACTAGAGGACCTTTACAATTCATTACCTGCAACCATAGTCTCCCTAAAGGATCAACACATTCATATCTATGAAGAGTAGCATACCTTCATTTGTTATGTTTCTCCAGTGATAGAGGGAACCTTGGATCTGTATCTTGCTCCCTTCTGATCTCATATTTGTGCCTCTTAAAATATCTTCCCTCAATCAAAAGATTATAATACTTCCCTTTTTTTTAGTTCATTCTGCGTATCGTGTTTTTTCCCAAGAGTTTTGAATGGATTCATGTATGCCCCAATTCAACAATGGACTCATCATCTTGAAAGGGAACCAATTTTCTCTTCGATTGTGCAAAATTGAAAACATATTGTCCCCCCCCTTTGACCCTCATGCCAGAGGTACTAATATACTGCTGCAGGTGCCCCTTCAATTCTTAACTGAATGTCTTTGCACATTCCCCATAACCGAATCTTAAAATTGAAATAATATTTCTTTGCATGTTTATTATTTATTTCACAAAGAAATAATAACAAAAATATTATATGAAATATTTTATCCTTCGAAAATAATAATAAGGAAGTCATTTAATTTTGTTTATTATACTATTATTCATTACTTCCACAATCATTTATTGATTTATTTTAATTATAATATTCAAGTTTGATTTATTTAATTCATTTTAAACATTAATAATATTTTATTTGACAAAAACACAGAAGTATTATAACTTTTATTTTATTTAATACCTCAAAACACAAACCAAATAAATTGAATCAATTCAAATCATGCCAATCAATACTAACTTTACAAGTGAGTCAGAGGCAACACAAGAACATGACAGACGGAGGGGCACTACATCC
>VDFB02000017.1:82359499-82568904 GCA_007258455.2 Sequoia sempervirens
GAATAAAAATATGCAGTTCTAGTATAACCATGAAAAATGTTATTTTCATACAGAAAATAAATGATTTTAATTTCAAAATGCATAATCAATTTGATATCAATAATGAGACTTATCCTTACAAAAGCAAGGATTATTCCAATAATTATTCACAGAAAAAAAATTTTAATTTAATGGTAATTTCACAAAAACCTATTAAAAGTGCTATGTTGTTTGGCTACTTTCTTGTTCTCCTTTCTTTTCCACCGTTCTTCTTCTACTTTCCCCAATTTCCCTAAGTCTACTATTATGTTTTGTATTTTTTTTTGCAGATTGAAATTTTGTAAAACCCTGTCTCGCAACCTAAAGGACGATGCAATACTGTGGAAGCACAACTAATTTTTTTCCTTAATGTTAAAAGAAGACAAGTAAAGTATTCTACTCTAACCACATACATCTTCTAGGCTACGCAATACGTCTACATGTGAACACATTTACTTATAAAATTTAACCAACCATAGCATATGAATTTTAAACTCAAGATACAACTTACAACAAAGCATTAAACCATTACAAGATAAAACTAACACATAAATATATTGAACATATGTCCACATATACAACACCATTAAATTGAATAATGAATAGATCATAAATATTATTACAATTACATCACAAGGTTCACCTCGATACAAATGAGGTATTACAGTTATGCATAATGAACCACAGTTACATTAAAGAAAGAGAATAACAACTCCAGAGAACTACACTAGCTCCTCGAACAAGAAGATCTTGCCATCACAAATGAAAGAGAAACTCAACAGTATAAGATGCATGCCACCCAACCATCTGGTACCTGTAGGCCCAGCCCCTGTGCTAGGAGATAGTAACAAGAAACCAAGACAACCTATTACCTCTAGACATAGACAATATACAAGACCACACTATACCAGTAAATACAAAACAACACTGTACTAATAAACACAAAACATAAGGTTACATTGCTTCTAGAACCACTAAATAAAATACATCCACTATACAATACAAATCGATCGTTGTCATAGGAGGAGTGTTATCACAAATGTTGCATTGGTTATCCAAAGGAGATCTTCCTAGGTCCCGACCCCCATCTTGGGTTATCCTGGTAACCTCTCACAAACCCGGTCCCACATGCACACCAGTGCGGAATCAATTATCTTTAAAGAAGATAATGATCTTGCTATTCCAGGCCCTGTCGACTCATCTGAAGTTTCATACTAGCCCTTGAGCCAATGAGCGAGGCTAAATTATCCGATTAAATATTAAGCTACTCTATCCCTAATAAAGGTTATTTAATTTCCACTGATTAAAGTAACTTTCACACGAGTTGTCTTGGGACCCCTTTGTGTTCAGTCCCCATTGAAAGCCACTCCCCTATCGACAACACAATAACATATTCCACAATCTAAGGGTGGACAATGCACAAAATACGATAACAAATATCAATTATTCTGTAAATAACAACACATCCCATTCGTGGTAACCGGGTGCTGAAATCAAATCACACAACCCATTCATAATAATCAAGTGTTCAAACTAATTCACACATCATTACAGATGTCAAATACTAAATCTCAAAAATGTGCACTACCCAAGGAAATCTCAAAAAGGGCGAACAAAAGATACAATAACCCTCTCACAATTTTACAATCTCTGAAAGGCTTATAATTTTCTCAACAACAAATATCCACAATTCCCAATACACAATTACAGAAGAATACACAATAATAAGAAGCCACTCAAGTAATTAAATAAATGACCATTAGGATTTCCTAAATCCAATAAATCCACAATAAATTAAACCAACTACTTAACTTCGAGTTTGACAATTACTCATAATATTCAATTCAAATTGCCCGCAAATGTGAACAGAAAATAATACAACTTAAAATAATTCAGACACTTAAATAATCTAATAATCATATTTCCTAAATCCAAATTGAATCAATATCTCATCACATGCAATTATTCAAAGTAAATAGAATTCTATTTGCAATAATAAGGAAATAAAATAAAACTATTTATTTAACATCAATTCCACAGTTTCCTATAATAATAAAAAACTCAATTTCTATATTACAATCATTGCATTATAAAATCTTCTACTTGTATATTAAATATTTTAATAACACAATAGCTATTTAAATATAAATCAACTTTCACTCCTAAGTCATTTTATTTTAAGATTTTATTAACCCATGCATTTACATGTTTTTATTAATATATATACTTCTGTTTACAAATCATAAGGAAATTAAAACTAATTGTTAACTCAAATTTCATAAAAAATATAAATAGAAATCTTAATCCTTCTAATAAAATCATCTTATTATAAAACACCTACTTGTGCATTAGATGCATTAATTAACAACATAATATTCATTTAAATAAATATCTTTTTTAAATAAATATATATATTTTCTAATTACATAATCTAATTATTATTTTCCAATGTTCATTTAAAAATATCTAATTCTGTATGTGCATGCACCTATTTAAAAATATAATAAATTTAAATAATTTAAAATTATATACAATATTTCTAACATATATTTTTAAATAAATAAATATATATAAATTTACAATTTTCAAATAGTATTAATCACAAAACTAGTATGTTGCAACTTTAATAACATTTCTTTTTGGATTTGGGTTTCTCTGAAAAATTTACAGAAGGTGCGCAATCAAGTCGTTTAAAACATATAAAGAATTCAATTATACCCAGTTCATAAATTTTGAGTTATGATTAATTTAGTGACGCACTCTCTCTGTTGTTTTGATTTACAAATTATCAGAGGTTTCCAATTTTCTCAAATGTATCAGAGAATTTTATTTTCAGTCCTATAGATGTTTTCTAATTCCTATATTACTTTCTTTTAAATTTTCTATTGTTTAAAAATCATTCCCTACAAGAATCTAAATCTTCAACGGTAATTTACCATTTTCTACAGAAGAATAAATTATGTTTTCATAGGAAGAGGTTTCTAAGTTTTGATTTAAATTCAACAGAGGTTCAATAATTCCATTATAATTTTATCTTGTATAAATATATTTTAAATACTCAATTTAAATAGAGGATCTAAATATGTTCTTCTATAGAGGTTTCATTTTCACGACAATCTCTTAAAAGAAAGAGACAAGAACTTCTACAGTATTGAAAAATAATTTCCTAAAACATTTCTAATTTGCATTACAGTAATAAAATAACTTTTCAATTTCAAATTTCACAAAAATAGTAAAGAACCTGTTACAAAAGAATGTTGGCTCAAAAAAATGTTGGCTCAAAAAAATGTTTCCGGGCTTATTTGTAATTTCAATTCCCAAAGTAGCCAAAGTTTTCTTCAATGCAATTGCCTCATTCCAGAAGACACATCCAAAAAAACACAACCAAGAATGCTATAGCAAAATAATTCTAAAATAATTTTCTCAAAGAGATCCACAATTTCCTCACCAATTTTCCACAACCCCTCCAAAACTTTTCCAAACAACTTTCTTTGCTTTTTCCCTAATATCTCTTCCAAGAATGAATTTCCAACAACCAGATAACAAATTTCTAACTTAGATTTATTTCAACAAAATATATTTTCCCTCAACAACCAAAGATATTTTCGAACCACATGCATTTAAATAAAATAAAACAATTTACTAATTGCAACCAATTTAAATACTCTTATTTATTTAATTATCATTAATTAAATAATTAATATTACTTAATTACATAACTAAATTAAA
This sequence comes from Sequoia sempervirens, assembly GCA_007258455.2. NCBI lineage: Eukaryota > Viridiplantae > Streptophyta > Pinopsida > Cupressales > Cupressaceae > Sequoia > Sequoia sempervirens. Next base: position 82,363,247 of record VDFB02000017.1, read on the forward strand.
TTTATTTATTCTAAAGCATCCACATCAATAATACCATAAATTAAATACTTAATCAAACACACATTTTAATCTATAGAATTAATCTTGCACAATAATAAAATACCTAGAACAATAATAATAAGGCTAAGACCAAACTCAAACTGACAACACACTGTACTAGGGTAAAGGTATGATTAGGTAACCTGTTACTATCTCCCAATATTACTGTTGAGTAATGGACACACTCAAACTTGTGAAACCAGGTGAAGCTAATGTCCTGTACCTACAAACCTACAACAAAAACAAAAGTTGTACATGTATCCAGATAATAATTCATCCACACCGTGAAGAGAGAATCGCGAAAATCATAGGGCACTCGCCAAGCGAGAGATACAATACCGTTCTCTTCACCAATACAGTCACATCAGAACTGACAAAATTAAAACATCAATATTAACTCAAATAACAACTATGCTAATGTGAAAGCATGTTATAAACATATAATCAGTCACAACATCAACTCATCAAAATATCACCATGTCCAAGTAACATCCAATAGTGTCATTAAGTTTATCAAACAGTAACATAAAGTCAAGATAAACAACCTCATAAAGTCTAGATGAAATCCCATAAGCTGTTTAGACAAGGTAAACAGAGGGGCATTACAAATTTGAGAAAAATGAATCTAAAGTTCAAAATGAACTTCTAGTGTTGAAATAATAAGAGATTATTATCTTTTATTATTTTCTTACTCTTTTTCTATCTTTGTTTTTTATTATTTTTTTTGTTTTATTTTCTAAATTTAATTTATTTTCTTGTATTTTTCTATTTTTCTAATGTTTTCTTCCTCATTATTTTGTTTTCAAAACTATTTCTTTATTTTCCATGATTTATTTCAAATCTATCTAATAAAACAAATTTTTAAATAGGAAACATCACTTTCTATCCATGCATCACAATTATCTACAAAACAATAAATAATAATAATTTAATCTTCAAATGAAATCGACAATTAAAATAAAAACTATTTCTTTTATTTTCTATGTGCATTTAAAATTTTACTACCAATTAATTAAATAAACAACTATAAAGTAAGAAACAATATAAAATGATTAACTAACTAGAATTCCAAATGCAACTATATGTTTACTAAGTTTTTGTGTGTGCGAGAGAGACCATTCCATCTCAACCCTGCCCCATAGCTAGCCTCGTCTACCTTAACCACACCCTTGGTCTTCGACAACCTGCAATTCATGAAAACTCAACCACCCATTAATAGATTAGTGTCCAAAAATAAATTGAAGCAATATAATTCATCATTCTAGAATGACATTTCCTATATTGCATCTTTTCAAAACAAAATAATATTCATTGCATTTCATCTTTTTCAAAATAAAATAATCATGTAGTCGGCACTTGTGCTTGATTTTCGGCATGTGATTAACTCTAGTATTCATGTAATACAAGTACTGGATAATCATCGCATAGGTTTCGAGGCATCTTTATGCAATCATTTCACTATTTATTGAGAGTCCCTCTCTCAACTGCTTCACTCATCCAGCACTGGTAATTTGCAATTGCCATAAAAGTCGCCTTGCAGTTTGAAGCCAAGAAAATATGGTTGGTTATTGGCTTTCCCTTCCCTATAAATAACTATTGGTTATTGGTTTAGGTGTTCTTGTCATTTTTTGTTTTCTTTTACACTGAATCCTTCTCTCTTTCAGGCAATCTCCTTTTACAACGTGGAGGGCCCGTGGGGTGGTGCAAGTGGAACTAGCTGGACAGATGGTACATACTCCAATATCAAGAGGATTACAGTAACACATAAAGATATTATCAATGCCATTCAGGTCGAATATTGTCTCAAGGGTGAAAGCCAGGATTATGTTATTTCCGCACCTCAGCATGGAGGCACCAGAGGCACCTTAGGCAAACCCACTCTAGTATTTAATACATAAAATATCTTAAGTTAATTGAATATTTTTAAGTTAATTGAATATTTTTAGTTTAGTAACTTTTATTATGAAATTATTATATTATTTTCATTGTAATTTTGAAATTATTTCTTTTCAAAATTTACGGCTATTTTTAATACTACATTTTCTATTATATATTTACTGTTTTAGTTTGAGATTCAAGCAAGTATGCATATTATATTTTAATTGTGATTTATATTACAGATTAATTTCGACGAAGATGAATACTTGACGAAAATTGAAGGATATGTTGGGAGTTCCGAGGCTTCTGAAAATTTTACTGTTATCACATCTTTGATATTCACAACCAACAAGAATAAATACGGTCCTTTTGGCACTCAATTTGGAAATTATTTTAAATTGACTGGGAAGGGAAAAATTGTTGGCTTCTATGGAATTGTTGGATATTACCTCATTCGCCTCGGCATTTATACACATCAGCCCTAAACTAGTCATATTTATGCAGTGCGATATTCTCTTAGCAAATAAAACAAGTGTCCTCAATTTTGTGGACAATTTTATGTTGTGAATATTATGTTAGTAGACAAACCTACCCTACTAAATAAAATATGTTGCCCCCTATTCCACGGTTCTTTTCATCTCATCTATGTAATCTCTCTTATTTTGAAGCCATTGATATTATGTTTACATATATATGGCTTGATGCCTTTCCATATATATAAATTGCATCAGTCCCCTCTTGCCCTTTAGACTCAATGGTGCTTTCACCTTATCTATGTGTACTTTTTATTTGCAATAAACATCTATGGATTTATGTACGATTAGATGCATCAATATAGATTGTCATGCATTTGATATTATATACAATTTATTCGTGATACTCTAGTAATAAAAATATTTACATTTAATTCTCTTTTGATATGTACTAACAAATTCATGTCACCAAAAGCTTATGATGTGCACCAACTTTTCATATCACATTTAATTTTATATGCATATTAATGTCCATCAAAGGACTAGAGGGGATTGAAAATCATACAATTTAAGAAGAAAATTGGAGCAAAAAAGAACATCCCTAAAAATACATAATCCAACATAATCCTAAAGGAAGAAACAATAGGTGGAAAACAATAATCCAATGAAATCAACAATAATCACCCAATGCAATGAACCCTAATAGTGTAGAGAAATTCTTATATAACACTCTAAGTCATAAGGAATTGTCTGATAGGTATGATGTCATGTGCACCACTTTGTCTATGAGACATTTTTTTTCTCCTACTCGAGCATACTACGAACTATTGCCAAGCCTTAAAACGATTAACCGTGATTAAACCATTCTACATTGGTCAATCATAATTTAGATGTGTTCAGGTTTTATTGAGTAGTGATTAATCTAGGGATACAAATGTGCTCACTAGTTGACTATTCTAAAATTTGGTTGCCTATTATTGGCCTCAATCAATGTTTATATCATGCCAGTTTATGGTTCTAGTTTCATGAGGTAAGAGAGTGCATGAAATTTGAAAAAGGCTCTATAGACTATAAAATGGCTCAAGAAGTTGGCGATTAGGGTAAAGTCATAGCATGCATAGCGAAAATTATAGAGACACATTACACTTACTTGGAATTTGCATCTAAAATCTCTTTTTTATTTCATTTGTTGGCTTCCTTCTGCTTCATTTTGTACTTTGATGATAATTCTTCTTCTATTATTGTCTAAATTACTATGTAATGCAAACATTCTTTGTATTTATAGTAATGGGAAGAACAAGCATCAATTCATACTCAAACAAAGTTCTCACTTGAGTTTTCAAAGGAAGCACTACAAAGTCTGAAACATTGGACCAAAATGCACTTATCTCAAGTTCAAAGATTCCCATCAATTGCATCAACTTTCTTCTCATCTTATCAATGCAATTTTACTTGATGGAAGTGTCAATGGAGGTCCCCTTTTGTAAATTATAAATGGAGTATGGGTGGTTCAGTCCATGACCTTGTTTAGCCCAATTACATGGATGTTGTGAAGAATCAATATGGTGTTGAAGCTATTTTGGTGCATTTTATCAATAAGGTATGTATTTTACCTTCATACCCAATTATGCACATTCGTTTGAATTTGGTGTGTTCGACAATGAAGTGTAATAGTCCCAAAAATTATTGACATGTGAGGTAGATTCAAGCAACTCTAGTCTAATTTGTAGTTTGAATGCTTTTTAATCCCCAAGTCAATGAAAATTTATGTTGCAATCAAGTGGCTTGAGTGTAATAGACCTTGGTTAGTGTCTATTACATTTTATTGGTATGAGGGTAATGGGAAACTTATTTAATTAATTCTCAAATATCATCATGTCTGGTTTACAAATTTAATCGTTTGCTTAACCTAGAGTAGACATTTCATAGAATAACTAAGCCTATATTTTTTTCATGATTTTAGCATGTTGAGAAAAAAAAATCAATCGTCATCCATGGGTCATAATAAAACATATTCTTTCCTAATTTTTGAAAGGTTCTTGTATTAGTAGTCTTGTTTTAACCTTGAAGAGAAAGCTTGACATAGTTTTACATTCGATTAATCTTCAAAGGTATGAGATGCCTTATCTTGTCTTTTGATGTTGACAAAATTTCAAATGCCTATTTATTTAGATTAGCATTGAAATAGTAAGTTGAAAACAAACATAGTAGAACATGCAACAAATAATAACCCTTGAAAAACCAATGTAAAATACAAATAATGTCAGTTTAATTTATAAAATAAGCATTACATATACTTCAACTCTAACTCTTATTCTAGCGAAAACATTAACCTCAATAAAACCACATGCATCAATACCCACATGATTCTAATCCAACTCTCTAAGTTCACCGGTCAAACTAGAAAAAAAATAGGGTAGTCCCAAACAACTCCTATTACTAATAAAATAGTTGAATTTCTGACTAGGTGGTGCATCACTAATTTATTGTCATTATGTTGACATGTCTCAGGAAAATGAATCAAAGAAAATGGGTGCAAAAACATTGAGGACATTTAATTTTAATCTAGGATAACAAAATATGAAGTTCAAATAAAATACTTATCCCTCACAAACTTGTCATACCCTTCTTATTGCAATAGATATCTATAGTTCCATTTGTTTATAAAGTATAAGAAAAAGATTATATATATTGTGTGAAAATGTCAACCAAATACAGGGTTAGGTAAATGTTGCAAGACAATATATAGCAGGGGAAGCCATATATGTTTCCAAATATGGTTTTGAATGTTTCCTAATAGTTGTTTGATTTTTTTTAGAAATTTACCCAAGGAGGGTCGATTAAAAATAATAGCTTTAACATGTTTCCCTGGCCCTATTTTAAGTTGGTTTTTTTTCAAACTCCATTTACCTCTTTTAGAACCATCTAGGTTGAGGTTTAAACCTTAGTAATGATAGGCTTTGAGTTTTGCATATATTCTAGACAACTTGTTGAGATAGGTCAATGTTATTTGAAATCAATTAAACAAGCGATAATAGGTGGCCTAGAAGCTTGCAAGTTTTGCAATTAACATAGTGGTTTAGAAGTTCTTTAATTTTTTAATTTCCCTTTCTTTTAATTTATAGTTTAGGTTAATAGGTAGCATTATAGTGAAATAGAAGCTATAAAAAAATATGCTAACAACCATTTAAGAAATTTTAAATCTAGATGTAGATAGTTGAGACTGCTAAATATACAACTAGAAATAGAGAATCAACATTCTAAGAAGATCAAGCTTAAACACTCTAAGAATGTGTGAAATTTCTACAAGGAGCACAAGAACATGAACAGTAATAGGAAAGACTCCCTTTTTGTGTAACATGTAAATAAATAAATAAAATTCCTAAAAATATTCCTACAATATTTTTTATCTTGAGCTAGCTCAAAGACAAGTAGCATAAAAACATAGCTAGGCTTCCGTAGTTGTGAAAAACATCAACTCTTCAAGTAGAGTTATTTTGGTCTCCATTATGACCATAATTTTTAGTAGCACAAAAAAATTATGTGGGTAGATGCTCAACACTCCCCTTGTGATTCTTCACATGGGTTAATTATCTCCCATGTATCTGTTAACTCTGGGAGTTGTATCGATAACTAATAGGTTGACCTTTTGGTGCAATGACAATTGTGGGGCCAACAATTGGTATCAAAGTTGAAAATGTGTTGGGTTTGAATCCCCTTGGGTAATGCTGAGGGGGGGTTATTTGTAGATGATATGTGCTTCCCTCGAGATTCGTGACATGGCTTAACAGTCTCTCGTGGATCCGTTAACTATGGCAGTTGTATCAAGCATTAATAGGTTGGCCTTTTGGTGCAATGACAACTTTGGGGCCAATAGATTAGTGAGTCACTTTTTTCTATACTTAATATAACAATAGGAATGAAACCATTTTTCACCACTATCTCTATGTAGTGGATGTCAACTGATTGAAAATTTATCAGATTTGATTATAGAAGAATTTTGAAATGCCACATGTTCCTCTCTATTGAGGGGGGTTGACCACTGAATCTAGAAGTATGTGAATTGAGTGTCAAGGCAACAAGTTGATTTTAAAATTTCCATTAGTGTCTTGTCCATTGTGATTCTTCTAGTCCATTTGTGCATAGCAAGAGGTAGCTGAGGAAGCCTATTTTTTTAGGTAAATGTGAACATGCCAACAATGATGTCTTCTAGATTGATTATCAACGTACAAATCTAATGTTAATTTATCTTCCAAAGTTTCTGAAAAGTAATCTCTAAAATATTTTGGTGTGGAAAAATTTCTTCTACAAGTTGTTTCCATTAGCAATAGAGCTTCTCTGCACCACATGATTGAACCTAGAAATCAAGGCCTACAAGTAAATAGTCATATTGAAAGTAGGTGCATTTGATTGTAAGGGAACATTTTCATAGATAAAATATGTTTCATATTAGTGTTGGTTGTTTAATATGACATGCAACTTTCAAATTTTTCTCTTGCAATAATAGTTGCAGGAGTTGTGGATGTAATTTTTTTCATGTTAAGAAAATAAATGGTTGTAAGCATGTAAAGAAGGGGAATTAGAAAGAGACATCAAGAAAAAGAAAATAAATTACAATACCCTCCCAAAAGGAGGAAGCAAAGTATATTTCTAATTCTAGAACCCTTTCATCTACTAGTATTTACATCTAAAATCTCTTTTTTAATACATTTTTTGGCTTCCTCCCACTTTATTTTCTGCTTTGATAACAATTCCTCTTCTATTACTATCAAAATAACTAAGCAATGCAAACATTCTTTGTATTTACAATTATGGGAAAAATAGGCATCAAGTCATAGTCAAAATAATTTCTCACTTGAGTTTTTAAAGGAAGCACTACAAGTAAGTGCAAAAACAAATGTTGTTTTCTCTTCATTGATCATATCTATGGCATTGGTTTTGGTTGGAGGTGGAGAAAAGTCTAAAACATTGGACCAGTTTTGCACTTGTCTCAACTTCAAATATGCCCATCAATTGCATCAACTTTCTTATAATCTTATCAATGGAATTTTACCAAATGAAAGTGCCAATGGAGGTCCCCTATTTTCATTTGTAAATGGAGTATGGGTAGATCAATCCATGACATTGAAGCTCAATTACATAGATGTTGTGAATAATCAATATAGTGTCGAAGCTAGCTTGGTAGATTAAAACAATAAGGCATATATTTTAAATTCATCCTCAATTATGTGCATTTCATTGTCTTTGGTACATGTTTGATAATGAAGTGTGATAGTCCCAAAATTTATTTACATGGGAGGTATACTCAAGTGAATTTAGTCTACTTTGCAATTTGAATGTTTTTGAATCCACAATTCAATGGAAATTTATGTCACGATGAAGTGGCCTGAGTGCAATAAACCTTAGTGAATGTATATTACATAGTATGGTATGAGGGTAATGTGCAGATTATTTAATTAATACTCAAATATCACCATTTCTGGTTTACAAATTTAATGGTTTGCTTAACCTTGAGCAAATATTTCATAGAATAAATAAGCCTATATTTTTTGTATGATTTTAGGGTGTTGACAAGAACAAATCAACCATCATCCATGGGCCATAATAAAACATACTACATACTAATTTTTGAAAGCTTCTAGTATTATTATTCTTATTTTACCCTTGAAGAGAAAGATTGAGAGAATTTTACATTTGAAATCAATCTTGGAAGGTAAGAGATTTTTTATCTTTTCTTTTGATGTCAATGAGCTTTCAAATGCATGTTTCTTTAGATTAACATTGTAAAGGAAAGCTGAAAACAAACAAAGCAAAAGTGATGAGGGCGCAGCCCAAGACTTAGAAAATAACCCACAAACAAGAGAATAATTTTATTATTCAGAAAATGGTGCTTCTTACATGCAGAGGATCTCAAATCCTCAAGTTCTACAACACACACATGCTGCAGTTAATCACTCCTTTTGCACAATATGCAGCTTGTCCTGTGCTGTCACTCAAAAAATTAGAAACCCACCCATAAATAGAGATCCTCTTTAGTTTGGAGCCAAAACAACATTAAAATTTGACTTTAGGTGGTTTGGCGCCGAAAAATTACAACTTGAAGTTCAGATTTCAAAAGAACATTTGTAATTGTATCTTCTAAAAAGTGCTACCAACTTGTACAAGCACCCTTGATCCTGACACTTCATTCTGAACTGTTTGAACCTGCTCAAAGGTTGTGAAGCTTCAATAACACGCCAAAAATTGGCTGTGGATCTCATCAAGTTTTGTATTGATCCAGGAACTCTAGATGCCTAAATCTAACTGAAGATTTTCAAAAAAAAAACTTAAAAACTAAAAACTGCAAATATTCTTTCTAACCCAGAAGAGAAAATAAAACCATAAATTTCAAATTTCATTATAGACGAAAAGTGGTATCCAAAATGTAAAATATCTAAAAAAAAAGAAACTTGAAATTCTTAACTATTTTTGGGTGATGCAAGATTGCCTTGATACTCATCGATGCTCCTCAAGACGTATTACCTAGGTAATTTGAGAAGGATTCATTGGTGTCTCGTGGGGAGGGTTGAGGAAACCCTAACCTACTAATTGATGCCTTAGAGGCGTTAGGATGAATCTTCCATAGGTCTTCCTTCCATTTCACCCTGCATATTCTTCATATCGCTTTGGCTTTTGGTACTCCTTCCCACACCTACCATCCAGATTTCTTCAATCTCCTCCTTTTTCAAGTAGGTGTCGGAATCCTATTAAATTTGCTTCCATCATTGGTACTTCCCTTCTACACCAATTTCATGATACTCATTAACCCTGGAATGTTGAACATAGGGGAAATGTTGATTCTCACATCAAAGTACCCTACTCATGCATTCCCTGAATCATGCTTCTTCAAAATCTTACAGGGACCGAACTTCTTCATCTTCAATTTGTTATATGTCCCCAATGGAAACCTTTATTTCCTCAAGTGGACCATCACTTCATCACCAATCTGAAACTCCTTATACCTCCTCTTCTGATCTGCCTTAGCCTTATACTGCATATTCATCTTGTTAATATATTCTCTTACCTTCTCATGTATATCCTTGATGTGTCCTGCAAAATCTTCAGCTTCAACACTTATTTTATTTTCTTGGTCCATCTTCCCTCACCTTTGGGAGTCGCTCTAGGGCTACTCCATACAATAACTGAATGGTGATCTACTAGTGCTTCATGATAGAATTGTTGTAAGAAAAATTTCTTCCTAGGTAAGACTGTCCCATCCCTTGGGCTTCTATCTCCTACCAAACATCTCTCAAAAGAGTTACCTTTAATTCTCCTAACAACCTCTCTCGTCACTTCCATTTATTTGTGGATGGTGTAACAAATTTCACCAGGGAGTTCAAATTTCTTCCACAAGGTCCTCCAAAAAAGTACCCCACAAACTTGGTGTCACAATCTAAGACAATACTCTTTGACCAGTAGACCATGTAGTCTCACCACCTCTCTAAAGAATAAGTCAGTAATGTGGACTGCATCATGGGTCTTTTGACATGGAATGAAATGTGCCCTCTTCGAAAACCTATCAACCACTCAATAATAATACAAAGATCAATTATTCCTCATTGTGTCCTTGAAAACTATGAACAAAGTTCATACTATATCCTCCCATGGCCTCTCTCGGGTATAGTAAGGGCTGATATAAGCTCAGATTCTCGCCTACCCTTTAGCTATCTCGACATAAATTCTACAACTTTTGTAATAAACTTTTCACATCCCGCGGACAACTAAGACCAATAATACGTTTTACTGATAATGGAAATGGTCTTTATCCTCGACCACCAAATGTCCTGCCATTCTCCACTATGCTTTTTTTATCAGTTCTCCGGCTATGCAGTCTCCTCGATACACAATTGACTTCCCTTAAATAACATGCCATCCTCGATTATGAAATCAAGCCACCTTGTCCTGTCCACTGTAACAGGTTCCTTGCAAGCTTTCCAAGCCTCTGCGAAATCAGGATCTTCTACATATAGTGTCTTAAGTTCATTAAACCCAACCACTTCAATTCACAGAGATCTTTTCGCCATGGTATGCCTACTACTAAGGCAAGCATCTACAACCTCTATTTGACTTCCCACTCCTACATGTTTCAAAACAAAGGTATAACTTCACAAACCTTACCCATTTCCTTTATATGCCTCGATTTAATTTTTCCGACTATTTAGGTACTGCGCAATATTTGACATTTTTGATCAAGATATAGAACAAATTCCTTCGGCAAATGTCATCAGTTCTCCATTTCTTTAATGCTTGAACTATTTATGTACCTCCCATCATAAAGAATGGTTTTCTCTGGCATCATTTAACTTTTCACTAAAGGCAATGGGCTTACCTTTGGCTTCACAGCACTCCAAATGGCACACCACCGCATGACAATCCACCAAACACCTTGTTGAACTGAGGGCTAAACAAAGTTGCTTCCACAATTCTCTCGCTTCAATGGCTCAAAACTTTTGTTGCTCCACTTTGAATTTTCTAGTCCCCTCTTTATTATTTCATAAATTGTGTGTCCACGGGAATACTACTAAAGTTTTCAATAAACTCATAAAAACTAGCCAAAACCATGGAAGATCTCTCACCTCGGTAGGTGCTTCTGTGGTAAAGTGATTCTAGAATAGCCTTCATCTTCTCTGGGTCCATCTTGAGACCTTCTGTTGATACAACAAACCCCAAGTACACTAACTCCCTCTTCACAAAATTGCACTTCTTTAGATTAATCAATAGTTTCTTTTCTCTTAACTTCTCAAAGGCTCTCTGAATATGCATTAGATGCTCATCCAACATCTTGTGGAAAATCAAAATATCATCTAAATATACAATAACAAAACTCTCCAAAAATTCTTTTAGTACCTTGTTCATGAGCTGCATAAATGTCCTTTTGGGCATTACAGCCCAAAAGGCATGATCAACTTCACTTGTATAGGCCTCTTCGGCCTTGGAAGGCGCTCTTCCATCTACCTCCCTTGAATCCGTGATCCTCGGTGATATCCACTCTTCTATCACCTTAAAGGCATCAGCCCACTCAAATAGTCCATTAGGCCATCCATCCTTGGTGTGGGAATCAGACTTGATTGTTATCTGGCGTTTATGGCCTGCACTGGTAAGTATCCTCCAATTTCATCCTTTCTTTGGTGCTAGTACCGCTATCGTGATGACTCAACTTCCTCTCAGATCAAACCCTTTTCAACAACCTTGTGTTCTGGTCATTCAACTTCTATTTTGCCGAGTTATCTCCGGCGAGTCAGCCTTTATTTCCAGTAACTAGCCTGTAGTGAATCAAGTCAATTTGATGACTAATCTTCTCCTATTGGTGGTAAACCCTTAGGTATACACATTAGAAATAACATCCCAAACTCATCCAACATCCCAGAAACTTCTTCTGGAACCTTCTCACTATCCTCATTACCCATTCTAGGAATCAATGCATAACACACATGCTCGTGCTTCATACCTTCTAAAAATTTTCTTCCATGTACATAACAAATTCTAGCACTACTACATACCTTTTCTTCAATCTCCTTCAGGGGTTTCAACTTGTGACGAACCCCATCCTTTGTCAAGGAATAAGTGTTTGCATGGCCATCATGTATAGCTCGCCTATCGAACTACCACGACCTCCCCAACAACATGTGACAAGCATCCATGGGGATGATATCATAGAGTACCTCATCATGGTAGCCCTCGATCTTGAACTTTACTAGGCACTGCTCATTGACCAAAACTTTGTGGTCTTTCTGCAACGTATAACTGATAATTAGATGCGGCAGTTTTTCTCTCTTCAAATTTAACTTTTGTGACTATCTCTTACCTAGCTATCAGATTATCAAGGTTCTGCACCACAATAATGACATCAGCAACATTTTCTTCACACTTCTGCACCCTAGAAAGTAAATGCATTCTTCCTCTTATTTTGGTTCCTTTTCCCTCGGCCAATGGTTCTAACTTCAGGGCTTTCCTTTAGCATCATCTGTCACCTCCAGACATTGGGCTCTCTCATTGCAGGCAACCCTTCCATGGCCTTTTGGCCTTTGTCTCCGCCTCTTTCCTTGGTGTTGGTGGACATTCATAGGCTCTATGTCCTTCTTCACCACATCGAAACAATGCCTTTGAAAGTCCTCCACCTCTTTCCGTATCTCGTCCATTCCCCTGCCCTCTTACCTTTGTGATCACCACCTGCTTTTGTTCATGAGGGCTAGAGAAGTTGCTGTTCCTTTGGCTTACTGCACCTTCATTTCGCTCTCTTCTTTTCTATCATTATTTCTGCCTTGCTGGCCTCCTTAACGGCCTCTCTTCCACTTTGACCTCCCTTACCTTTTTGCATTTGCCATCAAATCTTTGTTCACCTTCTCTTCCTTTTGGCACCTTTCTCTCGTGAGCAAACTCATATACATCTCAATGGTGGTCATTCTAACTAGGCTTAACTCTTGAATGCTCTAACAGAACTCCATTAAGATAGATACCTTCTCCTTATTAGCCTCTGTGTGGCCCGTTCTGATGATTATCTTGTGGAAATCTTCAGTATATTCTTTCATAGTTCTGCTTCCTTGCTTCAACCCTTGCAATTTCTTCAACAGATCTAGCTCGTAGTCCACTGGTATAAACTACTTCTTTAGTTTATGCACTCTATCCGGGTGATATTTCCTTTTTCTCTTCTAGTTTTCTTTTCTCTTAACTCCGATCCTTCACCAAATGCTCAGCATGGCTCCTTCTGCAATCTCATTTCACAAACTTAACCTGGATGGTCCTCTATTTCATACCAAAATATTCTCTAGCTGAGCGATCCAGCTTGATCAACTCTTCTGTGTTCGTAATTTCCAAATAACCGTGACTTATGTTTCAGGTCTTTTCCCTTCATCTTCTAAATGTAGCCCTTATTAGCTACATTTGGTCTTGATCAATTGCTTCTTCTTCCTCTTCTACATTTGAACCTTCTTCCTCTCCTTCATCCTCACTTTCCTCCCTCAATTTTAACCCCCTTCTCAACTGCTCTTGTAATGCGTCAATTTGTCTCTAGAGGGATGCCAATGCATCTCTTCCACCAGCATTTCTGCCACCTCGTCCACCTCTGGCACCACCATGCCTACCATGCATCACTCTTGGAGGCATCTTTCTTGACCTCGACCCACAACCACTCGCCCCTCAAAAGGACCGCCTCATGATCACGTATTCTATTCCACATGCTCAAGAAAACCCGCTCTAATACCACTTGATGAGGGTGCAGCCCAATACTTAGAAAATAACCCACAAACAAGAGAATGATTTTATTATTCAGAAAATAGACCTTCTTACATGTAGAGGATCTCAAATCCCCAAGTTCTACAACATATGCAAGTTATAGAAAGCTACAGAATCACCCTTTCGCAATATGCGAGTTTGTCCCCAAAAAGTTACCCAAAAATTAGAAACCTACTCATAAATAGAGCTCCTCTTTAGTTTGGAGCCAAAACAACATTCAAATTTGAGTTTATGCGGTTTGGCGCCAAAAAATTACAACTTGAAGTTCAAATTTTAAAAGAACGTTTGCAATTGTATCTTCTAGAAAGTGCGTCAACTTTCCAGGGCCATAGCTTTTGATCTGAGACTCTGATTCGCCAACCGTTTGAATCATTGGAAAGGTCTCAAAGTCAATAACGCATTTGAAGTTTTCTATGCCAATTTCAGCAAGTTTCGAGGCTGATCCAGGAACTCTAAGTGCCTCAAATCTAACTCGGAAGATTTTCAGGTGCAAATCTGGGAAACTAAAACTACAATATCTTTCAACCTAGGAAGAGAAAATAAAAACTATAGATTGGGAATTTCATTATGATGAAAAGGGTATCCAAAAATGTAAAAACATCTAAAAACTAAGAAACTTGAAATTTAACTATTTTTGGGTGATGCAAGATTGCCCTTACACCACTGGATGCTCTTGCATCAAAAAGAAGCAGCAAATAATAACCCTTCAAAAACCTAATGGAAACACATAGAATATCAGTTTAATTTGGAAAATTAGATTTACATATAGTTCAACTCCAAATCTTATTCTAGCCAAAACATTAACTTCAATACAACCAAAGCATCCATATGCACATGATTTTTTACAAACTCCCTAAGTTCATTCATCAAACTAGAACAAAAAAGGGTAGTTCCAAATAACTGCTATTACTAGAAAAAAATATTTGAGTTCTTGACTAGGTGGTGCATCACTAATTTCTTGTCATTATGTTGACATTATGAGAAAAATGAAGCAATGAAAATGGGTGAAAAATCATTGCAGACTATTATTTTTAATCTTTGGTAACAAAATATAAAGCTCAAATATAATTCTTATCCCTTATAAATTAGGCATACCCTTCTTATTTGTATAGATATCTATAGTTCCATTCCTTTAGAATGTATAATAAAGGAATTATATATATTTTGGGTGACTACCAAATAAATACAGGGTCAAGTAAATGTTGCAAGAAATTCCATGGTGGGGGAAGGCACATATATTTGCATATATGTTTTTGAATGTTTCCCATTTGTTGTTTGAGTTTATTTAGACATTTACATGAGGAGGGTAGATTGAAAATAATAGCTTCATTAATCTTCCTTGGCCCTATTTTAAGTTAGTCATTTTTCAAACTCCATTTACCTCTTTCAAAACCATCTAGGTTCATGTAAAACTTAGTAAGGATAGGTTTTGATTTTTTCATAGATTCCAGTCAACTTATCAAGATAGGTCAATCTTATTTGAAATAACTTAAACAAGTGAGAACCAATGACCTAGAAGCTTGCAACTTGTTTTTTACATAACATTAGTGATTTAGAATTTTTTAAATTTTAAATTTTCATTATTTTTATTTACTATTTAGTTCAATAGGTAGTGTTATATTAAAATAGAAGCTATCAAAAATATTCCTACAACCATTTAAGAAATTTCAAACCCAAATCTAGATAGCTGAGACTACTAAACAAACAACTAGAAATAGAGAATCAGTATTCCAAGAAGAATAAGGTTAAACACTCTGAGGATGAGTGAAATGTCTACAAGGGCCACAAGAATATGAACAATAACATGAAAGAGTCCCATTCTATGTAACATGTAAATAAATAAGTAAACTACTTGAAAATATTCCTACATTTTTTTTATCTTGAGTTGGGTCAAAGACAAGTGGCATAAAAACATAGCTAAGCTTCTATAACTATCAGAAACATCAACTCTTAAATTAGAGTTATTTTGGCCTCCATTATGACAATAAATTTGGATAGAAAAAAAATAAAATTAAGTCTCCTTCTTTTGCAATCAATAGTGTTGAACAATAGGATTACTGAGAGGGGGGTGAATCAGTATTCTATTAAACTTTTTGAGCATAATCTATCCAATTAATAGAACTTATTTGAATGTAACAAAGATTGAAAGAATTAAACAATCACAATATTGCATGACACATGAACACCAATATATTTACATGGAAAACACAAAATGGGAAAAACTGTGATGTGGATTAGCTCACAATTTATTATAACTGGTTATAAGATATTATAGAGGCTCACTATTAGGACACACTAGCGAATAGGGCTCACAACCACAAAAAGAAGAAAAGAAAGAAGATAGAAATGGCCACATGGTCAAGATGTAAACTTGTAGAAAATGCACCTTCCTTGTGCTAAATTTAGTTCCTTTGAAGCTCTGAATACTGACACTATGTACTATATCGATACAAAATACAAAAAACTACTCTACTTTACATTTGTTCAATATTTATAATGCATCTACTATAAATTTGATCATGTACATAAAAAATTTCCATATTTGCATCTCATCACATGCTTTTCGCCCTACAGTCTCTAAAAATTTCTTACATATATACCTAATACATCCACATGCATCAATTAGGTCAGCCTAATTAGATGTGGCCCTGAATAAAATCAAAATTGTCTTGTCGGCTCTGCACTATTGAATACCCAAGATACTGAGAGGGGGGTGAATCATTATCTTCTTAAATTTCTTGAACAAACACCATCCAATTACTCCAATGCATATAATAGTAAAGATAACCAAGAGCATTAATAGAACATGAAAGCGCACAATGCATGAACACCAAGATTTTTACATGGAAAACCCAAAATGAGAAAAACCATGGTGAGGGTTAGCTCACAATATAGAATAACCGATTATAAGATATTACAAAAGGGTGGCTCATTTCCAAGACTCATTTTCCAAAATGGGAGGCTCACTGCCTACACTTGATACAATGAAAAAATGGCTTACAACCAAAAAATGAACATATAAACTTACACCTACCAAGTGTTGATTCAGTTCCTTTGATTCTTAATAAACTAACTTAACACACTTCATCAAATTTGGTGATCCCGCAAAGCTGGTTTACAATTTCTCAGAGATTCTAATTTTTACTAAAATAACATATTTTTAGAAAATATAATGATTTAAGCCTTACAAACATTCCATTTAAATCATTCCAATTGAAGAGGGTTTTATCAAACAACCTTAGACCAAACCCCCTTGGATAGCACCCCGCTAGTTTTAAACCATACCTATAACAGAGTCTCGTTTACATCTATCAAAATGCTAATAAAAAAACCAGTTTTGATTTACCTTTTGGGGCATCAAATGAATTCATTTAATTTTTTTTTTGTAATTATGTAGTCCTTATTATAAGCTTCCCAAAAAGTATAATTTTAAATAAATTTAATTTTATTATTATATTTATTTTCTATTTCTTGTGAATGTAGGTTTTTTACTAAAAATCAACCTCTTTGTTATGCACATGTTGAAAAATAGAAAATAATTTTTTTTCAAACATATGAGTGCACCATATATTCAAATCCTTAATCCAATAGAAAAAAGAAATTCAATACATACAAAAAAATTTGTGTTATACGGTCCCCCTATGTCTGAATTGTAATTGGTTTGACTTTGAAACTTGATTAAGGAAAAAATATTCAATAAAACACTATGAAAAAAATTGGAAGCACTAGATATCGTAGTTACAAATCTAAATTAGAAAAAAATAGAATATTATCCTTCATGGAAAAAAAATTGTGTTCTATGGTGAGCGCCACTCCTTAAAAATGGTGTTTACTGAAAAAAAACTAGTTTTCAGAGGAGATGAAAAAATAAGTGCAATACGATTCAAAAAAATTTGAAAAAAATATATTTAAAATCTACTGAAAAAATATCACAAATCACTAGTTTGCATCATCTTCAAATTTCTCGTGGTTTAGCCGTTATAGGTGCCCAAAAGTGAATATTTAGTTAGAAAAATTAGTTTAGTGTCCAGTTTAACCAAAAATTGTAAACCTATATTGTGGGATCACCCCATTTTCACACTTCTTCACATTTGCACCATACTTCGCATTCATAATCTCAAAACTATCCAATATATGTATTTGAAAAGTATATATATATATATTGGAGGTGGAAAAGTATTTTACCTTTTTTTGAAGACTATAAATGGTTATATTCTTGAATAGAAACCAAATTTTAATAATGGACATCAGTAACATCCAAAATCCAACCAACTATTTTTTTAGTATAGAAAACAAGTCACTTTGATATAAAATTAATTACAACTCCTTTTCGAGAAAAAGTACTGTGATAAAAATCAATACACATAAAGGCTAAATAAAACCTTAAAGGAAATCTAATGAGTGAAACCCTAAATTTGATCACCATTCCTTTCATTAATGGGTATTCAACATGGAGATAAATCAATATTTATACAAGTCTTTTTTTTTTTTTTGTCAAAGGTCATTATGAATTAGGACATAAATTTTCATCAATGATTTCAAAAATGGTGAATAGGAAACATACCTAGTTTGTTGAGGGAAATAAATAATGGCTATCAAAATCAACCCAACGAACAATCCAAATAACTAAAAGACTTTAGGAATGCATGATCACTCCTTCGGGTTCAAATTTATCAATGAATGATAGAAATGATTAGGAAAATCAATGACCATAACTCAAATAGCAACCAAATCCTAGTTCCATTAATGACCATTTGTGTTGGATAGAGTATCATCAATGAAGCCCAAAATTACATTGATAGTTCAAAAAAATTATGGACCTTTGAAGGGGAAAGGAAATTGTGGGACTCCTAAAGGTAAATTTTTTTTATTGAACTTCCAAAGGTAAAATTAAATTGGGAGACTTCCAAAGGTAAAAGGAAATTGTAGTCTATTTCCAAACGTAAAAGGAAATATCCCTACTAGGGTCAATTTTCCACAAATCCATATGCTATATAAACTTATGCAATTACATAGTAGGGTGAAAAATCTAAAATCTAGGAAAAATGACTAAAGGAAAATTTTCAAACCAAATGATATCTGTAAAGCACGAAAAACTCACATACTAAAATAGTATTCCAAAAAGCAATGGTTATATCCAAATAAGGAAAGTGAATCATATGTTAAATAAAATATCTACAATTCACAATAGAAAGTTACAATGATGAAGTACAAATCTCATACACCAGTAGGGGTGTTACATTACATTTGTTTCAATCTTACAAGTATAAGTTTTGTAAGAATACAACAATACATCCAGGTAGATAAATATACATTACAAATTGGCTAAGTAGCCATATAGTAATTATCTAGAAAGAATAAATAATATAGCATCTCACAAGTTTGTTTAAGTTCAAGCATTCACTAATCATTGAGTTGTTTTGGAAACACATTTTTGACTCTAAAGTTCGTTATTTTGGTTTGCATGTCCATTCAAATTTACAATTCCAACGAAATGAAATAGTCCATAAGAAAAATAAGATGTTTATTTTTCATTCTAGAACCAACAATTTACTCAATTTAATCAGATTACTGACATTCCAAGTATATGTATATATATATATCTTTTACCTATCTCAGTATTTAAATATTATCTGCTATTCATACCTAATATCCTGGAAAAGTAATCTTGCATATACGCATATAAATATGTATATATGTATATATATACATATTTATAATTATATATTTTACATAAACAGAAATTTTGATTACATCGAAGATTATTTACTGATCAAATAGAGATTCTAACAACAATTTATACATATTTACTGCCAACTACAGAAATGTATATATATACATACATATATATATATATAAACTTAGAATAAATTATAGAAAAAAATTGTAGCCAAATATGTATATATATTTATCCAAAGATTAAGTTCCATGTAAGGGAATCATAGATATGTAAATAGCAGTCATATACATATTTTTATTGGTAAATGTTCATATTTCAATATAAGCTAGTGAGAGAAAGGGAAGAGGGAGAGCAGCGACCTCCATGAGTTGAGACACATGTGAAAGGGAAGCGCCCTTTCCACAGGCCGCGACCTATGGAAAGGTCGTTGCATTTCCACAACGCAGCCTCCCCACAACTAAGGGCTGTGGTAAATACAATTAAATTCTTAAAGTGTATTCACAAGACTAACTCCCGAATACAAATAAAAAATAATGATGCAATAATGGAATTGATATTTTCGTTCAACAGAATACATATATAAAATATTAATTTATTCCATGCTATTTACATACAGTATGTTTATATATATATATATATTTTCAAAGGAATAAAAATATGTAGTTCTAGTATTATCATGAAAGACATTATTTTCATACAGAAAATAAACGATTTTAATTTCAGAATGCATAGTCAATTTGACATCAATAATGAGACTTATCCTTACAAAAGCAGGGATTATTCCAAATAATTAGTCACACAAAAAAAGATTTAATTTAATGATAATTTCACAAAAACCTAGTAAAAACGCTATGTTGTTTGGCTACTTTCTTGTTCTCCTTTCTTTTCCACCGTTCTTCTTCTACTTTCCCCAATTTCCCTAAGTCTACTATTCCATTTTGGATTTTGTTTTGCAGATTGAAATTTGAGAAAAATGAATCTAAAGTTCAAAATGAATCTTCTAGTGTTGAAAGAATAAGAGATTATTATCTTTTATTATTTTCTTACTCTTTTTCTATCTTTGTTTTTTATTATTTTTGTGTTTTATTTTCTAAATTTAACTTCTTTTCTTGTATTTTTCCATTTTTCTAATGTTTTCTTCGTCATTGTTTTGTTTTAAAAAATATTTCATTATTTTCCATGATTTATTTCAAATCTATCTAATAAAACAAACTTTTAAATAGAAAACATGACTTTCTAGCCATGCATCACAATTATCTACAAAACAATAAATAATAATAATTTAATCTTCAAATGAAATCAACAATTAAAATAAAAACTATTTCTTTTATTTTCTGTGCATTTAAAATTTTACTACCAATTAATTAAATAAACAACTATAAAGTGAGAAACAATATAAAATGTTTAACTAAATGAAATTCTAAATGCAACTATACATTTACTAAGTTTTTGTGTGTGCGAGAGAGACCATTCCATCTCAACCCTGCCCCGTAGCTAGCCTCGTCTACCTTAACCACACCCTTGGTCTTCGACAACCTGCAACTCATGAAAATTCAAGCACCCATTAATAGATTAGTGTCCAAACATAAATTGAAGCAATATAATTCATCATTCCAAAATGACATTTCCCATATTGCATATTTTCAAAATAAAATAATATTTATTGCATTTCATCTTTTTCAAAATAAAATAATCATTTACTTATTTCATCTTTCAAAATTGCATAATATTTATTCTACCACACACAATAATCCATAATCAATTCCACATAAAGTAAATTTAGGTAGCATCAAAGTTTGAGATGTGACGATAACAAAATGTAATAATATCGCAAGGCTTCCTTAGGAAAAACATTGACCTCAACAAACAAAGATTAGGAATAAGACACAAACAAACCACTCAACCATTCCAAATATTCTACTAAATTATAGATTGTCATTGAATTAGAGTCAATCTATTAGCAATTTCATCATGTCACCAAATTTGCAAGGCCTATTGGTAAAAAAATAATTCTTTATTATTAAAATTTTATTCAATTCCCTGGTGGAGAATAATACTTTCGGAACAATTTGGGTGTGGTTCATTCCTCTACCATTAATATTTTTGTACAATCAACTAATATTGTATTAAGATTCGTGTCAAGACTCACAACCTAATATTTTATCAAGACTTGTAAATGATTAATAATGACAAGTACACATTTTTTATGTGGTATCATTTTTTTGATAAAGTATTTATAAAATCAGCTATGGACAACTTGTCAAATTTATAGGACATTCTATATAAATTACAATATAGGCATAATGATAGCACCTTCTTTTGGTGAGGGTGCTAATTAACATATATTAATATCACTTAATTTAGCAATTACATAATTACATAAACATATTAAAACATTAATAGAAATAGACACAAAACTAAATTAAAAACAGGATATATTTTTCGACATTACAATACTAATATTATATATAAGTATTTTTCAATTTATATAATTTACAATATAATTAATATTACAGGTTCGCTCGTGAACCAACTACATAAAAGATGTATCTTTATATAGGAGGGATAATTTAGACGTGTAGTTGAAAATATTTGGCCATGAGGAAAAAGCGAATTGTAGAAATGTGGGCATGTATTAGATGGTCCCAATTCTGAGGTCTTGTTGGTGTCTGATGGGGTCGCTTCATAGAATAGAGTTGTCTTTGTCAACTCATGTAGGGCTGTCTTGATACTACTCTGTCTTTATATAGGAAGGATATGGGAGGCACGTAGTTGAAAATATTTGGCCAATAAAAAAGCAAATTGTAAAAATGTGGACATATATTAGATGATTATTTATATGGTCCCAATTCTGAGGTCTTGTTGTTGTCTGATGGTGTGGCTTCATAGAATAGAGTTGTCTTTCTCAACAGAACATTGGAATTGGAGGGACCACTGCCATGTTTATCACGAAGCTCAGTGTCCTCAATACTAATTTGTCTGTTTTCTGTACGTTTTATGAATAATGTGGTCACAGAGTTAGCTATTTTTTGGAAGAACATTGGGGTTGAGGGAATAATGTAGTCGGCATTTGTGCTTGATTTCACTATTTATTGAGAGTCCCTCAACTGCTTCACTCGTCCAGCACTAGTAATTTGCAATTGCCATAAAAGTCGCCTTGCAGTTTGAAGCCAAGAAAATATGGTTGGTTATTGGCTTTCCCTTCTCTGTAAAGAACTGTTGGTTATTGGTTTAGGTGTTCTTGTTGTTTTTTGTTTTCTTTTACACTGAATCCTTCTCTCTTTCAGGCAGTCTCCTTTTACAACGTGGAGGGCCCGTGGGGTGGTGCAAGTGGAGCTAGCTGGACAGATGGTACATACTCCAGTATCAAGAGGATCACAGTAACACATAAAGATATTATCAATGCCATTCAGGTCGAATATCGTCTCAAGGGTGAAAGCCAGGATTATGTAATTTCCGCACCTCAGCATGGAGGCACCGGAGGCACCCAAGGCAATCCCACTGCGGTATTTAATACTTAAGACATCTTAAGTTAATTGAATATTTTTAAGTTAATTGAATATTTTTAATTTAGTAACTTTTATTATGAAATTATTATATTATTTTCATTGTAATTTTGAAATTATTTCTTTTTCAAAATTTATGGCTACTTTTAATACTAGATATTCTATTATATATTTATTGTTTTAGTTTGACATTCAAGCAAGTATGCATATTATATTTTAATTGTGATTTATATTACAGATTAATTTCGACGAAGATGAATACTTGACGAAAATTGAAGGATATGTTGGGAGTTCTGAGGCTTCTGAAAATTTTACTGTAATCACATCTTTGATATTCACAACCAACAAGAACAAATATGGTCCTTTTGGAACTGAATTTGGAAATTATTTTAAATCGACTGGGAAGGGAAAAATTGTTGGCTTCTATGGAATTGCTGGATATTACCTCATTCACCTTGGCATTTATACATATCAGCCCTAAACTAGTCATATTTATGCGGTGCGATATTCTCTTAGCAAATAAAACAAGTGTCCTCGATTTTGTGGACAATTTCATGGTGTGAATATTATGTTAGCACACAAACCTACCCTACTAAATAAAATATGTCGCCCCCTATTCCACGGTTCTTTTCATCTCATCTATGTAATCTCTCTTATTTTGAAGCCACTGATATTATGTTTACATATATATGGCTTGATGCCTTTCCATACATATAAATTGCATCAGTCCCCTCTTGCCCTTCAGACTCAATGGTGCTTTCACCTTATCTATGTGTTCTTTTTATTTGCAATAAACATCTATGGATTTATGTATGGTTAGATGCTTCGGTATAGATTTTTATGTATTTGATATTATAGACAATTTATTCATGATACTCTAGTAATAAAAATATTTATATTTAATTCTCATTTGATATGTACTAACAAAGTCGTGTCACCAAAAGCTTATGACGTGCACCAACTTTTCAGATCATATTTAATTTTGTATGAATATTAATGTCCATCAAAGGACTAGTGGGGATTGGAAATCGTGCAATCTAAGAAGAAAATTTGAGCAAAAAAGAACATCCCTAAAAATGCATAATCCAATATAATCCTAAAGGAGGAAACAATAGCTGGAAAACAATAATCCAATGAAATCAACAATAATCACCCAATGTAATGAACCCTAATAGTGTAGAGAAATGATTATATAACACTCTAAGTCATAAGGAATTGTCTAATAGGCATGATGTCATGTGCACCACTTTGTCTATGAGACATTTTTTGTCTCCTACTCGAGTATACAAGTGAACCACATGGCATCTTCCTAATAATGATGTGAGAGGGTTGGAAGATGGAAGCAACATTTAAGAGGCATAAATTATCTACGAGGTTCAAACTCAAGATAATTTATCAAAAGCATGAATGAGTAACTATTCAAATATGAAATGTCAAGCTATAGGTTATAAGAATGACATTTCTTTAATTTTATCTCCTATAAAATCTTGGCTACTAAGGAGACTTGGGGATGCAATATGATGATATAACACATATTTTCACTCAAACCAAATTGTGTTTAGAAAGGTTTGAGTTTTAAGTAATCTCTAAGGGTTAAAAATTGGTGTCTTCCTTCAACCTCTAAATGTTACTAATTTCTACGTGAGAAGTGCTATGATTCAATTTTTTCATTGGAAAAAGGCATAAATTCAGGGTTATAAACATATTCTCTATTTTACAGAAGCTTAAATGAGGTAACTAAGATAAAGGTATATTTGTAAGAACTGATATTATGCACTTGAAATTTTGAGTACTTACTCTCCGGGCTATAGATGAATTGGTTTTGTAGCAACTCAAAATAACTATAGATGATCCCATCGAATTCAAGTGAAAATGTTAATACTTGTTAGTTCCTACTAGGAACTATTGCCAAGCCTTAAAACGGTTAACCATGATTAAACCATTCTACATTGGGCAATCATAATTTAGATGTGTTAAGGTTTTATTGAGTAGTGATTAATCCAGGGATACAAATGTGCTCACTAGATGATTGTTCTAAAATTTGGTTGCCTATTATTGGCCTCAATCAATGGTTATATCATGTCAGTTTATGGTTCTAGTTTCATGAGGTAAGAGAGTGCATGAAATTTGAAAGAGGCTCTATAGACTATCAGATGGCTCAAGAAGGTTGTGATTAGGGTAAATTCATTGCATGCATAGAGAAAGATACAGAGACACATTACACTTACCTAGAATTTGCATTTGAAATCTCTTTTTATAATTTGTTCGCCTCTTCTGCTTCATTTTGTACTTTGATAATAATTCTTCTTTTGTTACTATTTAAATTAATATGTAATACAAACATGCTTTTTATTTATAGTTATGGGAAAAATAGGCATAATTCATAGTCAAACAAAGTTCTCACTTGAATTTTCAAAGGAAGTGTAAGTGGTAGAATGGGGAAAACAAGTTAAACAATGCATCTACGCTTCTAAATAGGACATTGCATCTAAGATTAAGAAATTTAAACTAATTTAAACTACAAATCTACAGAAATCTATCCTATTGCTCTCTAACTCTAAAGATTTCTCTAATCTACTTAGCTCTCAGATTTGTAAGCTAATTAAACTATTGAAATGACACTTAGAGAATGAGAAAATGAACTAATTCTATTCCTATGTGATTAAATATGCAAATTCTATTGTAATGGCAGCCATGACTGCAAATGTTGGATGCTTGATTGCTGCTTGATGGATGCTGGAATGCTGAATGCTTGAATGCTTTGGAAAACCTACAGAGTAAGATTGCATAAGTTGGGATCCATTTCCTATAGCCAAAGAGCTGTATTTATAGCTTTCACGGCAACACATTTGCACAGGAACATGGGATAAGAGGCTAGATTTCATCTGGAGAATCCAAAGGCATGGGATGAGAAGAAGGAGCTGATCATGGAGAATGGTTTCTCCCCATGAAAACACCAGGCAAGATAAGAGGGAAGGTGGGTGGAAGGTTGTTGAGAGAATTTCCTGCAGGTTTGTCCCTGAAGCTTTTCCTGTGAATGGCAGTGCCATTAATTTGAATTTTGAGAAATTAATTTTATTGGTGAGTGAATAGTGCATAAATTTAAATAAATTTAATTTATTATTTAAATTTAGCAAAAAGAGGAATAAATAATTTAATAAATCAAACTATAGGGTTTGTTTATTAAATTAAAAGGAGAATGATAATTAAATAAAATATTTTTTAGTGATCTTTATTTAATTAAGAAGAAATGTGATTTTAAATAACACAAATTATTTAAATTGTGTATTTAATTTTAAGATAGAAGTAATAATGATAATAATTAAATAAAACAAAGTTTTTAATTTTGTTTATTTAATTAAGAGAGAAATAATACGATGAAAATGATAATGATTAAATAAAACAAAGTTTTTAATTTTGTTTATTTAATTAGGAGAGAAAAATAGAAGAATTAATAAATGAACTTAATATAAATAAATATTTCTATTTATTTACTAAGTAGAAGAATTTAAGATTAATTAATCAAATAAGTCGTATTCAAGTAATTAGATTCTCCGTGTCTACACAAATCTAACATAAAACAAACAAAATCAACTTGAAGCTAAGAAATTCAAAACAAATAGCAAAAAATACTTACCTCCCGTGCCTCTTTGTCATCATAGCACCATCTTTGCAAAGAAAAAGCAACTATGGTTGATGAATTTTGTATAATTCCTCCTCCTAAAACAAGAGCACGAAAAGTGAGGGTTTTTGACCCCAGGTAGAGTAGAAAAATAGACAATATAAAATGAATCACTTTCACTTTTTTTTTTCTTTTAAAATGATAGCACGAGCGTGTTATAACGTGCTCGCATTATGTCATTTTAAATTTTTTTTGGAATTGGCCACAAAAGTGTAACCCAACTTCAAACATCCGCCCTTACCTGACATAAAGTCTAGGTCTGACAGTTGTAGGATTGCAAGGGACCTTTGTCATTCGGATGCAGCATGCCATGCGCATGGCTTCCTCCATGCCTTTTGTAGGCTGGATAGCCATTTCCTAATTCAGGAAGGTATCTTTGATATTATAATTTTATTTGATAGGACATATAGTATGAACTTTCATAGCACTAATCTTAATTTCAAGTAGTATGTGTTAGGAAGATTATCAAAGTGGTGTTACATACGTAATTTTTTAAAATTATATTTTGTAAATTAGCATCAAAGTTAGATTAAATATATATCTATTCGGCAACACTAGTTGAAAAAGTTGTGACCCAAATCTATTTTAGATAGAACAAATTTGACAAGACCAAGTTTCTAGCTCAAACTATTAGTTAGAAATGTTTAAATGCTACTTTGTTGAAAATTTAGTCTACAAGATGCCAGAATTTTGAAATTTTACCTTATAATAATGATATAAGATGGATAAAGTTATATAATAGAAATGAGAAGGAGAAAACCCTTTAAGAAAAGAATCACCCCTATCGAGCTACAAAGCTTGTATTGATGTTTTATATAGATTTGTTTGTGATATTGCTATCATAATTTACAAGTCATACTCATTGACCCATGTTTCATGGGTAAATTTTTTTATCAAATCCCAACAATTATTCAAGTAAAAGACCCTCCTCAAGATAGTGGAGTTGCCATTATTGAAAGCCAAAAATTTGAAAATTAAGACTATTTGTTCACTTTATAAGTTATTTTCAGAAGATTTTTAAGAATAACATAAAAATATTTGAAAAATATATGCACAAATAAAATTTTGAGAATAAAGACACAACAAATATGAAAATATTAACAAGACAATTCTATGGAAATATGAAGAATGATGTTGAAGCTTCAGTCTCCTTTTCCCCTCAAAATGTATATGTTTCTTCTAGTGACACGAAAAGGGTGGATTTTGGGGATGAGGAAATTAATGTTGAAGGAGCTTTTGAGGTGCATTGGAGAGTTGAAAAAATTGACCTACAAGATGACCTTGTGTACACCTATTATGCAGGGATTGCAGACCTTCGAAATGTAGTTAGCATGATGGAAATGACCCAACAAAATAAACAAGATGATACAATCTATGATAAAATTTTGGAAAGCATGTGCACAGGCTATGAATTTGTATTAGAATAGGTTGACCAAAATGGAGAAAGCTTTATGTGGTCTTTTGAAAGTTACTAACTAAATCACGAATAAGTCCATGATAGGGGTTCCTACAAGTCAGTCAAAGATTAAGAAGAAGAAGAAGAAACATGATCAAGAGGAAGAGAAATAGGAGACTAATAAAAACACAAGAAGATAAAGTAGACCCTAGAAGTTTCTTGTACGGAGGAGCCTATGGACTCCTTGTTCAAATATTAGAATTATATTTGCCAGTCTAGTTCTATGTTTTCTATTTTATTTTGTTTTTTTGTTTGTTTGTTTCTTTCTTGGTTTGTTTTGATTTGGTGGTCAGCATTTGGACATTATTTTTCTCTTTGATTTGTAATGGATAAATTTTTGTATTTAGTTTAGGGATCTTTATTGTTTAATCAATAAAAAGTATAAGAAACGGTACAAAAATAATTGATAGATCACATTAGATAAGAGGAACAAGATATTTTGGTTGTAGTTGAATTGTAGGAATCTCTAATTAAATTTTATCAATGCCAACTTGTTGCATGTGAAAGCACAAAATCCCTCTCAAGAATTATGTGGAGAACTATGAAGAAGAGGATGATTAGTATGATATATCTAAAGATGAATATACTAGCTATGTTGCAACTAATCAAAACTTGAAATTTTAACATAGTGCTAATCTAGATCAACATGAGTTGTTTTCTCACAATATTGAACATCGAATGTAACTCATGTGAAGGATTCAATAGTCCAAACCATGAAGTGACAACATAACATCTCATATAGGTGCAATAGTATGCAAGTGAAAAATGGATGTCAAGTAAGAAATAATAAAATTTGTAATGGAGTAATGTGATTATTGCTAGATCAAATGGAAATAACATGAACAATAGTAAGAGGAAGTTAATATAGAGAATCAAATGAGAAAAAATAGTGCTACAAAGGTGATGGAGAGAAGAAAATATCTAGTGCAATAATGAGTGATTAAAAAATTTATATGTGCTAGAAGATTTAGAACATTTTGTATCATCAACTATTACAAGTGCTCCAAAATGGATGAATTCACATGACAAGGCTCTATGAGTTTAGTCCAAACCATTAAAAGAATAAAGCATACGTAATGAGAAGAAGGATATTTTGGTGCTCTAATTTTTAGATCCAAATCCCTAAGGTTTGATAATCTCCTAAGTGTTAAGAGTTTCAAACCTAGGAAGAATACCATTAAACATATGTTTAGGTTAGGTAGTTAAGGACCAATTGTTGAGGTGTGTAAAAACTCCACTTTTGACTCTACTAAACCAAGGGAGGTAACCTTAAGGTGATACAATAAATATTACCACAAAGACCAACATAAAACTTAATACAAACCATACCCATTGCACAGTGCACCCTTATTTTAATCATCATATTATGCTTATATGATGTTTTTCAATATTCAAGGTCAAGAACCTTATAATGTTAGATAATATTCAATATAAATACCTTGAATATGATTAATGATAAATATTAATTTTATTGTATACATTCAAACATAGTAGTGAGAACACTATAAAATAGGTGGAGCTAGTAGCATATTGGTGCCTTGATCCATTTGGCCAATAGAGTCTCTAATTTTATATCAAATATTTAACAAATGAACCCTAAGGTGATATCTTAATTAGGATATCACAAAATAAAATACATATTCTAGAGTGCACAAGTTGGGACCTATACATACATTCAAGAAAGTAGTAGATAATTGTACAATATTAAGTGAGTCCAATTAATAATTCACGAGAATATTCATATATTTCTTTTATTATTATAAGAAGATACCACAAAAAATAATTTTGAGTTTATAGTCATATATCTTCCCAAATTATCACATATTAATGTAAAATTATACATCACACACATGGAGATACTCACTCAAGGTCAATTTTTCCTTTAATCACTCGATCTAAAAATATTACAAAATTTTTATTAAAAAGTTTCGATAAACCCAAATCATTAGCATATCAAATTCTATACCCAGATCTAAAAACTATGAACTCTATTGTTCTACTATGTAAGTCATTTTTTTATACTCTCTTGTTTCTAATTTTTATTATCCTTTTTTAAATGAAGCACTTTGGATCCTTAATACCCATGAAGGAGGATGCTAGTGTTGCAATTATGAAAGTGTTGTCATTGATTTCAATAGGGAAGTCTACTGACTGGTGTTGTAATTGATGTCAACTATGTGTTAAGGAAGTTATTGTATGATGAAGATGTTGCTCTATTGAGAAAATTGTGAATGAGGAAAACAGGTTGATGCAGGTTGTGCATGTATAGTTGAGATATTAAGGAATTGTTGTGAGTACATGGAGCTATCTTCTTGTTGCAGTGTCTGAAGACCCATTGGAATGAAGTAATGAGTTGAGATGATTTCCCTGGTACTTGGTTTCCAAATGCTTTTGAGAAAATTTGATAAATAGAGTAAACTGTGAACAAGGCCTACCTGTTGTTTTGAGTTGAAGTATTTAAATGATGCAATTTTGGATGAAGTGTTTGATGAATCTCAAGTAGTTCACAAAAAAAAATTAGATTTTTTTGTAGTGAATTTTGTTGTATGAAAGTTTTGGATCAACTTAAGTGTGTACTTAATGACTATGGTGTTTAACATCTAGGTATTGGATGACCTTGTGTTAGCACTACTTGTGAGGCTTTTAGAAGCATGTTGATGTGTGTTGGAATCTATTTGGGTCCTAATTAAGAATTTTTGTAGGCTTCCTTTATTCTTATTCACTAAGACAATGTTTAGGTTTTGACTTATTTTGAATTTGTATGCATAATGACTAGTTACCAACATTGGAGAAGGTTTTTGAGCTTGAGGTTGATATAAATAATGTGGTGTTGTGAGTTAAGGCATAAATTAAGTGCGAATAAAGTTTAAAGATCAATGTGAGTGAAGTGTGTGATGCAAATTTGAGAAAATAAGTGTGAATTTTATTGTTAGGGTTCTTGAAGAAAGTGAGTAGAAGGCATCTGAAATCATTCAAGAAATGCTATGAGATTGTTGGAGCATGGATTCATTGTTGCATTGAGAAAGTGTTCTCTATGTAACATTCTTCTTCTATCTTCTTGTATTTATTTTTGTGGCACTAAGCCCTAGTTGTGAGACTTCTTGGATAGTGTGTCCTATTTTTTCAATGAGCCCTTATACCAATTAATTACTTATATTGTGAGCTAATCCTCACCGTGGTTTTTCCCTCATTTGGTTTTCCACGTAAATATAGTGTTCTCTTATGTACATGGTGTTTCTATTTAAGCTTTTGTTATGTGCATTTCATGTTTAATCATGCTAACAAAATAAGGGTTAAATGAATACTTGTGGATCTAATTACTATTGAGGGTTTTGAAGGTTTAATTTTCTACAACTAATTCACCCCCTCTCAATTCTATTGTTCATTTCAACAACTAGGTTCATAATAAATTAAATTACCCATGATAGGTATGATTAAAAATAATTTTAATACTCCTTAGATATCATTTTCCCCAAATCATATCTCAAAATGTGCTACTAATATACTAGAATGTACCACGAAAGTGCAGTAAAATGTTCTTCTTATATATACAAGAATTTCCTTCATTTATGGTTCCTTTAGATTTTTTGTAATAAGGCATAGATAAACCTATAAATCCACCATAGAAGTTCCTTGAATATGGTGTGTAAACATTAAACTATAAAATCTAAACTATTGAATTAGTTACTTGGTGTCCTTTGTTCATTCATGTCTTACTATAGATCCATTCCCTTTTGATTAAAATATGTTTTCTAAGGGTTAACATGTTAGGTACGATGGTTACAAGATTTTGTAGATACATTAAATCCATTTTGGGCCATTTGAGAAGGTAGGTAGAGTTTTATATGGAAAAGGTATAAATTTTAGACTTTAGGGATCAAATATGAAAAATATCTCATGCCATGGGTTAGAGAATTAGAGGATTAGAGGATTAGGTTTGATAAGGAATTCATGCCAAGGAGGGATGATTCATGAGGGAAGTTCAATAGGGAAGCCCTAACAAAGAATAACTTGTTGATATGTTAGGATCCATAGGTCAAGCATACCTTAAAGGAGGTATTGAGATAAGGAATGGTGAAAAGTATGACTTTTATAAGTTTTAACAAAGTAATAATGGAGTTTTTGGATTTTGGGAGTGGAAGGAAATGGGTACCAAATTAAGGGTTGGCCATGACTTTAACTCTAAAAGATAAAATTTTGGTGCATAAAAAATGATGAGCAATGGAATCATGATGATGTTAGTTGTAACGCCCCGCTGTGTGAACCCCAAAGGACAATTAAACAATAATTATAGCACAATTTATTTTTTTTAAAGTTAACATAACATACATGTAAAACACATTAAGTCATGACTTCAATTTCATTTAAGTAGATTCATTAGCACATACATCCCTTAGGGTACACGAGAATTCATTACGCGACTGATCCACACAATGACAATAAAGAATAAAAGCCAAAAATATAGTCCATAACAAAGTAAACATTAACAAGTATAACACATACATGATAATCATTGATAAGAAACCATCTGTGTACGCAAATATAACATATACATGATTAAATTAACACATTGAATAACAACTACCATGGACAATAGCCACATAAGGTTTAACGTTACATTACAATACAATGTTCTAGAGGTACAATGATACAAAAGTGTTTCCGAACATAAATGGAAACCAAACACAAGATAACATGATACAAATAAATAGATGAATACAAAGTGTCATAACTGGCTCCAAGACAAATACAACTCTGGAGTCACTGCAACAGCACCAATCCACACCTCTTGATCCTTGACTGGGGACCCAAAGGAGTGCTTAGCACATTCCACCCGACCACGTGGGTCTGAAGACCCACCCCCGATGCTAAGGAGCTGACAAGAAAGAGACCTCAACCAAGAACATCCAAACAGGGAACCACAAGACTCAATGTCATACAAAAGTATCATAAAACTCAAGAATTACAATGACATAATCAACAACATCCAAGAGTCAACACAATAACTTAAATGCATAAATCTCATCACATAAATCAAAGCAATAACTAGTAACAAGTAACCAAAGGATGATCATGAAACACTTCCAAATCAAACTGAATTAATAAACATAATACAATTCCAAATTGCAATTAAACAATACAATAACATCATATCACAGTACCATAAGAGTACAAGGTCATAAGTCAAATATCAATGAGAACATACAAGACTACAAGGTACACCAAAGATGTATCAAGGAAATACTCCATAAATCAATATAAGTCTAATCAACCACAATCTAAACCAACTCCCAGAACATACTTCCAGAGGAACACAATAAAGTAAAACACTTGGGCAACTAGGGGAGAGTGTCATCGCATGGCTTAACATGGATTCTCCAGGCTACCTATTGCAATGTACCGCCTCCATCTACTGATAGATTATCTAGGCAACCAAGCACTAGGAACCACCTCCATCTATGGTTTTCCAGGCTACCTATCTCAAGGAATTTCCCCATAGAGTTGCTCTTGTGGAACCGTTAACCTTTCATGAAGACAAGGCAACGATCTTGCCAACCACAACCTTCTCAATCCCCTTTAGCCTGTGATAGCACTAAAAGGCGGATGAGGCATCAATTTTTTTAAATCTTATAATGATATTACTACCCAACCCTCCTAAGTTAATTATTATGTTTTCACTTGATTACTAACTCACTCGTGGGTTATCCTGTGCCCTTTCACTTAAATGGGGCACCAGCCCCCATGAGGAGCCACTTTCCCTAGAGACCCAACAACATGAAACCAAAAACAACCAAGGGTTGTACAACATAACAAGAACATTAGAACACAATAGAGAAACATGCGAGGCATTACCCATCTCGCTATAAACACATAACGAAGTCTCAACAATTCTCATACAACCCTTTCAAAAAAATCCTGATACCAAAACACTTTCCACTTCAACGACACATAAAAGAAGAGACATTGACCAACAATAAAACAAACAAGCCTCTAGAAGACTCTCAAAAATTTTACACTAGGGTTTCCCCATCAAAGAACTGACAACAATAATTGCAAAGCCACAAGAACTATTTTCAATATAAATATAATGAGTGAATATATGAAAATAAGATCAACAACTCCATCCAGACTACATAATCAACTTCAATAAAAAAAATAAATCAAAAATCCAAGAAGATCAACTACCCACAACTCATAAGCAAAATACGAGTTCCCAATTACATTGCAACACAAATTAAATGTCCAAGGATTCCTTGAATCAAAATTAACCTCCAAAGGCATCGAAGGGAGACCTAAATTTCCTCCTCACAAGATACCCATACAGTTGGTAAACAAATGACCTTTGACAAAAATCAACAAACATGACAACAATATAATTTAACGTTTCACCAAAATAATAAAATTGGGAAAACCGCATTCAATAAGAAGCATAAACAACTCACAAAAAGGTATTATATTTTCTTTACTTAGTAAAGCCTTCCATTTTAACAATAAGACAATATACCTTATCTCTACTTCAAGCAACTTGATTCTTCTAGTAACTAAATATTTCTAATTTCATTATTTTCCATAATCATCTAATTTAACATCCTATAACTTGTTAGCAACAATTACCTATTCAACAAATAAATTAACCAATATCTTATTACTAGTATTATTATTTCTTACTAAACTTAAGACACTGAAAAGGAACTCGGTCAACAATTCTATTCTATCAATTGCAACTTACATTTTCCAAATATTCAACCACAAAATACATTGTTTCCGCATTCCCTTCACTAATCTAAATCAATGAAACTACTCTTCATTTTATTTATTTATTATTTTCAAATTCACTAACTATATTTTCTAAATTTCATTTCCTATACATCTTTTAATTAAATGTAATTAGTTTATTCTCTCCTTATTCCCTAATCTATTTTTAAATTTTTTTTTCTCTACTAAATTAATTAACTCTTCTAAACATAAATGTTCTTTAAAAATAATTATAATATATATATATACTCCAATCTTGATCCTAGTGACAATGTTCATATAACAGATTATCATCTTGGCTATATTAGATAGAATGATTAAATAGACCATCCTCAAATTTCTATTCTTTTTCCCAACAAAATAACTTCCCTCCATAAAACAATCACAATGTTAAAATTTCAACAAAACCCACTAAACCTCCCTTTTTGCTAAACCTTGACATCAAGATAGAGTTAAGGTTTCATTTAAATGATCATATAAGATTCTCATCATATGCTCGTACAAGTATAACCAACCTAAGAAACATAACCAAGTTTTAAATTCCTTCTTCATAAACCATGAATATATGGAGGTATAATAGCCTACTTTTATCTTCGAATCCATGCAGAGCTGGAGAAAGTGGCTCGATAGATGAAGGCGACAGGTCATTTTCCGTTCCAAGGCATTTAATTACTATTGGAGAAATTGAGGAAATAAAGAATTCTAAGAGATGAGGATTTTGTTTTACTTAACTTTAAAGAGGGGCAATGTTCTAGCGGAGATTGTTGGTGTTGCTAAATGAACGATTCCGAAAACTAGACCTACACAATAATAATGTGTACTATATCAGATATCCAATAATAATGAAAGGACAACTATAATGATTGGAGAGAGGGAAAGAGGTATTCTATCTGGTGTTAAGTGCATAGACTATGATGGAAAAGAGTAGACAGATTGACAATGAAATAAGAGAGGTTATCTAAGCTTTTACACTTCCTATTATGTGCAGGTGCAATGGCTGAAACAGGTTGCAAAAAGAATCAAGGAGTTTATTTAAATCTATACACCCTACCATGCTCAAGTGCACCATTGAGATAGGTTATCAATGAAACCAGAGAGATTATTTAATTTACTATACCTTTGCAAGTCTAAGAGTTGCAGTTGTGACGGGTTGCCAATGGTTTCAGGGAGACTATTTAATTCTGAACAATACCTCAACTCTAAATGCAGTAACAGAGACAAGTTGCCAAGTATATTAGAAATTGAATATTGGAATTTGGAAATATTGCCATCTACTCGCATTATTATCAAATCTCACACATTATCCAGGAGGCGGAAGGGAAGGAGAAAGGTGAGGTGCAATTACATGACTTAAGAGCAGGAGATTAATGTATAACCTTTCCTTTTTGTACTAGACACATTTCAGCTTGGCAGAAAGTTTCCAGAGACGCGTTTAGATTGAAGTTTGGGAGTTAAACTTTACCACGATCAAAGGTGAGCTTTCTATCATGTTAGTATATTGACAATATTTATTTTCAAGTACTGCAACTGCAATAGATTGTCAGAAGAATCAAGCAGGTTATTTAAATCTTTAGACTTTCTTATTAGGCTCAAGTGCATGGCTGAGACTTCCCAAAGTTTGGACAAAGAAACCCTTCATAAATGTAGGAAAACAAACGTAGTCTATGTGTATGAAGTGTGACAGAAAATGCATCTTCTAGAAAAATTTTCTCTCTATTTTGTTAGAGATAAAGCGGGTAGTTTGAAACATACCTATTGTGCTTATAGATTTATTTGCCTCTGATCTATGAGTTTGCACACTAGAGGACCTTTACAATTCATTACCTGCAACCATAGTCTCCCTAAAGGATCAACACATTCATATCTATGAAGAGTAGCATACCTTCATTTGTTATGTTTCTCCAGTGATAGAGGGAACCTTGGATCTGTATCTTGCTCCCTTCTGATCTCATATTTGTGCCTCTTAAAATATCTTCCCTCAATCAAAAGATTATAATACTTCCCTTTTTTTTAGTTCATTCTGCGTATCGTGTTTTTTCCCAAGAGTTTTGAATGGATTCATGTATGCCCCAATTCAACAATGGACTCATCATCTTGAAAGGGAACCAATTTTCTCTTCGATTGTGCAAAATTGAAAACATATTGTCCCCCCCCTTTGACCCTCATGCCAGAGGTACTAATATACTGCTGCAGGTGCCCCTTCAATTCTTAACTGAATGTCTTTGCACATTCCCCATAACCGAATCTTAAAATTGAAATAATATTTCTTTGCATGTTTATTATTTATTTCACAAAGAAATAATAACAAAAATATTATATGAAATATTTTATCCTTCGAAAATAATAATAAGGAAGTCATTTAATTTTGTTTATTATACTATTATTCATTACTTCCACAATCATTTATTGATTTATTTTAATTATAATATTCAAGTTTGATTTATTTAATTCATTTTAAACATTAATAATATTTTATTTGACAAAAACACAGAAGTATTATAACTTTTATTTTATTTAATACCTCAAAACACAAACCAAATAAATTGAATCAATTCAAATCATGCCAATCAATACTAACTTTACAAGTGAGTCAGAGGCAACACAAGAACATGACAGACGGAGGGGCACTACATCCTCCCCCCAAGGCTTCGACTTACTCCGGGAAGTCAAGTTGAAGCATAAACATGGTAACACCATAAACTAACAATAATAGTAACAATAATAAGCACATCAAAACCACAAGTTAAATCATCAATTAAATGACACTAGGTAAGCAATGAAAATTAAACACATGAAAAAATAAAGAAATGATACCAAAACAAAAGTGGTGATGGGATTGCAACCAGACCAATTTGTCAAACACTAGGACAGATGACGAACTAGGTTGGGGAAACTTTCTTGTCAGCTCCTATGTTCAACGTCAAACCCATTGGGTGTATATAATGCTTGCCATGTCCTGACAATGCAGGTGGAATCGAGGCTTAATTCCTGCAATTCCTGCATGCAAACAAACGTTGTGCACAATACATATATATCACAAATACATCATGAGAGGAACTCCCAGCATAGTAGGGCACTCACGAGTGAGTGATACCACACTGTCCTTCCCACCAAACCACACATAATAGTCAAAATAATTCTAGTAACTCGTAAATAGTTTGCTTCTTATTAGTTAGGCAATATTCACATAAGGATGCTAACCATAAACCTAATTCATCTAGTATATCAAAATGAATTACTACTTGAAATTATAAGTATCTATACCTACATATTACAATTGCATTACCTTCATCACTAGGTTATTGAAGCCAACTTCCTATAAATCAAAAGCTACCATAGAACATTGCACATTAGTACCAATAATTCAAGTTGCATCTTAACCTCAAGATACTATATTGTGCTGAAAATCATAGAATAATTATCCACAAAACCTCAAATCTTTGTTAAAACTCATAATTGTCAGACAAATAACTCCACTTTAACCATTATTCAACACCAAATCTCACATCAATTTCAATTAAAAGGGTAAAATTTTATACCTTCACAGATTCAAGAAAACATAATTCATCACTCAAGGATAACAAAATTGTAGATTCCACACACACTTGACATATTCATACACATAAAACA
The DNA here is from genome assembly GCA_007258455.2 of Sequoia sempervirens. NCBI lineage: Eukaryota > Viridiplantae > Streptophyta > Pinopsida > Cupressales > Cupressaceae > Sequoia > Sequoia sempervirens. Next base: position 82,401,618 of record VDFB02000017.1, read on the forward strand.
CATCACCAAGAAACACATCACACTAAAACTCAAGGGTCCATAGAGCATCCCTGACAGGAAGGATATCAGTGCATTGCGCACTACACTGAGGGTCCTATCCTTTCCCATCAGTTTCTTGCACCATCGACCCAACACCTGTTAACAGAAGAAACACATATTCACAACAATAACAAAGAAAATTGAAACTCAATACTCATGGGTCTAAGCGCAAGGTTACATAGTGAGCGCACATAGTGCCCAGTGTATGAACCTATGCTCTGATACCATGATGTAACGCCCCACCGTGTGAACCCCAAAGGACAATTAAACAATAATTATAGCACAATTTTTTTTTTAAGTTAACATAACATACATGTAAAACACATTAAGTCATGACATGAATTTCATTTAAGTAGATTCATTAGCACATACATCCCTTCGGGTACACGAGGATTCATTACACGACTGATCCACACAATGACAATAAAGAATAAAAGCCAAAAATATAATCCATAACAAAGTAAACATTAACAAGTATAATGCATACATGAGAATCATTGATAAGAAACCATCTGTGTACGCAAATATAACATATACATGATTAACTTAACACATTGAATAACAACTGCCATGCACAATAGACACATAAGGTTTAACATTACATTACAATACAATGTTCTAGAGGTACAATGATACAAAAGTGTTTCCAAACATAAATGGAAACCATACACAAGATAACATGATACAAATAAACAGATGAATACAAAGTATCATAACTAGCTCCAAGACAAATACAACTCTGGAGTCACTGCAATAGAACCAATCCACACCTCTCGATCCTCTATTGGGGACCCAATGGGGTGCTTAGCAGTTTCCACTTGACCACATGGGTCCGAAGACCCACTCCCCGTGTTAAGGAGTTGACAAGAAAGAGACCTCAACCAAGAACATCCAAACAGGGAACCACAAGACTCAATGTCATACAAAAGTATCATAAAACTCAAGGATTACAATGACATAATCAACAACATCCAAGAGTCAACACGATAACTTAAAGTCATAAATTTCATCACATAAATCAAAGCAATAACCAGTAACAAGTAACCAAAGGATGATCATGAAACACTTCCAAATCAAATTGAATTAATAAACAAAATACAATTCCAAATTGCAATTAAACAATACAATAACATCATATCATAGTACCATAAGAGTACAAGGTCATAAGTCAAATATCAATGAGAACATACAAGACCACAAGGTACACCAAAGATGTATCAAGGCAATACTCCATAAATCAATATAAGTCTAATCAACCATAATCTAAACCAACTCCCAGAACATACTTCTAGAGGAACACAATAAAGTAAAACACCTAGGCAACTAGGGGAGAGTGTCATCGCATGGCTTAACATGGATTCTCCAGGCTACCTATTGCAAGGTACCGCCTCCATCTACTGACGGATTATCTAGGCAACCAAGCACTAGGAACCATCTCCATCTACTGATAGATTATCCAGGAAACCGGGCACTAGGAACCACCTCCATCTATGGTTTTCCAGGCTACCTATCTCAAGGAAACGCCCCATACAGTTGCTCATGCGGAACTGTTAACCTTTCATGAAGACAAGGCAACAATCTTGCCAACCACGGCCTTCTCAATCCCCTTTAGCCTATGATAGCACTAAAAGGTGGATGAGGCGTCAATTTTTTTAAATCTTATAATGATATTACTAGCCAACCCTCCTAAGTTAATTATTAGGTTTTCACTTGATAACTAACTCACTCATGGGTTATCCTGTGCCCTTCCCCTTAAACGGGGCGCCAGCCCCCACGAGGAGCCACTCTCCCTAGAAACCCAACAACATCAAAACAAAAACAACCAAGGGTTGTACAACATAACAAGAACATTAGAACACAATAGAGAAACATGCGAGGCATTACCCATCTCACTATAAACACATAACCAAGTCTCAACAATTCTCGTACAACCCTTTCAAAAAAATCCTGATACCAAAATACTTGCCACTTCAAGGGCACATAAAAGAAGAGACATAGACCAACAATAAAACAAACAAGCCTCTAGAAGACACTCAAAAGTTTACACTAGGGTTTCCCCATCAAAGAACTGACAACAATAATTGCAAAGCCACAAGAACTATTTTCAATACAAATATAATGAGTGAATATACGAAAATAAGCTCAACAACTCCATCCAGACTACATAATCAACTTCAATACAAAATAAATAAAAAATACAAGAAGATCAACTACCCACAATTCATAAGCAAAATACAAGTTCCCAATTACATTGCAACACAAATTAAATGTCCAAGGATTCCTTGAATCAAAATTAATCTCCAAAGGCATTCACACTAACATGGAACCATCCAGAAACAAACCTTCAACAATAGAGGTAAAAGCATGAAACTAGGCATCAAAGGGAGACCTCAATTTCCTCCTCACAAGATACCCATACAGTTGGTAAACAAATGACCTTTGACAAAAATCAACAAACATGACAACAATATAATTTAACGTTTCACCAAAATAATAAAATTGGGAAAACCGCATTCAATAAGAAGCATAAACAACTCACAAAAAGGTATTATATTTTCTTTACTTAGTAAATCCTTCCATTTTAACAATAAGACAATATACCTTATCTCTCCTTCAAGCAACTTGATTCTTCTAATAACTAAATATTTCTAATTTCATTATTTTGCATAATCATCTAATTTAACATCCTATAACTTGTTAGCAACAATTACCTATTCAACAAATAAATTAACCAATATCTTATTACTAGTATTATCATTTCTTACTAAACTTAAGACAATAAAAGGGAACTCGGTCAACAATTCTATTCTATCAATTGCAACTTACATTTTCCAAATATTCAACCACAAAATACATTGTTTCCGCATTCCCTTTACTAATCTAAATCAATGAAACTACTCTTCATTTTATTTATTTATTATTTTCAAATTCACTAACTATATTTTCTAAATATCATTTCCTATCCATCTTTTAATTAAATGTAATTAGTTTATTCTCTCCTTATTCCCTAATCTATTTTTAAAAAAAAAAATTCTCTACTAAATTAATTAACTCTTCAAAACATAAATGTTCTTTAAAAATAATTATAATATATATATATACTCCAATCTTGATCCTAGTGACAATGTTCGTATAACAGATTATCATCTTGGCTATATCAGATAGAATGATTAAATAGACCATCCTCAAATTTCTATTCTTTTTCCCAACAAAATAACTTCCCTCCATAAAACAATCACAATGTTAAAATTTCAACACAACCCACTAAACCTCCTTTTTTGCTAAACCTTGACATCAAGGTAGAGTTAAGGTTTCATTTAAATGATCATATAAGATTCTCATCATATGCTCGTACAAGTATAACCAACCCAAGAAACATAACCAAGTTTTAAATTCCTTCTTCATAAACCATGAATACATGGGGGTATAATAGCCTACTTTTATCTTTGAATCCATGCAGAGCTGGAGAAAGTGGCTCGATAGATGAAGGCGACGGGTCATTTTCAGTTCCAAGGCATTTAATTACTGTACGAGAAATTAAGGAAATAAAGAATTATAAGAGATGAGGATTTTTTTTTACTTAACTTTAAAGAGGGGCAATGTTCTAGCGGAGATTGTTGCTGTTGCTATATGAACGATTCTGAAAACTAGACCTACACAATAATAATGTGTACTATATCAGATATCAAATAATAATGAAAGGACATAACTATAATGATTGGAGAGAGGGAAAGAGGCATTCTAACTGGTGTTAAGTGCATAGACTGCGATGGAAAAGAGAAGAAAAATTGACAATGAAATAAGAGAGGTTATTTAAGCTTTTACACTTCTTATTATGTCCAGGTGCGATGGCTGAAACAAGTTGCAAAAAGAATCAGGAAGTTTATTTAAATCTATACACCCTACCATGCTCAAGTACGCCATTGAGACAGGTTATCAATGAAACCAGAGAGATTATTTAATTTAATATACCTTTGCAAGTCTAAGAGTTGTAGCTGTGACGGGTTGCCAATGGTTTCAGGAAGACTATTTAATTCTAAACAATACCTCAACTCTAAATGCAGTAACAAAGATAGGTTGCTAAGTATATTAGAAAGTGAATATTGGAATTTGGAAATATCCCCATCTACTCGCATTATTATCAAATCTCACACATTATCCATGAGGCGGAAGGGAAGGAGAAAGGTGAGGTGCAATTATGTGACTTAAGAGCAGGAGATTAATGTATAACCTTTCCTTTTTGTACTAGACGCATTTCAGCTTGGCAGCAAGTTTCCAGAGACACGTTCAGATTGAAGTTTGGGAGTTAAACTTTACCACGATCAAAGGTGACCTTTCTATCATAATAGTATATTGACAATATTTATTTTCAAGTACTGCAACTGCGATAGATTGTCAGAAGAATCTTTAGACTTTCTTATTAGGCTCAAGTGCGCGGCTAAGACTTCCCAAAGTTTGGACAAAGAAACCCTTCATAAATGCAAGAAAACAAACGCAGTCTATGTGTATGAAGTGTGACAGAAAATGCATCTTCTAGAAAAAATTTCTCTCTATTTTGTTAGAGATAAAGAGGGTAGTCTGAAACATACCTATTGTGCTTATGGATTTATTTTCCTCTGATCTATGAGTTTGCACACTAGAGGACCTTGACAATTCATTCCCTGCAACCATAGTCTCCCTAAAGGATCAACACATTCATATCTATGAAGAAGAGTAGCATACCTTCATTTGTTATGTTTCTCCAGTGATAGAGGGAACCTTGGATTTGTATCTTGCTCCCTTCCGATCTCATATTTGTGCCTCTTAAAATATCTTCCCTCAATCAAAAGTTTATAATTATTCCCTTTTTTTTTAGTTCATTCTGGATATCGTGTTTTTTCCCAAGAGTTTTGAATGGATTCATGTACGCCCCAATTCAACAATGGACTCGTCATCTTCAAAGGGAACCAATTTTCTCTTCGATTGTGCAAAATTGAAAACATATTGTCCCCCCCCCTTTGACCCTCATGCCAGAGGTACTAATATACTGCTGCAGGTGCCCCTTCAATTCCTAACTGAATGTCTTTGCACGTTCCCCATAAAAAAATCTTGAAATTGAAATAATATTTCTTTGCATGTTTATTATTTATTTCACAAAGAAATAATAATAAAAATCTTATATGAAATATTTTATCCTCTGAAAATAATAATAAGGAAGTCATTTAATTTTGTTTATTATACTATTATTCATTACTTCCACAATCATTTATTTATTTATTTATTTATTTTAATTATAATATTCAAGTTTGATTTATTTAATTCATTTTAAACATTAATAATATTTTATTTGAAAAAAACACAGAAGTATTATAACTTTTATTTTATTTAATACCTCAAAACATAAACTGAATAAATTGAATCAATTCAAATCATGCCAATCAATACTAACTTTACAAGTGAGTCAGAGGCAACACAAGAACATCACAGATGGAGGGGCACTACATTAGTAGGTATGAATCAACATGTAGCTTTAAAAATAATAACATCAACATAACATATTGATGGCATTGGCATCAAGGAATTGGAGTTACACAAGAAGGTATGTAGGTAGTACAACTCCCAAAATTTTAAAATACTTATGGAAAGTTTTGAATGGGTAGAGGATTGGATCAAAATAGTTAAGAGAGAAGTGGTACTTAGGGAAGTAGAATCATTGTGTGCTGACAAGAAGAGTGAGGTGTATGGATGGATGAGGAAGTTTTTTTTTTTTTTGGATACAAAGGACTTAGGATTTTTAATATGCAATTTTAGGGTTCAGGTCTTGGGGATGCCAAAGGAATGGTATCGGGGTAGAGACAAGTCTAACAAATGATGATAAAAAATTCTACAATATTTGGTCAAGATGACAGGGAACTAGGGTGAATGGTATCTAGGTAGGGTCAATTCTTAAATTTTACAAATATAACAACATAAAAAATATTAGAAATATACTAGACATATAACTTTTATGGATTTTTTTCATCTTTTGACCCTTAGGATACCTACACTAGATATCTCAAGTTGATTATAAATATGGGTCAAATAGGTTCAAATGTACATCATGAAAGAAAAAAAGGGGAAAAAGGGACACAAAAAATATTATGTGAATATGATGAACCAAAATTTTCATGTAGTCAAGTCATACCTTGTATTTTTTATGCAAATGATAGGACCCTCCCACATGATCAACTTGACCTATGAAATGAAGATTTCAAGCTACACTAAATCATTTGACTACAAAATCCGATGAAAATTTATGACGAAAGATGTATAATTAGATGTAATGTTAGGTATTTGTTATATTTAATGTGTAATTTTCAATTTTTAAAAATTTTATCCCTGACGTTTCTCAAAATTTTTACGAACTTGAGTTTTCATAAAAATTTTGATGAAGAATTTTTGTCGAATTCTTGACAAACTTGCAAAATCAAATTGTGGCCAACATAAATAAAAGTGAGTTCGACTATTTATTGTGACAGTGTTTTTCTATTATCGCCAGGTTGAGGGTTGTCATTGTCTTTTTCCAGAATTCATTTGTTAAGTTATATTTGTACTTCCAGGTTTGAAAATCATATTTTAAAGCAACATCTCCTCAGATTTCATTTTTAGACTTGTGCATTTTCATAATTTCATTTCTAGATTTTGTTGTGCAAGTTCAATATTCTAATTTTAGGAGTCTAACAGTTGGAAATCATTGTAAAATTAGAATTTAATAAGTTCTGGAATTATAATTTTAAAGTGTTTTATGGGGTCATTAACTTTAGACTATCTTCTCTTTTGCAGGGGTGGTTGCATGCCAAATTTTTTTGGTGTGGTGCAAACCCCAACTTTGGTACCTACAAAACAACAAGAGTAAACAAGTTAGACAAGTGATTGCAAGCCAAAACAAGGATTCCCCATGAGATCCATTTACAACTTCAAACTAGGAAAGAAAATAACAAACACAATGAAAATGATAAAACAAAGATTAAATCCTAATTAGATGTGCAAACTCATGATCCCATGGGGGAATTGGTGCCAATTTGATATGAAAATTGGCCCTTTCCCAATTCCTATGATGCAAGCTTGATGTGTTGAAGATGATTGATCCCCTTTGTTGGTGAAGAATGAAGACTCCAAGCCAAAATCTACAAAAACCTAGCTATGACTCAATGATAATGGATAAAATTCAAGAGATATTTGAGCATGGTAACTTTGCCTAAATTGTGGATGATGAAATGAGGATATGAGCTCTATATTTATAGAATTCTAAGATGGATGAATGTCCAAATTTGAGCAATGTGGGACTAACATTTATCATATGATATGATGCCACTTGTCAAGCTATGAATGGGTGAAGGATGTGCAAGATTTGGGGTTTGTGCCAATAAATGCATAATTTTGAATTTCAAATTTGTTGAAATGACATGTAAGAAGGAAGGGAAAATGCAATAAATGCCACTTGGCTCAAGGAAAAGGACATGTAAGATGAATTTATTTCCTTGTTGGATGTACATGTTGACTTGGAATTTTTGAATTCAAATTGAGAGAATATTCCAAATGATGCCTTGTGAGGAAAATAGAGATTTAATAAATGAATTAAATCTATTTTCATGTGCAACTTGCATTATCTAGAGGATGTCACATGGGATGAAACTAAATTAATCAAGGGTTAATTAATTTAATGAGAGAGGTTAGATGATGTGACCAATTTGACTCAAATTTATGGATTTATTTAAATCAAATAAGAGAGGAATATGACAAGAGATTAATTAAATAAGGATTTTGATTTATTTAATTAAAATAAATGGTGTTAGATTAAATAAAATAAGGTTTTAATTTATTTAATTTAATGGATAGACTTTAGATATTTAATCAAATAAATTGATTATTTAATTAAATAGGGATAATTAGATCAGATGGATTGATTTAATTAACAAAAGGGATTGACTTGATTAGATAAAATGATTTATTTAATTATGAGAGGAATATTGAGGAATTTAATTAGATAGGGGGATTTGATTAAATGGTTAGATCGAGGGATGATTCAGGAAGAAACGATGTTAGGAAGTCAGGATCAGATGCACAATGTCAATCAATATATTTTACGTGTCTACATTTTGCCCCTCTTTGAAGCAATGCACTCATTGCTTTGGTTCAAAGAATAAATGATCTTGATGAAAGCCAAAAAATTTCTATATTTAAAAACTTGCCCCACCACTGCATGGCAAGAGAAAACATGCCATTATAATGCCCCCTCAAGAGATCGGACAAAAATTTTAATTTTTTGGGTGATCTCGCGAATAAAAGTGACAAAGTACCCAATAGGTTTAAAATGGGTCCATGAGGCTAAAAACATGTCTAAATGCAATAAAATGATGAAAAAAAAGCCTCAATCAGACAAAAGTAGGTTCGGGGGTCCAAAACCCTAGCAGGACAGCTATTCAAGGTTAAAAAACCCTAATTTTTAGGCTTAAAAGGGGCCCGAGGGGTCACTTTCAAGTAATTTTCACACACCTCCACTAGCAACCATGAGATTTGAGCTCTGAAACTTTGGTGATATGGCACAATGATAGCTTTCCCTACACATCACTAATCAATTTCAGACATACCAGCAGCCACCTGGCATCAGGGCACCAGTATGTGACCCTTACCCAAGCTTCATTTTTTCATTTAATACCTTAATTAATGCTTTAAAGGAGCGGATCACCTCTAGTGGTGCTATATAGCACCGCTTGGCATTCAAATTGTGCCGCGCAGTGCTGTTTTGCATCCCAATGGTGTAGTTTAGAGTTTAAAAACTTCAACGTTGGGCTCGGGCTCGATGGGTTGGTTTGATAAAGTGTGCCGTAGCATCGCCCATTTCATGAAAATTATGATGCTAGAAGGGAAAGTGCACCATAGCGGCGCCATTTGGCTCTTTTTGGGCTCTAGCGTCGGAGTTTGATTAAAATCAAACTGTGATGCCATCACAAACTACGTTGCTGGGGACGTTTTTGGAGTGTTCGGCTAGGATTTTTTGAAAAAAAATAACACGTTGACCTTCCTTGATGCAGGATGCGGTGAGGGAGCTCTATTCTAGGGAGCATAGGTCACGGGATTTGGCTAGCATTTTGCAAGACTTGAGCGATAGGGACCAAGATTGACTGGGAGTTGCGGGATTGTGGTACATTATGTACACAGCGCCCATGTGCACTGATCTAGGGATGTTATCAGTGCTGGCCGAGAGGTGGCATAGCGAGATGTCGTCATTTCATTTCCCCACTAGCGAGGCCACCGTCACTCTGGAGGAAATTTTGTGCATTCTATAATTGTTGATTCATGGCCAACGAGTGATCTTTGATATGGACGAGGGACATGATGCCCGTGTCAGATTCCTCGCCACATGGGACATCATCTACTGTGAGGGACATATTGAGCTAGAGCGATATAAGGTCATAGCACCTCCCTACCACTAGGCGGTTGCAGTCATCATTTCGGGTCTCATTGCCCCAGACAGATGAGGGTGATACTTCAGTCCTGGCTAGGGGTATTATTGGGAGCAGATGGTCTAAGACAGGATGGCTCATTTCGCATGGGGGCCTGTTCTTCTAGCTTTGCTTTACAGGGACCTTCATGAGTATGTATACATGGATGGTAGAGCGCTACGGGTTGGGGTAACTTTACTTCATGTCTTGGTGTGGGAGAACATTTTTGTGCTACGTCCACATGTCATTCCAGTTATGATGGGGGCAGACAATGCCCTCGTGGCATGATACAGATGCAGTGTGTCCTTTACACACACTGGTGAGCACGGGATCCCCTACTAGAGGTAGGTCCTAGATGAGATGCTAGTTTTCACTTGGCATCCATACCTTGGTCAACCTGGATGGGCTAATGATGCCAATCGTCTATTTTACTATTGCCATGACCGGTACATATAGGGGCAGGAGCATACGATGATCAAGAGGTACCTACTTGGGCGCTTACAACATCAGTTCGGAGAGCTGGAAGATCGGCTTGATGATGACTATGTAGTCATCTTTGCTCGCAACATGACACAAGTGTCATGGGGACATGGTATTCCTATGTTAGAGGCAGTTAATAGTTTCTGACATTTGGTAGCCTGACCATGGGCTTATGATTAGGGCTTAGCAGATCTGGGAATCACTCAGGCCTACAGGGACTGGTTCTGACCTCTAGTTCAGTTGACTATTCTAGGTGAGGATCCAGATGTGCGTAGAGTCAGGGGAAAAGGGGGAGGATGAGGACAAGGACATAGGGTTAGGATTCGACAGGATCCACCAGTTGTGCCCCCAGTCTAGCCAGGGTAGGGGGATGTTCATATGCAGGATTAGCAGTAGGTGTTGCTAGTTCCACCACCATGAGCTGAGGGTGAGGATCAACCCCACGTGCAGCCATGGGTACAGCTAGCAGGACAGGCCGATGCATGAGACACCTTGATTGCATAGCTGCAAGCCCAAGTTCAGGTGGTGATAGCGAAGAGAGATCAGGTGAGGGCTGAGAGAGAGCAGCTCAGAGCTAAGAGGGATCAGGCCGTGTAGCAGAGACAGGCTGCAGAGCTACAGGCAGCCACTAAGCTAGGCCACAGACAATAGATAGAGAGTATGATAGCCTCCTCCTCCTAGGGTATAGTGTCAGTTCGATCCTATAGGAATGCTATCCGAGAGGCAGAGTATTACCGATGGGCTTATCATGAGACCATACCCAGAGCAGAGTGGGTCCTAGAGTATTCATAGTGAGCCATCCACAGACCACCAAAGGGTCACAGTGACAGGGGTGACGGCAGCATCCACATGGACCAAGCTTGATTGAGATGATATATACTATTTGTGCCTTATGGGATCATTTTTATAGTTCGATGAGAATTTTGTATTGATTGACACATGTGTATAGTGATCCAATTTATTCTTTGTACTATGACAGTGACATTATTGATGATATATATATGAGCCGATGATGATTTTGATGTGATATACTATGTTCTCCTTTATGCCTAGATGGTTTATTTCTATATGCTTTGTAGTAATGTCTTTATGGATGCATTTATTTCTGATGATGCATGCGTTATGATTATGACTAATAGATCTATATTATGTTAACCTATGATATGCAAGTGTGATGGTTTATTTTTGATAATGCAAATGCAATGGTCCGCTATGTGAACTGATATGCGAAATGATATGTAAATTATGCTTATGAAATGTTAATGAATGGATGCATATGAGTTGTTTGTAATGAACTTTATATGTCTATGCCTATGTGGAATGATTTATGCAATGATAGATTTATGATGTTATTTATGAGATGATATGGATAATGAAATATGAAATGCGATGGTCGTAATATGCTGCAAATGAAATGGTTTAATGAGATGCTTAGAATAACAAATTTTATTATCCTAAGCGTAATATGTGATGCAATGATATGTTAATGTGTAATGTAATGTGAACGTAATGTGGTGAGATGATGCCATTTATGTTATGAAATTATGCATGCCTAATGAATTAAATGCTTATATACCTATTGATTATGCGAAAAATGATTATGAAATGCTTTTGTAGATGCTTATGTGATGATTTATATGAAATGGTTATGAAATGCAAATGAATGTTATGCGATGATTGATATAATGCCATGAGATGTAATGTAATGGGTGAAATGCACTGACATTGATGCACCTATCTATGAAGAATTTTTATGATAACCTGTTTATATGATGATAAAAATGCAATGTGTATGTTTCCTATATGATATGTTTATGCAACATGCTAATGATTTGTGGATGCAGGATCGATGATGATGATGGTGATTGATGATCAACTATCACAGTACCTTGTTAGTGCAGTTAGTAAGAAAAGAAGAAGTCATTTCAACAAGACACAAGATGATGCAAATGAAAATGATGATGATTACTTTATGAGGAATTGAGATTTTCAAAGGGCCAAATTTTCTTATGTTTGATAACACACATGGTATGATGCATCAAGGTATAGAAAACCAGGATGGCATTTGTACCCAGTGAGATGAACTTTTACTTGACAAGTAGATAGGAGCATTCTTGTTCACACTTGACATACGAAAACATTACTAGGATGCACTTCAAAAGTTTCAGACACCTTAGACCAAAACATGGAAAGGTAAACCTATCCATGCAATAGTCAACAAATTGCCCTAGACCTCTTCCATACATACCTAAAAAAGCAAGTATTCACTGAGGTTATATTACAAGAACACCCAACAAGCACAACAGACAAAAGATAATGATCATTACCCCATTCCTATTTCTCTAAATCCTCTATTTTGGGATATCATCGATACATCCTTGGAATGAGCGTAAATAAGATAAGTCAAAAGATAATGACCAAGTAAACAAACAAACTAATGCTCTTCAATACCACTAACAGAAAGAGGATGTGTTTTCTAAGGATGATAATCGAAACTTATTGCCAAAAGATAATGCCCATTGTAGGAAGGATACATCCTAGGACATGTTAGTGGATGGTGGCACGTCATTTCATTTATCCAAAGTTTTCTAAGGGATGATTGATATGGGACCAATTCAGATGATGAGTTACCAATACAAAGAGATAACCAACTTGCTTACGCACTGACTTAGACTTAAGACTTGACATTTGGAGTTTTACTTTTAATCTGCTAGACTTGTTTCTAATTGTTTCACCAATGGTTGATGATGACGATCAGTTTATTATGAGTGGTGTTTATTGCGGGTGCAAGTGAGATGAGGTGGATGGATTTTTTCAAATATTTGGATGTTTTCGATGTTTTGCAATGTTTTGAGGCTGTTTTTGGTATTTTTTGGATTTTTGCAAATGTTTTGATTTTTAAATTTTCCAATGTTTTTTTGGATTTTTTGAGATTTTGACCAAGAGACTAACCTAAAGACCTATCCTAAGGGTCTTGAGAGCTGATCAACAAAATAGCCTTGCCTACGTTATACACGTAAAGACCACGTAGTTTGACTGATGACTTGATCGATTTATAGATGATGATCTACATGATGAGATGTTAGCTTATTATGATAGACTCCTATAGGGCTGATCTAAATGTCTCGGGGGATGATCAAAGATCAAATTTGCATATGTTCAAGCTCAGAGATGATGTAGTTTGACAAGATGACTTGACCAATTTATAGATGATGATATACATGATGAGATGTCAGCTTATTATGACAGACTCCTATAGGACTGACCTAAATGTCTCAGGGGATAATCAAAGATCAACCTTGCCTACATTCAAGATCATAGATGATGTAGTTAGACAAGATGACCTTTTTTTTGACTTTTTGACTAACTTTTTGACCTATTTTGGGATTTTGATGATATGTTTTGATGTTTTTGGATTTTGTAGTTTTTTTAGGTTTTTGGATTTTCTAATTTGAGGACTTTAAGAATATACATGAATCCAATCTGGTAAGAACATGCCCCCAACATGATGCAATAGAATACTTCGATAAAGGCAAGAAAAACTAACCTTGAGGATGGGCTGAGTAGTACTAGGAGGGATCATGATATGAACACATGACCAAGCTACGGTGCTGATGCGTGTGGATGAGTGATGGATGGAGACCTGAATGTGATGGATGATGGAAGCGAAATGGATGGATGATGCAGAACAAGTTGTATAGATCTTGGTGAATGGAAAATGCTAATTTACACAGGGCACCTATTTTCCAAGTTTTCACCAAGGTACTTGCCCAAAGTTCCATTGAAGTGGTTTTCACTAGAGGATGATTTTTTGATCCTTTTTCTAATTTTTTTTGGATTTTTTGCTTTTTAATTTTTTTTTGTCACAAAGATGCTTGTTTGCTAGGTTTTCGTCAAAGTAACCATTTTTTTAGGATTTTTTTTTTATATTTTATATTTTTTAGTTTTATACCTTGAAATATTTAGGCATAAAACTTTTTGAGATGAGAGATATTCATGGGCTCCTACAGGGGTTCCCCTTCGGGTGTTGATAACTAATATGCCCTTGACTTGTAACTTGTTGTGATGACGAATGGTCCCAACCAATTGGGTTAGAACTTTTCTTTGCTACTTGGGTTTTGGATATTCTTCTGATTTTCTTTTAAGACTAGTTCTCTGACTTGGAAAGTCCTACTTCTGATTTTCTTATTGTAGCTCCAAGTCTATTCTGATAGACTTGCAAATGATTCAAGTTATCTATTCATCTCTCATCCAGTAACTCTAGCTCATTTATTCTTGATACCAGGTACTCTTCATCCGTGATGAGGTTTTGCAGTGATATCCTAAGGGATGGTAGCTTTATCTCAATGGGGAGTACTACTTCTGATCCATAGACCAAGGAGAAGGGTGTGGCGCTAGTGGGTGTGTGGATGTTGGTTTGATAGGCCCAAAGGCGGGTTTAAGCTATAGATGCCAGTCATGACCTATGTCATTGACTATTTTCTTGAGGATTTTGAGGATGGTTTTGTTTGTAGCTTCTACTTGGCCATTGCCTTGGGGATAGTACGGGGTGGAGAAGCGATGTTGGATTTTGAATTTCTCACACAAGTCATGAACCTCTTGATTCTTGAATGGTGTCCCATTATCTAAGATAATGGCTTGTGGGACACCTTAACAACATATGAGATAGTTCAAGATGAATTTTGAAACCTGCTTTCCAGTTATATACATCATGGGTATGGCTTCCATCCACTTAATAAAGTACTAGGTTGTGGTGATGATGAATTTATGGCCATTAGATGAGGTGGGTTTGATTTTCCCAATGAGATCGATTCCCCACTACGAAAAGGGCCATGGTGTGATAATAGGATGAAGCTCTTGAGCTGGTGCATGGATGAGGTCCCCATGCTGCTGACATTATTGACACCTTCTAGCATGATCATGTGCTTCTCTTTCCATTGTGGGCCAATAATACCCCATCCTCAGTAGTTTCTTGGCTATGGTCATTCCACTCGAGTGTGAACTACAGATACTGTCGTGTACTTCAGTTAGAGTGGTTAATGCCTCCTCAGCATTTAAGCAGCATAGCAAGGTACCTTCTATGCTTCTATAGTATAAGGTATCACCTAGGATGACAAATCTGGATGCCTTTTTAACAAAGGTTCATTTTAGGTTTGATGGCAGGTCAGTAGGTATGACTCCTATTTGAAGATATGTGTAGATGCCATGATACCAAGGATCACCTAGACCAACGATTCCACACATGAATTCTGATTCTAGTACCTCAAATGTGGGAATGAGAAGTTGCTCAATCAAGAATTCATATTGTAGAACATTGTTGTGGATGTCCAGTAGGGACCCAATTTTTGCCATGGCATCTGTTGCTCTATTGTTGGTTCTAGGAATCTGCTCAAATGCTATTTCAATGAAAGATTCTTTGAAAGTCTCCACCAATTTCTTGTATGGAGTGAGCTTTTCATCCTTGGTTTGATATTCATTATTGACTTGATTTATGATCAATTGAGAGTCTTCGTACACTTTGAGAGCAATGATGTTCCATTGCACTGCTATGCCGAGACCTATAGTCAAAGTCTCATATTTTGCAATGTTGTTGGTGCAAGGAAATGCCAGTTTGTATGACCTTGGTATGTAGTCCCCTTGTGGGGTAATGATGAAGACACCAACTCTTGATTCGTGCTGTGTGTATGAGCCATCGGAGTATAGTTTCCAGTGGTCAACTATGTTGAGGTTAAAAATGGATTCATTTGGAAACTCTGAGACAAGATGGTTCTCAGAATAAATAGGTGCTTCTACTAGTTGATCTACAATAACTCAACCCTTGCTTGTTTTTCTCTCCACATAGTCGATGTCATATTTTGATAATATCATCACCCATTTTTCCACTCTTCTTGTGAGCATTTCCTTTGATAAGAGATACTTGAGGGGATCAATTTTGGCGATGAGCTTTATCTTGTGTGCCAACATGTAATGTCTAATTTTTTTTTTATGCAAACACTACTACAATGCATCTTTTTCGATGAATGAGTAGGTTAGCTCATGACCGACCATTGTTTTACTAGTGTAGTAGATAGCCCTCTTTGTTATGTTTTCATCATGTTGAGCTAGGAGAGATCCAAGGGCTACTCCTGTTGTTGAAACATATAGGATCAATGGATTTCTTGGGATGGGTGGCATTAAGACTTGTGGTGTCAGTAGATATTCCTTGATTTTGTTAAATGCTTCTTCACATTTTGTATCCCATTTGTATGCTGCTCCCTTGTGAAGTAGGTGAGAGTATGGGATCTGCTTGTTCACCAGTTGTGCTATGAATCGTTGGATGGATTGAATTTGGCCTTGGATGCCTCTCAATTGTTTTAATGTCCTTGGTTCTTCCATCTCAAGGATTGCTTTCACTTTTTCTAGATCCACCTCGATACCCCTCATGGAGACTATGTATCCTAGCAATTTACGTGATTGTACGTGCCAAAGACACACTTCTTGGGATTTAGTCTGACTTTGTATTCCTCCAGTTCATCAAAGATAGCACTTAGGGTTGCTATATGATCTTGTCTTTTTCTTGACTTAGCTAGAATGTCATCAAAATAGTCTTCGACTATTTTATGAATCATGTCATAGAATATCAATGTCATGGCCCTTTGATAGGTTGCTCCTATGTTCTTTAGGCTGAATGGCATCATGTTCTAGTAGTAAGTCCCCCATGGACAAGTGAAAGCCATATTATGTTGATCTTCTTTTGCTATCATGATCTAGTTGTATCCTAAAAAATCCATACATTAGTGATAGCATCTCATGTCTTGTTGTCATGTCTACTATCATGTTGATGTTGGGAAGTGTAAAATCATCTTTCGAACATGCTTTGTTCAAATCTCTGAAGTCTATATAGATTCTGATGGCTCTGTCTGGTTTTGAAATAGGTACCAAATTTGACACCCATTCTAGATAATTGATTGGTTAGATGAATCCCGCATCTAACAACTTTTTGAGCTCCATTTTGACCAATAAGGAAATTTGAGGATGCATTTTTTGAAGCTTTTGTTTAACCAATTTTTCTTCTAGATACACTTCTAAGTGATGGACCACAGTCTCTGGATCAAGCCCTAGCATTTCAGCGTAACTCCATGCAAAGTTTAATTTTCTTTCCTTTAGGAATGCTGCTAGGAGTTCTTGCTCTTCTGATAATAGTGATTCTGCATAGAATGTGATATGCGGGGTCTCCTCTATTCCTAGGTTGACAGGATTGCATTTTTCGGCCAAGACTGCTGACTTCTCCTGATGAATAGCTCTTAAAGGAAGATTGAATCCTTCATCATCAAGCACCTCAAAGAGGTTTTCACCATTGGATACATCCTTTCTTTTTTATTTTTTCTTGTCAGAGAGTGCCACAGTGTGGTTTTCACTCAAGGACTTAGATATGATTCTTAGTTTCTCACTTTTGTGACTAAAGGATTCAATTGTTTCCCCATAATAGGCATGTGTGTCCAACTCTATTATAAACCCTACCTTGTGATCCCCATTTAGAATGTTGTCCCACAATCCCATGAATTCTAAGAGCGCCTCATCTTTTTCGAATGTATCAAGAATCGGTGGTCCTCATTGGTCATAGTTAATCAGTTGGGGGTACACTAAATGGATCTCATGATTTTGATGGTTTGTTTCAAAGGAGAGGGTGCTAATCATACACAAGGTGGTGTCCTCAAATAACCTAGGTAGATCGGTCATGGTATCCTCATCATCACTACTAATATAGGCCTCAGTTATAAAGTTATGTGTGTCTCTACCTATGGATATTGGTGAGCATACTTCTGCTAGTATTGGCTGAGGAGAAATATTAACCATTCTAACCAAAGGACTTCAGCCACGTATGGTTATACTCAGAGGGGTACATCCAAGGCCAAGATTTGTTATGGGTCGTGTCTCTAGCATGATAGGTATTATGAGGCCATTGTCATTTTGTCCCAGTCTTTGATTTTTATTGTAGCCCATTGCGAGCATCATTTGTAGGCCCTTGCTTGTCTCATCCATTTGTAAATTAGCTGCTGGTCTTTCATCTTGATATAGCATGTGTGATGGATCTACCTCAATAACCTCATGGCCAACGTCTCCCCAACTTGTGAATTTGGGATAGTCTTCAGAAGATGTTTGTGATGTGGAATCTAAGTTTTCTTGTGGATGTCCCCATGATCTAGGAGATTGTGGTAACTCTCCTATCACAAAAGAATTGTTAGGGAGTTTTTAGCTTCCACATCCATCCTCTTGGATAATGAGTTTGATGTCTAAGATGGTGGGAATGGTGGGAGTGGTGGGTGTCTCTGTCGCAGAAGTGAACGCGAGAGTGGCAGGGTCAATGTATGGTGTGGATGGGCCCTCACATTTTTTTGGCACTTGGGGGATTTTGTAATACTTTGCTTCAATATTTTTGCAATATGAAAATAGTTCAGGGTCTCCATGGATAGTAACCTCTTATCCATTATGTATAAATTTCACACATTGGTGGAAGGTTGATGCTATGACTTCTATCGCATGGATCCATGGGCATCCCAGGAGGATATTATACGGCAAGTCCAAGTCCAAGACCTGACAAGTGGTTTGCATGAGAGTCGGCCCTACTTGAATAGGGAGTTTAATCATGCCTTGAGATAGTCTTTCTTGGTCATAATATGCTCTTATCGTGATGCCCTTTCCTTTGTTGATGGAATCTTCTTATATTTTCAACTGCTTAATGAGGCTGAGAGAACAGATGTTCAAACCCACACCTCCATCCACCAAGACCCTTTTTATTTTTCTCTTGTGTATAATGGATTCCATGTGAAGTGCACGGTTGTGAGAAGGTTGGGAGGGGAAATATTGGTCAGAAAATTTAAGGAGATTAGGTGATATGATATTTCCAACCATAGCTTGGAATTGCTCCACATCGAGATCTACGGGGACAGTGGATGAGGCTAATGCTTCCTCAATGATCTTTTTATGCGCTGATGAGATTTTTAACAACTCCATGATGGATATCTATGTTGGTGTTCTCTTGAGTTGATCTAAGACATTGTAGCCATTAGGAATAGATCTAGATGAAGGGACTCTATTTGGTTGGGATGATCCTGTGATGGTGACTTTTTCGCCGCTTGTGGTGACTCCACAATCTTTGGCATGGGCACCCTTGATGGTGATAACCATGCAGTCTTCATTTAGGGAGGCAAAAAATGTATCATACACATGATTTACATTTCCCTTCCCTTTATCATTTTTATTCCCTTTGCTTCCATGATTCTACATTAGATTCGTGTATATTTTAAGATCCTGATTTTCTATAGGTTTTTCCACTTTTATGATTTTCTTATCGATGAGATCTTGGATGATGTTTTTGAGTCTCATGCAATTTTTTGTGGTGTGATCTTTGATTTTATGAAATTCACAAAGTTGATTCTTGTTATACCAAGGAGGTTTGACATCGGGTTCTTGGTAATTCTCAAATGTAGGAGGCTTGATGAGTTTTTCGTCGATCAACTTTTTCATTATGTCCTCAAGTGGTTCCCCCAAAATGGTGTATTTTCATTTGGGATAACTTTTGCATTGGGGTGGTCCCCTTTGGTCATTGAGATTATTGATGGTTGGATTATTGTTGGGTTGGTGTGTTGTGTGATGGTGGTTTTGGTGTTGAATTTGGATTTGTGGTGTAGGTGTATGTTGGCGTGGGGCACTAATGGCCACCTTGGCATCAACGACACCATCATTATTAACTTTTTTGTTTCTTTCCCACATATGAGCTTTATCATTGTAATTGGATGGTGGGTGGTTGTTTCGTTGTTCATGGTATGATGTTGATTCCGTAGGTTGAGTCATAAGGGCTCTTTCGATGCTAAGTGCCTTGGAGATCAATTGATCATGTGTGGTGATGCCCTGAACCTTGAGATGAAATGCAAAGCGGCCTTCAAGGTTGGACATGATGGTGAAAACTTGTTGTTCTTCTGGCATGGTCCACTTTCTTCGATTGGCCTTGGATCACCATTATTGCAGGAAGGAGGTGAATGATTCACCCTTTCCTTGTTTTAGAGCTGAGAGTTCTTCGAGACTAACATCCATTGCAATGTTGCATGCATAATTTTTAATGAATGTGTCCCTAATTTCTTGGAATGTTCTAATTCCTAAAGGTAAGTGAGAGAACCATTCTATAGCATGTCTTTCCAAGCTCCTAGGAAATAGCTGCATCAAATAGGTATCATCATATGCGACTTCCATACAATGAACCTGGAATTCCTTGATGTGATCTTCAGGGTTTCCCATTCCTCGATATTTGTCAAATTTGGGGATTTCAAATCCCTTAGGGAATGGTTTCATTATCAAGCTCCTATCAAATGGATAGGGACACAAGTTGCTTGGAATTTTGGTTGTTTGCCCTGATTGAAGTTCAAGCACTTGTTGTGAGAGCAACATGAGTTATGTCGTCACATCATTTTGGGGATCAGTGGGTGGGATGAAAGTGTTTTGGGGTGTTTCAATCATGGGTTGGATGGTTCGGTTAGTCAATGTGTTGTTCGATGGTATCTGTATGTTCTGGCGAGCAAGGTAGGCTTCCACCTGCTTTTGTATGAACAATGCTTGTTGTTGATCTTACTATTCTTGCACTAAGATTTGTGCTTGTTGTTGTGCTTGTTGTTGTTCCAACAATGCTTGTTGTTGGGCTGCCAATTCTACTACTTCTTACTACTCTTGGTATTGCTTTAATGCTTGCTGATATACCTATAATTGTGTTGCTTGTCTTTGTGCATTGAGTTGTGCTTGATACTGGGCTTGTTGTGCCTAGTATTGAGCTTGCACAGCTTATGCAGCTTGACTATTTTTTTGTTGTTGTTGCAATAAAATTTGTGCTTGAGCGGCCCTTTGTGCTTGCAATGCTTGTGATGCCTATGCGGCTTGGGCTTGTTGTTGTTTTTGTTGTTGCAATAATACTTGGGCTTGTTGCACTTGTAATGCGGCTTGTGCAGCTTGGGTAGCTTGTGCAACTTGCAGCTTTCTAGGTAGCTAATTGTTTGGATTTTTGTTTCTGAACTTGTTGGTATCCTCTTTGGAAAGCGGCTTGCAATGTCACATCATATTGACTTGATGTGGTGGAAGTTGGTGGTGGTGGAGGTGGTGGTGGATTCGGAATGGTGTTCGTGAAGGTGGTGTTGGTATTTTACATGATGGATGGTGTTGTTGATGTGATTGGTCCTTGAGAGACTATGCTTTGTGATGTTAGGGGGGTGTTTGATGGTGTTGTCATTGCTTGTGCATTCGTTGTTTTTTGTTGTGATATCAATGAAAAAAATTTATTGTTTGGTGTAATGCCTTGATTGATGGTTGGGATATAGGTTTGATTCATACTTGGTAGGGGAGGAAGCCCTAAACCAAGGAGTGGTGCAGATGATAATGGCAATGGTGGGAGAGGTGGAAATGTAAGGGGTGTGAGTTGTTGTGAGAATGGCATGGTGTCGAATATGCCCCCTGGTCCGAACATATCTCCCTCTTCTTGAAAATTTGCGAGAAGAGGTGTTTGAGGTGTTGCATGAAAAAATGATGATGATGGATAGTGATGGAATGTGAGAGGAACACTCTTGTGTAATTGGTTTTGGGGTATGATTTGTTCCAAGGTGGTGTTTGCATCCTAATTTTGATTATTAATAAGGGGGTGTGTTTGAATTGCATTAAGAAATGCACTTCCCTTATTAACATTGGGTTGGGTTGGAGCAAACAATTTTGTGATTTGTAGAATGTTTTGTGTGGTGTTTTGAGATGGAGGTGTAGATGAGATGGGAATGGTGGATGGAATAGGTAGAAAAGATGTCTCCACTATAGTACTCACATCAAAATCCGAAGGTAACTTGGCCCCTTATTTTGCTAGCTCAAGCATGTATAACGAAGGGTTGAACCTCATCATGATGTTGATGATTCTATGGTTGTCCATATTTTGGAGCATTTCATTCATTTCCTCACGAGACATTCCAAAGGTAAGGTCCTCTTCTTGGTTTTCTTCTTGTAGATTTTGCGATGATGAGAGGGTCAACAGATTACTTGATTCAGCTGGATTCATTTATGCATTTGTTTGGCTAAGATCACTTGAAGCGGGTGTTTCTTTGTTGGCTTCCATACTCTTCTTGTATTGAGATCTAGTTAGAACCATAAAACAAGGATCAATCTTCGAGAATATGGGAGATGAATCTCTTGATTCTTTGGATTGATCGTTATTTTATGCCCCAAAGTAGAAATTTTTAGGATTCCTTGACGATCAAAGGTGATGATATGATGATGATGTTATGGATGGATGATACAGACGTTTTTGGCTTTTGATATATCTTGAATGAGATACTAGGCTTTTAGGACTTAGCGGATTTTGATTTTGATTTGTTTTTGGATTTGAGATTTTGTCCTTGATTTTGATTTTGTTTTATATTTTGATTTTGAACAAAAAGACCCTAAGATGTTGGATGATGATCTAAGGGACAACTTTGTTCAAAGGATGATGATTTGAATATGTGCAAGAAGAAGGATGCATCTACCCACACCTATTCAAACAAGATGATCGTTTCACTAAGTATATGAAGAAGGATTCATCTACATATACTATGCTATACAAGATGATTTTGATAACTTTGACTAAGTATATGCAAAAGGATGCATCTACACATGCCTAGCCAAAGGTTTCTTTTGATAATGTTTTCAAGGATTTAGTCTCAATGATTTTTTGATGATTTTGATTTTGCCACAAAGCCTAGTATTAAGGATGATTTCAAGATTTTCCAAAAGGTGATTGTGAGATTATGTTGTTTTGATGTTTGGAGGATGGATGAAAAAGATTTTGATTTTTTTTTATCTTAAGATGAACCTAAAAAAGACACTTTGTTTGCCTAGACCTAGGTATTGAAGAACATGCAAATGCTTCCTATAGACCTTTGTGACCAAGAAGTGATTTCTTTTGAACATTCATTTTTAGATTTCCAACCAATGATTTTCTTTTGGGGTTGTGAGTCTTCAACACATATGAAATTTTATTTTTCTTAGCTTTTCTTAATGTCTTTATTTTACCAAAAACACTTTCTTTGATTAGGTTTTCAAACTAAGATGTCCTATGTCTTAATTTCTTCAAACCCCACAAGATATGTTATGTGGAAATTCAATGAACTTAAGGCAAGGGTTTTCCTATTGTTTACTTAAGGAGACAAATCAAGATATAATCCAATGTTTAGAAACCTTTAAGGATGTGAATCCCAAGGGAAAGCAATAACATATAGATTGAGTCAATTGTATTTGTCTTCAAAAGGGTTTGAAATTTGGATGAGGTTCAAGTGTTTGTTTCCATGATATTTTTGATCAAGCAATGCATTTTTTAACCCAAGAATAAGTACAATCCTATGGATTTGTAAGACAATATTTGTTGGATTCCCACTTGGACAAGTCTAGCTATGCTTATCTGTAGCGAATGGTTAGATGCTTGACCCCACTGGCTCCCCTCCATGACACTCACTTATACAGGGAAGTCAAGCATCAACACTCATGAAACTCTCATGGCATATTTTCCATTTCTACTAGAAGACTGTAAAAGTGTGGGGTGGCATGAGAATGACCGTTCTTGAACCAACAAATAGATTAAAGGATTTTGGAAAATTCTAGCACATGGGTTTTAATAAAGACTTTTCGTTCATGGAGATTGACCCATATGGCAAGAGTCCCCTCTCGGATCCATCTTGTCAGAATCAACCGTGTGATATTGGTGTTTCTTTCAATATCCACATTTATATCTTGGTTGGAAATACTCTTAGCTTTAGAGTGTTACCGATTGAGTCATTCCCTTGGGTGAGTACTTTTCCCCAAGGCAAGCCCTCTAGGATAAGCAAAAGCGAATGAAGAACAATATTCGTAACTCAACCAATCCTTATTGGAAACAAGGAGAGAGAATATACACAACAATTCCCCCACTCACACTCACACAAAATGTTTAATTTTAAACCCAAATCAAAGTGTGGAGGTGATTGCTTTGTCTCACCCTAAATTCATGAAAAAGGCCTTTTGATTCTCAAGATCACTATAAATCACAAGAGAAATGCATACGTCCTTTTTCAATGGCTTTAGTTTAAGTAAGCCCTCACGAAAAAAAAATTTACACTTGTTCTTTTTAAATCCCCAAAGAAAAATGTGAGTTCATTTTAAAACACCAAAAGAGAAATGAAAGACATTTTGTTCAATTGTTAATCCATGAAACAAAATCTAGTAAGTTGTGATCCTAAATTTTGTTTTAGCCTTTTACAAGAAATGGAAAGGTTCTTTTTAAAACCCAAATGAAAACTAATGCCTTAAGGAAGAAAAAGATAACAATTTCATGCAAAAGTGTTAAGCAAACACTATAGTGTTTAAAACACTTTGATTTGATGAACATCCTTCTCATGCTTCTCCTTTCTTCAATTTTGGTTTCCAAGCTACAAGGAAGAAAAACCAATCAGATTTTGGAAAATACAAAAATTGAAAAGCAGAAAACAGAAAACACATTAATCATAAATCAAAAGCATGTGCTAAAATTAAATTTTCCCTTTTTACTATCTCCCAGCATTGCAACTCATAACTACATCACAGTTTGATTTCTGAGTAGTGCCCTCACAACGCTGCTTACTAGTCAGCATCACTCTATGTCAGGACAGAGAGCTCAACTACGTCATAATTTTTTCCCCACATCGCAATTTCCTTCCGGCATCATAGTTTTTGAAAATTTTGAAACTTCCTGCAAGTCAACGAGTCCAGTGGAAAAGTTTAAAATTCAAATATTTTGGTGAGACGAGTCCAGCGTCACAGTTTTTTTTTGAGTAGTGCCATATAGTAGCGTTGAAGAGTCAGTGGTGCCAAAACAACGACACTGAGCTCCCAACGTTGGAATTTTCTATGTGTGAGTGAAAACAAGAAAATTTTATGAAAAGATGAGAAAGAATGATTTCATGCCCTCCTTCTAGCGCCAAATGTGTAAACCCCAACCTTGGTACCTGCAAAAAAATAATAGTAAACAAGTTAGACAAGTGATTGCAAGCCAAAACAAGGATTCCCCATTAAATCCATTTACAACTTCAAACTAGGAAAGAAAATAACAAACACAATGAAAATAATAAAACAAAGATTAAATCCTAATTAGATGTGCAAACTCATGATCCCATGGGGGAATTGGTGCCAATTTGATATGAAAATTGGCCCTTTCCCAATTCCTATGATACAAGTTTGATGTGTTGAAGATGATTGATCCAATTTGTTGGTGAAGAATGAAAACTCCAAGCCAAAATCTGCAAAAAACTAGCTATGACTCAATGATAATGGATAAAATTCAAGAGATATTTGAGCATGGTAACTTTGCCTAAATTGTGGATGATGAAATGAGGATACAAGCTTTCTATTTATAGAATTCCAAGATGGATGAATGTCCAAATTTGAGCAATGTGGGACTAACATTCATCCAATGATATGATGCCACTTGTCAAGCTATGAATGGGTGAAGGATGTGCAAGATTTGGGGTTTGTGTCAATAAATGCATAATTTTGAATTTCAAATTTGTTGAAATGACATGTAAGAGGGAAGGGAAAATGCAATAAATGCCACTTGGCTCAAGGAAAAGGACATGTAAGATGAATTTATTTCCTTGTTGGATGTACATGTTGACTTGGAATTTTTGAATTCAAATTGAGAGAATATTCCAAAAGATGCCTTGTGAGGAAAATAGAGATTTAATAAATGAATTAAATCTATTTTCATGTGCAACTTGCATTATCTAGAGGATGTCACATGGGATGAAACTAAATTAATCAAGGGTTAATTAATTTAATGAGAGAGGTTAGATGATGTGACCAATTTGACTCAAATTTATGGATTTATTTAAATCAAATAAGAGAGGAATATGACAAGAGATTAATTAAATAAGGATTTTGATTTATTTAATTAAAATAAATGGTGTTAGATTAAATAAAATAAGGTTTTAATTTATTTAATTTAATGGATAGACTTTAGATATTTAATCAAATAAATTGATTATTTAATTAAATAGGGATAATTAGATCAGATGGATTGATTTAATTAACAAAAGGGATTGACTTGATTAGATAAAATGATTATTTAATTAAGAGAGGAATATTGAGAAATTTAATTAGATAGGGGGATTTGATTAAATGGTTAGACCGGGGGATGATTCAAGAAGAAACAATGTTAGTAAGTCAGGATCAAATGCACAATGTCAATCAGTATATTTTACGTGTCTAGAGGTGTAAAATATAAAAATTATTATATTTTGTTATCTGTCTATGATTAAAAATTCTTGGAGTGTGAGTTTGATATTTTTTGAAGATCTAAATATTCAAGCTTGGTAAGGAAAAATCATATTAGATATTATTAGTCTAGAAAAAAATGAAGAGACACTTGATAGATTGTGGGCTAGATTGAAAAAAAAGGGTGATGGGAAATGTTATTGTCCTTGCAATAATTGCAAGGGCTTAAAGATGAGAATACTTTTAATCACAACAGCTGAGAAAAATTGTAGGTAGCATGGTCATGGTGAAGGGGGCCATGATTATTGTCCATTGGTAAGTTGTTCATGATATGTGTTTATATTGATTGTATTTATAAATATTTATATTGTTTTAACATTATATATATATATATATATATATAATCACTTGATCATGATTATAGTTTATTTGTGTATATCATTATAAAGGTCGGGTGCCCTAGGGCACATGATATGGATTATCACAGCCCGAAAAATGTGGTTTTGGAAGTGGAGGAACATGGAGATGTGAATATCGAAATTGAAGTTAATGATACTATGGAAGAAGATGATCATGTGCTAGAAAACACAATTGAAGATGATGGTACAAATACATTGATCCATGACACATTTAGTGGCACAACTAATCATGATGATCAAGATGCCTTTGATGATGTTCATGATTTACCTGTACTTGAGAAGCCATACGAGCCCCTTTATGAAGGCTCCCAAACAAATCTTCTCTCAAATGTATTGTTTCTAGTGAACTTGAAGGTTTTGAATGGTTTATCCAACATAGAGATCTCATGGATATTAAGGTATGTCATATATTTCATCTTTTTTCATCTATTTTAATTGTTGTTAGTTCATCACTAGTAAATAAAGGATCAAATATGTACCATTAATATTCTTTATATTAACAAATTATTTTTTGTTGTAGATTGATTGGTGAAGTTTTGTTACCACTATCAAATATTTTACCTTGCTCATACTAAGATTTGTCTAGCATTATGAAAGATATTGGAATGGAGTATCAAGCAATAGATGCACGTCCCAATGGTCATATTATATATGATAATAAACATGAATTTGCAACAGAATGCTTGGAATGTCATATCAGTAGATATCAAACAAATCAACTAACAAAAAAGGTGCCTTACAAGGTTCTTCATTAGATTCCCATTATTCCACATATGCAACAATTATTTAAGTGTGAAAGCTTAGCACAATTTATGGATTACCATGCACAGAATAGAAGTGGAGATGATATTATTCAAATGCCTATATATGGTTCTCCATTTAGGGACATGGAGGAAAAATGGCCACACTTTAAAGAAGAACCTCGTAATCTCATGCTTTCATTGGTAGTGGACGGTGTCAATCCATTTGGAGAGCTGAGATCTATTTACTCGGTGTGGCTTGTTTTTGTTATAAAAAATAGCATTCCTGTATGGATGTCAATAAACAGGGAGCACATAGCCGGTATTGGCATGGTGTAATGGTTTATAGGTGGCATTGTTGTTCTTGCCACCAAGGTTCAAACCCCGTTGGGGTGGTATTGTTGAATGGTTGTATCCGGTTCATAGCTTCGGTCAAAAGCGTTTACCCCTTGAATAAAAAATAAATAAAGAGGGAGCACATAATGTTGGCAATGATTGTTCTAGGTATTTTCTCACATCAATTTTATTTAACATAGTAGCATCTCATTTTTCTTATTTGTTGCATAATGAAATATTCTTTTCATTTAATAGTCATGTACATTAATTTATATATATTGTAGTAAAATGGTTATAATAATTATGTAATGTTTATGTTCATTCAACTAGTTAAGTACCAAGTTAAAGATATGAATGTATATATCAAGCCTCTTATCGATGAGTTACTAAAGTTATGGAATGGAATCAATATGTATGACATCTCTAGACCAATAAGACAAAGACAATTTTAATTCCATGCAATGCTTGTATGGACAATTCATGATTCTCTAGGGCTAACACATTTTTGTGGTATGTTATAATATTTGACTGCAGTTTAACGATATTTAATTTTATGAGGTAGATATCATGCATGTTTTTTAAATAATCTATTCATTATATATAATTATAAAAATTGACATATTTAATCCAATTATATATGATCTTGCAGGTCTCCAAACAAAGGAAAAATTTACATGTCCAATTTGTGGTCCAAAGATGAAATATCACCATTCAACAAGTTTAGGAAAGAAGGTGTTTGATGAGTATAGGCACTTCCTCCATAGAAATCATAAGTATCGAACTACTGAAAAACATCTTTTCAATGGGAAAGAAGAGACTACATCAAAACCACAAAGAATGAAACTTCACCTATGGAAGTTGGAATATAATAGACTTAATCATTAAGGTTATACAGGGGATCAAATTGTTTATCTATCATATATGATATGTTTGGAATTTATATTTTTATATTGTGTTGTGTTTACTCATTCTGTAATTGACAATGCTTGTTGTTGTTAATTTATTTAACTTATATGCTTCATGAAGTTCACCGAGGCATTAATTGCCAACTTCCATGGGGACTGAAAAGTTATCCCAGATAATTTAGTAGGTTGCCCTACTATGAGCAGCTACAAATTGTGCATTTATTTGATACAATGCATATCGAAAAGAATATAACAAAAAAACTATGAAAAATATTGGATGGAAGGCATGACAAAGAAAAAATTGTCAAAATTTGTAGTGACATTCAAGAAGCCAATCATGCAATGAAAAATGACATTCAATTAAATAGAAATTGATACCAAATTAATATAAGTGCCCTTCCTTGGTTATTAATAGAGCAACAAAGCAATGCTATAAAATAAGTCATACAAAAAATTCAATTTTCCATAGGATTTGTTGCAAACATAAACAATATCATAACAAAGAAAGGTGAATTTGGGTCAGGGATGAAAATGCATGATTGGCATACATTCATTAAGGTAATTATTATGGTATATTATATATATATATATATATATATATATATATATATATATATATATATATATTTATATTTATATATTTATATATTTGTATACTGCATGTAATTTTTAGTTTATTATGTTTACTACTTTTGGAAAAACAATGAAAATATTATTTTATAATTGTTATAGTACGTTCTACCTCTATCTCCCCCTAATAACTTCAAAAAAAATGTCGAGCAAGTTATATATGATCTTGGAAAATACATGAGGTAAGTAACGATATTTTTTCAATTCGTTGTATAGATCTTATTGTGATATCTAAATGTTTTACCTATTCTAAGCAACTAAAATGCAATGGAAAAACATAAAGAAACACCTCAAGATTAGCCTAAGAAATTTGTAAATACAAAGAGAAAAAGTGTAAAATGATTGCAAGTGGTTATACCTTCCCTTTGCAGCTGAAACTCCTTGGTTGGCCCTTGATTTTTATTTTCTTTGTATGCTCCTTTGATGGCTCTTGATGTGGCTAAATGCAAAATTTAACTATGTTCTTAGATGAAAATGTAAATAGATGAAATTGATGGATAGATGAGTGCACAAAATGACAGCATTTAGTTTCAAAATGGCTAAGTGTTCCAAATTCCTTAAAGGAGGGGGTATTTATAGAGAAACTTGAATTCTCTAGAGAATTCAATGGTTGAGATTTATCCAACAAGGCCAAGATGAAGGGCCAAGGTGAGTTGATAACTCACAAGCCCTCACATTTTGACATGTAGAATGTGAAGTGGCTAAGGGAGAGATGATGTGGAGGAAGGACATGTACCTTGGAAGTACATTGGGAGATGAGAAGATTCCTTGAAGGAATAAATATGAATTAAAAATTCACATGCTTGGGAGAATCTAGTGGATAAGAGAGGGTCTCCAAAAAGGTGGGAGTTTTTCACATGTGACTTGATGTGACAAGTCAAAGATTCTAGAAGATGCATGGGAAAATGGGATTCTAGTAGGAATAAAATGTGAATTAAAAATTCACATGGGGAAGAGGGGAACCTAGGGTGAATAAAAAGGAATTAAAAATTCCTTGGGGGATGGAGAGAGTTGACCAAGGTACTAATTAGGTATAACTAATTAGTAATTAGAGGATAATTAGGGGTTAATGAAGATTAGAAGCCAACTTGCAAAATTTGGAAGATGTGACACATCCTAATCAAGGATTAGGCATGTGCACATTATCCATGAAGAGATTAGGAGATGGATTACGATTAGATGAAAATGACATGTGAGGAATTAAATAAACTTAATATTTATTTAATTCATTTGATGAAAATAGGATTAAGGAGGGTAAGGTATTTATTTATTAATTAAATACCTTAGGGATTTGGTAGAATTAAGGATGCTAATTAAATAATAGTAATATTACTTAATTAACTCAGATAAGCGGATGTTTAGATGAAAAGTGATAAATTTCGATAAATTAAGTGTCAAAATTTGGATGTCTACAATTTTCCCCTCTTTGAGATGGTGTTACGAAGTAGCATCATTTCAAAGAATATTAAAATAAAGAACCCAAAAGGAGATGGTTATATTGGAAAATATGTCTTAGTCATTCAAAGGAGTGACTAGGAAGGAAAAAAAATATGGGGGTGAAGATGAAGATTAGGAATTGAGGATGCCCCCTCGAGAGGACATGCGAGGTCAAGAGAGCACGGATGTACTCTCAAAATGGATGAGATGATGAAATGGGAGATGGGGAAGAGGATGCAAAGGGATGGATATGAAAGGATGAAAAGGCGACAAGAGGTTGGGAAGCACAAATGGATGCAAGGATGAAGATAATGTTGTCCCAGTCAAGCTACAAGTGAAAATGGGTGGATGATGGATGGAGTATCATTGATGAAGGAATGATATATCCTGAAACAACATGAGGATAGGGAAGGATACATTATGATGAGGGTTGATGAAAGTGTTGTTGATGAGGGAAGGATACATCCCAAAACAACACAAGGATAGGGAAGGATACATCCCAATAAAAAGGGTTATTGATGAGGGAAGGATACATCCTGATGATGAGGATGATTGGATAGAGGCTTGTAACAAGGCTAGGGACGGGACCAAGGATGTGATTAGATGATTTGGGCTAAATGGAATGGATGGGATTGGATAGAGATGTGTGATGAGGATGAAGGAGGAATGGATGGGGGATTTTGATAGATGAAAGGATGGGGGATACATGCCAGACGATAGAATGGAAAATGAAATGCAATCCTAATGCAATTTTCCATCTTCATAGCACTATGTTTTTTGCTATAGCATAAGACACCAAGTGTCAGGGTATGTGGAACCAAGGAATATTAGTGTCTAATGCATGAAACAAACACAATAGACAAGAAAGCTATCCCAACACCCCAAAGTCATGAAGACCTTGGTCGGGCCAGGTATTGAGATAACCACAAGCACAAAAAGGATGCCCCAGCATAACACAAGACCTCAAGGATCTTGGTGGGTACTAAGTGGGACAACCAAGAAGAAATAAAATAGAAATAAAAGATAAAAATATGCCCCTATGTTGATCAATCAAAACACACCATAATATGATGGATCATGGTGGCCTTGACAAGTGATGATAGGGAGCTCAAATGATAAAAAAAGCCAAAACTATCAAAATATCGTAGTCAAGTTCAAATGTGCTTCTCCATAGGATCAAAAGGGATGGATGGGGAGGATGAGGTATGTTAGGAAGGATGCATCCTATTGAAACCAAAGATGATGGATACTAAACTAAACGATTATTATGACACGGGATGCTCAAAATTGATTGGATCTCATGATACAAGTGGATCTTGTTTGTAAAGAACCAGCTAGATAAAGGCATAGCTTGATGACACAACACAAGGAAGACAAGACACGAGACTAACACACTCGAAAGACCTAGGGGCTCAGGGGCTGATCAAATATTAGCCTTACCTACGTGAAAGTGCAGAGCCCTCATAGTTTGATAAAAATGCTGACGACAAACCATGATGGAGACCTTGATGGATGGTAATGATAGGGTGGACAAAAGGAGCAAAGTGGAAAATGAAGATTGATGATAGAAGATAATAGAGTGGATGGAAAAAACCTGGGGGTGGATCAAATGATCGATCTTTCCTATGTGAAAGCACAGGGGAAACATAGTTCAACCAACGACCAATGAAAAACAATGGATAAGTGATGATAAGATGATAGGATAAGTGGATAACAATATGGGACCGATACGACAAGATAGGATAGACCTATTGGATTGGATCAGAGGATGGGGACTACACAAAGCTCAGGTATGGGATAGTTATCCAAATCATCAAAAGATGAAGTGGGAGGATGATATGATGGAGAGATGAGTGATGAAAAGTGACAAGGGATTGGAAAGATGTGCAAGAGAAGCAAGAGTGATGACAATTAGATAAATGGAATTGGGTTGCATGGAGGGAGGCCTATAGCTAGATACCAATGACAAGGGATTGTGAGATGGTATGAGGATAAAGATGAAAGAATGGATAGAGAGATAGGGATGGGGGATGGAAGACCTTGTTTGAATTGATAGGAAGATAAGGATTGGGAGATGAAAGGGATGCAAGGATAGATGGATAGGAAGATAAGGATGGGGAGTTAGAAGGGATATCATGACAAATGAATAGGGAGATGAAGGGATGTTATGATAGATGATGTTTCCAAGGACTATGTTACAAAGGAAGTAGATGCCCCCACTGTAGATATGTCATGTATGATGATGCATAACGGATGGAAGATGAGTGGATGGGAATATAAAGGAGATAACTAGAGGAGGATAGGATGAGTGACTAAGGAATATGATAGATCATGGATGAAGGGAATGTATACTAAGAGGTGTCTAAAGCATGCATAGATAGGTGCCCCTATTTTGATCGAGATCACAAGAAGGATGGAGGGATGGGAGACAAATGGGATATGATGGTGGGATGCAGAAGATAGGTGGGATGGAGGGGATGAATGAAATATAGAAAGAAGATAGGTGCATAGTTGGAAGCATATCCAGAAGCATAGCAGATGGAGGAAATGCATATCAGGAAGCTACCCCCAAGTGTGAAAAAGGACGGATGGAGATTTACGTATGACACCCGTTTGTCAAGTTTTCATCATGGTATTTATCCAAGGCACTTTTTTTTTAATTTTTCACCATTGGATGGATTATTTCTCTTTACTATTTTATTTTATTTTATTTTATTTTGGATTTTTCTAATTTTTTTGACTTTTTTAGATTTTTTTTTTATACTTTTTGGATAGCATGCGGAAGGAAATGAATAAGGATAGGGAGGTGAATAAGTAGATTTAGAAGACATGAGATAAGGATATGGATGAAGGACTCAAGCATCAAGTTCTATATGAGGCATTAAGATCCCTTTTTTGAACCAACTGTTGGATGTTGGTACAACCTTATTAGGATAAATGGATTATGCAAAAATGATGGGGTGCATATGTGATGGGGTGGTGAGTCCAGGACCAACATTGGCACATATGGTGATAAATGTGAAATGATAGGAGTATTAATGGATGGAGAATGAGGGGGTAATGGAGGAGATGGGATGGAAAATTTTGGAACATAAGTTCTATATGAGGCATTAAGAGCCCTTGTTCGAACCGATTGTTGGATGTTGGTACAACCTTATTAGGATAAATGGATTATGCAAAAGGATAAATTAGAGGGATTTGATGGGGGAGATATGTGGGGTAATGGGTGGGATGTTGGAAAGGGTATGTATAGAATGATGGGGTGGTGAGTTCAGGACCAACATTGGCACATATGGTGATGAATGTGAAATGATAGGAGTATTAATGGATGGAGAATGTGGGGGTGATGGAGGAGATGGGATGGAAAATTTTGGAACATAAGGGCCCAAAACAGACTTAGGAGATGAAAGGGGTGTATGATTAGCTTTTGGATTAGCAACTTTGGATGTTCTTACAAATGTTTCACTTGATGGAATTGCATATTTTTTCTTTGGGATCCACATGGTTTTGATTTTTTCTTTGGTGGACCTTTGTGGGCGACAGATTTGATTTTGATTTTGGATTTTATTTTTCTTTTCTGCAACATGTCGTTTAGAGGGGACATGGGAAGCTTTAGATTCATGTGGATTTTTAGATTGATACATTATTGTTTTAACACCCAAAGTGCTTTTGATAGCAATGGGATGGGTGCGAGGAGATGGATGATTTGGAGCAACGAGGGTAGGATTATAGGGATTATGTGTAGATGGAGGATGTGTGGGTATGTTCCTTTGTTGATCCTAATTAGGGGACATGTGAGTGGGATGTTTATGATGGATGACATGGATAGGTGATGAATGGATGAGAGGATGGATAGGATGAGATTGAGGAGGTGATTTTAGGGTATAAGGGCCCAAAATAGATAGGGTGGGTGGAGGGACATAAGAACCCAATATGGATGCAGGAGATGAAGGATGGGAGATGGTGGATGGAGGGATGTAAGGATCCAGAATGGATGGAGCAGATGAAGGAGGAATATGGATAGTTGTTTTGAGGTGATACGATAGAGGAGGGATGACAACATATGATCTAGTGGGGCGATGGGAAGAGCCGACATTTCTTTTGGAAAAGGCTCGTTGAGGACGTCTAGAGGTTATACCAACATCTTTAGATTGTGAGTCTTGGGAAATAAGTCCAAGACCTTGCATGCAGATTTGTTCTTTGACTTGGATGGGCTCTAAAATACCTTGTTCATGAAGGCCTAGACCTTTTCCTTGATAGTTCATTTTCTTGAGCATGCGATCTATGATAGGATTTTTCTTATTCTAAAAACATGATGTGAGTCCATTATTAAGTGGAGGATGATGGGTGGTAAATACACTATGTTTTTCTTCTACAAGGATGCCACCATGGAAGAATGTGAGAGTACCAAGGGGATATACAAGCGGTGTGGGGATAGCCATTTTAGGTAATGCTGGGGGATCATGAGAGGGAGATGATGGGATAGCAGCATTTGGATGGGTGGTATCTGGAGATGGATTAGGGGATATGATAGGATCTAGATTTGTTGTAGTGGATTCATGCGATGGAGATGGAGATGGAGATGAAGTGGTGGAATATTAAATGACAAGGGGATCATGGGATGGAATGGATGGGTGACTGTGATCTTGAGGTGGACTAGCTGGGATGGTAGGATCTTGATCTGGAGAAGGGGATATGTTCACATGCTTTGGATTAGGCTCTTGGCATGAATCATCATGTGTGGGAGGCATGATAATGGAGTCTTGGTGGGAAACTTTAAGTGGGGAAGATGGAGGGATGGAGGATTCAAAAAAATCATGGGAATGGATTTTAGTGACACTAGGAGTGGAAGAAGTGGATTGGATTAGGGTTTCCTTGATGGGTTCTACGACTCTCAGAGTAAGAGGTGGGTGTTCAATGGATTCAATAGATGTGATGGTAGGATATGGGGGCTCGATGGATTCAAAGGATGTGGTGGTTTCAATGGTTTGAGTGGTGCTAGGGGTGGTAGCATCAATGATAGGTGTTGGGTGGAGAAGGGTCTCGTCACTAATGACCATGGATGATGGGTTGGGATGGCATGATTCCATAACTTCAAGGTGTGGAGTGGGAGATGTCTTCTTTTCTATAAGTCCTTGGAGAAATTTTAGAGTGAGAAACTTGAATACTCTAGGCTGAGATGGCATGGTAGGAGTGGATGAAGGATTATGGATTGGTGGGGGATTGGGACTAGGGATTGGTGGATTAGGATTAGATGGGGGAATGGGATTGGATGGAAGACTAGGAATAGATGGGGGATTAAGATTAGATGAAGGGTTAAGATAGGGGAATTGGAATGATGAATTAGGACATGAGGATGCAGGTGGTGGATTGTAGTAAGAATATTGGGATGGTGGATTAAGATAGGAAGATTGAGGTAGTGGATTGAGATAGGTTGGTTTGGGTGTTGGATTAGGATAGAAAGGTGTGAATGTTATATTAGGATAGGTTGGTGTGGATGTTGGATTAGGATAGGAAGGTGTGAATGTAGGATTAGGGCAAGAAGATTGGTATGGAATATTAGGGTAGTGGGTATATGCAGATGAAGGATTGAGATAGGAGGATGTGGGCGGGGGATTAGGATAGGAGTATTGTGATGACAGACTAGAATAAGAGGATGATGTAGATGAAGGATATGATGGATATGATGGATATCCCTTGTCAAAGGTATCATAAGCAACATTATTAGGCATGGATGAAGACATAATGGGATAACTCAAAGGGGTGATTGGATTTTGAAAAGTGGGTGGAGAAAGCTTACTAGCAATGATAGTGTCAAGGGGATCTATGTCACATTCTTCTTGATCGACAAGACTTTCATTATTTTTGTCAATGTAATTAGGGTTTCCCTTGACCACTATTGATGGAGGATAAGGATTCATGATGGTGAAAGGATAAAGAGGATGGATAAAATATTTTGGATGGGAACGGACTAAAGCTCAAATCAGGATTTAGGTCAAGTTTAGATCAGGATTGGACTAAAGCTCAGATTAGGATGATTGGATGATGCAATGGGATTGATTCTGACGATAAGATTTGATTATCAAAGGATGATTACGACACCGAATCTGCTTCGAGATGGAAGTAGATTGATTGGGTCAAAGGTGATTGGATTGGATTGGATTAGATAAGATTGATCAATGATTGATAAGATAGAATGAGGGATTGGATAGGATGAGGAAAGGGACTATAAACCCCATTCATAGATTACCCTAGGTGACGTAGGATACTGATTGATCAGATTAAAGGATGAATGGACAATTGTGTCATTAAATCCACTTTGAGATTGAAAATAGCTTGATTGGATCGACAATAATGATTAACTTAGGATGGATGACAATCCTAAGTGGATGTTGATGATAATGATCAGATCAAACACTTAGGTCAACTTAGATAATAACCTGAAACAATGATTTGATTGGAGGAATGGATGATTAAAAAATGGATGAATGAATACTCAAAACGAGTAAACGATTGATCGAAATGGATGAACGACTACTCAGAACGAGTAAACAAATTCTCACAATGGATGAATGATTCTTGAAATGAGAAGATGAAGGTTTGGAATAGATGAAATATTACTTGGAATGATTGATTGGGATTGTTAAACGAGAGTTCTAAATGATTGAATGTTTACTCGGAATGGGGAAACGAATGATTGGAATGACTAAATGAAAGTTTGAAATGATTGGAGGTGTGAAACAGATGAATGTTTACTCAGAATGAGTAAATGAATGATCAGAATGACTGAACGAGAGTTTGGAATGATGAAAGGAGGTGTGAAATGGATGAATTTTTACTCAGAATGAGTAAACGAATGATCAGAACGACTGAATGACAGTTTGGAATGATGAAAGGAGGTGAGAAATGGATGAATGCTTACTCAGAATGAGTAAAAAAATGATCGAAATGACTGAACAAGAGTTTGGAATGATGAAAGGAGGTGTGAAATGGATGAATTTTTACTCAGAATGAGGAAACGAATGATTGGAATGACTAAACGAGAGTTCAAAATGATGAAAGGGGGTTTGAAATGGATGAAGGTTTACTCAGAATGAGTAAACGGATGATCAGAATCGTCAAACCAGATTTTGAGATGATAGATGAAGGTTCAAAATATATGAGTTCTTACTTGGAACAAGTAAATGAATGATTGAAAAGGGAGAACAACTGTTCAGAATGGATGAATGAAAGGTTGAAATGACTAAAGCTTAGATTAGGGTTTTGGTTAAGCTCATATTGAGATTAGATTAAAACTCAAATTAGGATTGGGTTGAAGCTTAGAATAATTGGAGGATGTGATGGGATTGATTCTACACCAAATTTTTGGGGTTTAAAGAATGTAAGGTGTTGATAATCATATTTTTCCAGATTTGGCAATTTTCAAAAAATTATCAATTTTTTCCATTTTAGGAAATGTCATGGACATATTTTTGAGAGTCCAATTTTTTATCAAAAAATACCCAAAACTAAGATAGGATGAATTGCCAACTAACATCCCAAATTTGAGACATGCATTCGGAGTTATTAACGAAAGCAATTTTTCAAAAACTAGAAAAAAACACTAAATTGTGATTTTGAGGGTTAAGATGGAAGTTTCAGGCCCCAAAATTGTGGCAAATTGGGGTCCATGAGAATCCACATGCCACCTGATAATGCAACCACCCATAAAATTTCAACTCAAACGGACACCCGAGTCAAAAGTTATGGCCTTTGGAAGTTTCAACACAAAAAACAAAATTCTTAAAATGAAGTTTAGGTGATTGGGATGGATGATCTAATGCTAGGTATGGACCCTAATGATGTTTTAAGTGGAACTTATGTGATTTTTTTGATGAAAAAATGACTTACAAAATGGTGTTAATGATGGGAAAATGGGTGCTCAGAACGGATGAATGACTCTCAGAACGAGGGGAGGAAGATTTGAAATAGACGAATGAGTACTAAGAACGAGTGAATGAGTGCTTGGAATTAGGATTGGATTGAAATATATGATGGGATTGGTTCCACTGGTCCATTGGTTTATAGAGGGATGACTATGCCCCCTTATGGGGTGACCATGGCCCCTTCATCCATGGTTTATGTAATATATTGTATATTTTTATTAAATCTCATTAATATATTTCCACCTTGAATAACTTGTAGATGGTTGTCATCTAAAGAAATCCATAAAGAAGATATAAATTATTGGAAGATAAAATTTCCTTGTATAATGTGTGAAATGCAAAAGTGTCTACCTTTGACATTTTTCAATGCACAAGAACAGTACATCATACACCAAGTTGAGGAGATTGGATTGTGTGGACCTATACACACAAGGTCAATGTGGATGGTTGAGAGGCACTTGAAATTTTTGAAGGATTTGGTTAGACAAAGAGCACATCCTAGGGGTTCTATGGTAGAGGGATATATGGTATACCAAACCATGGTGTACATTACTGAATATCTTCCTAATTTTGTAGCAAAGATCCCTGTAGATCACATTTGAGATCCCAACTCCATTAACAAATTTGAAGGGGAGTACCTAATGGGGAAAGGTAGATTGAGGAAAGTGAGAGGTAATTATAAGATGGTCATGGAGATTAATTAGAATAAAGTTTTCATTTAGTTTTTATGTATATTGTACTTATTAATTATTAATCTTCAATATACATCAATTATAAATTAAGGTCGTATACCATGGTAATTAACTAATTATATGTCATTTGTGAATTTCATTTTTTTTATACAGTTGGTCAAGAGTGGGATGCACTACATTTGTACATCGTAAACAATCTTGATTGGATGATAGCATGGATCAAACAATGTCAACAATCCGGTCACACATTAACATGGGAAGGTGTGGCTTCATTGGTTAAAGAAGCTCATCGTAATGGAGATTCCAATGTTACACCAAGGGAAATTGATTTAGCATATGGTTTAAGAGATAAATAGGCATGTATAAATATATTAATCACCCATATTATTTAATTATTTTCAATTATATTGATGTATATATATGTTGAGATTTTTTTCTTTGCATACATTCAGCCAATAAAAAATATGTTTACCAATTGATGATATTGCAATAATTTTTACATGTTTGAAATATTGCATGTGAAACACCACAAGGCTATATGGTGCAATGGTCATAAATTTTGAATCAGAAAGTTGGATGACATGAAGAAAACTTGTGATTATGGGATAACTACAGTCTTTTAGGTGACTAATGTTTCATCTAGAAGCGGCATACATCAAGAAGTCTCAAAAAATTGATACTATTGGAAATTTGGATGATATACTTGAGTGTGACTTTAAGTCCTTCAAATTAGTCTTGCTCATCTTCTATGGTATAGGCTATTATTGAATTACAATGATCCTAAGAGAAGTGTTATTGAACATGATAATGGATTTACCATGGTTAATACAAGGTTGATCGAGCGAGCTAGAAATGAGCCCTATGTTCTTCCAAGCCAATGTGAGTAGGTATTTTACTTAGAGGTTCCAGGTAAACTAGGTTGGTCATTTGTTGTTAGACATGATCCAAGAGGAAGGCCAGTATAGTATAATGTGGTGGAACAAGAAGATATCGAAGAACTAGAAGATGATGTAGATGATGATTAGGATCAGCAGTTAGTTGATGGTGTGCTTGACAAAGATGTCGAAGAGGAGAAACTAGATCATGATGATGTAGGATTTAATGTTTATGAAGATGATATCCATGTGGATGATGACATTATCAAAACTAATATGAATGAAAATAATGATGATATGACCAATCCTTAC
This sequence comes from Sequoia sempervirens, assembly GCA_007258455.2. Taxonomy (NCBI): domain Eukaryota; kingdom Viridiplantae; phylum Streptophyta; class Pinopsida; order Cupressales; family Cupressaceae; genus Sequoia; species Sequoia sempervirens. The sequence goes on from VDFB02000017.1 coordinate 82,442,132, forward strand.
AGTGTCGAATCTGGATCGGATGATACATACAAAGAGTTGGATGAAGAAGATCAATTACATTGAAACGTATGAGTTATGTGATTATATTATCTATTTGATATTAATTTATTGATAGAATTATATTTGACTTATGTGGTTAAATAATTAATTTATGATTTTTTTAAGTTTTATGCCATTACACAATTAATTCATGTACTTTTTAATGTTTAATTTTAATTCATGATGTTACAACTATTGTAGCTCTCCTAGAAATTTCCATATGATCATAATGAATAGTGTTTTGAGAAATTTCATGAAAGATGACACATTGATCGTAGTAGTGAAATAATTACAAAGTCGTTTAGATTTTTTAGACCAATCACCCTTCCCAATGCCATTTTTAGGATCATCTCCAATTTGATTACTAGGACACATAAGGTAGGATTTGATTGGCTTATTTTGGAGGAACACTGTGGCTTTGTGTAACATGAGCAAATTTTGGATGGGGTAGTGGTGCAGGAGCACTTACACCTCATCTTCTATGCCTAATCATGTGATGATAATTAGGGAGGTGAATAGGTTGGTTTAGGAATTTCAAGAATGTTTTATTGTGAATAAGGTCACTCAAGACCATTAGTCATGTTCTAGGTGAATTTTTGAGTTATGATTTTGAGTCTTGCACTAAAGAGTTTTGTAGCCTTTTTAAGGAAAATTGGAGAATTTACATGTAAAAGGGTGCAAGGTTAGTTTCATGTCAATAATAAGGCTATTATCAAGCCACTATCATGGTCTTAGAGGTTTCCTATGAGTTTCAATACATTTGAAAGGTCAAAAAATTAAAACATTTCAATAGTTATGTTAACAACCTTGAAATTAGTGTGTTTTATGTTTCATGTGATCATAAAAGATTAAAAAGTCAGTTGTAGAGGTGGTTTTTCAGTGGTTGAGGTGTAAGGGCCTTTAAAAGGCATAAAGTGATCATTGTAAATGTTGTTGATGGTTAAGGATTTAAAATACAAGCTCTTGGCATTCAAAAATCTATGTTTTTCTTCAAAATTTATGTATTTTTCCTATTTTACAGCATTGTATGGTCACATACAACCATATTTTGATGTGAAGTAAATTCAATGCCATGAATATATGTGTTATATTTTATTTGAATCTTATTTGAGGGCTTAATACATTAATTTGAGTTAGAAAGCTTCATTTCTTTGCATACAACCCAGTTGCCCTATTTTTGAGGGTTTTGTAGTTCAAACATGATATAAAGGGGCTCTTACACTTCTTGTGATTATTGAAGCTTGTGTAAGAGGCCCCATGGATACTATTTTAATTTTAGGATACATGAGTAGGGTGTAGGATGAGAAATAAAGAAGGTATAGTTGTTGTCCTCAATTGTTTTGTGAAGAAAAGCATGTGAAATGAGAGGTTCAAGCCTAGGTTACAACAAAATATGTATGGGAGATCTGATTTTATGAATTTTTATCCATGTGTAGACCTAATGGGCTGTTTTTGAGTTGGTTTTCAGGTCTAGGAGGTTGTGGAAGTAGGATATTCAATAGACCCTCATGATTTTGGCCTAAAATAAGGTTTTTTGGGTTTGGCAAGAATTTGGTCGTACAAGTGGAATATTTTTTTGTATTTGGAGGTTTGGAGGCTATTAGCTCTCAGAAACGTAGGTAAGAATACCTCAATAGGTTTCCAATATCTTGATACATTTTAGGGTAACAAACAAGGACAAATGATTTGAACCTTCTTGTCTTCAGGTGTTGCCAAACCTAGGTGGGTCTACCTTTGCGAACTAGGAAGACTTAAGTGATGTGATTTTTCTTACAACAATATATTCACAATTACAATCTTACAGTGAAAAAATATAATCCTAATAAAGTGTATGTGTAATATTAGAATATGTTCAATTAACAGATGTAAAAAATAAAATGGATAAACTAGAAGATGAAATGCGTGAGATCAGTGCCTTGTTGGGTGTACGGAGTCTAATGAAAATCTAGAAAAGTGTAATTTATGATGGAAATAATTCAAACTATTTGGCACACAGACATAGTTTATAACTTGTATAAACATGCAAGTAAATGACTGACAAAATCTACTTGAGATAGAATGACAATCCTAGTTATGTGATTCTTCTTATTGATCCAATTAATACTCTTCAGTTATTGTGATTGACTAGAAGGTTTTAATATTTACTTGAAAGAACTAAATAATCACATCAAACAAATAAAACAAATGTGTATCGTTAAATTGAATATATGCTTGATATATCAATTTAAACAATAGAAAAGCATCAAAATGGAGACAACCAAATAACTGTATAATTCCACAAATAATTGATACCAAGATTAAGCCACAAGTTCAAACATCTTCATTAACTTCATCAAAATTCATACATGCATCTAAGTTTTTTAAAGGAAAGTTTCATTGCAAACTATCTACTATATCTTTCTCCTATCTGCCTATATCTATTTTACATTATGAAGCAAATATAAATATATCAAAATTGTGAAAGGACATCTTCTTTCAGAAATGTCTTTTGCTTAACAACAATAAAAAACTAGAAATTATGCTCTATTAAGCCATAAATGGATGTTTGAAAAATAATCTAGGTAATCTTGCTACTCATGTGTATCAACATCCTCCAACACACTCCTTATGGTTATCTCCATTTTTATCATCTTCTCATTCTATTCACATGCCCCGTCCATTATTAAATCATTTCCTGTGGCTATCTCTATTTTTTTTTGCATCATCGTCTCACATTCCTTGATCCATCTACATTTTCCCTTTAGTTCCCCTCTATCTTCTAACAACATTGGTACTCCCTTTTTTGTGACATTGATCATCCCCTACTCATCACCTTGCAATTCTTCATGGAAGTCTATGTTTTTCATAAAATGGTTGGAAGTATCAATAGCTATGTTATTAGGAGCATCCCTTTGTTTTATTTCTTGGAACTTCTCTTGGATCTTGCCATCTATCCTCTTATGTTCTTGTATTGCAATAAAATTGTGTGAATGTGTTCCCTAGAGCTTACTCAACCAAGTCATTAAATTGGTTTTCCTCTTCCTTATTATTATAGTGAGTGCATCACATTTACCTTGTGAGTACGCATTTGATTCTTCCCACTGGTCTATTGCCTGGGAGCTTTCACCATGAGTCAATTGCTTTGTGGATCCCAACGTGATTCCCATCATTTCCTTCAAGCGATCATTTTCTCTGAGTAGTCTCTCGTTATTCATCTTATACCTTTCTTTTTCTTGATTAGCATCTAGATTTGGGCTTTATTTAATTTGGCCACATTAATTCCAATTTCTACTATAGTTATTGGATCAACCTCACCAACTTTTAATGTCATTACATGTCCAAAATCCTTTTTAGTATCCATTACAATAGACTTCTTGTGTGGAGGATACAAGTCCCATATCATAAGTGATCCCTCATCTGGGTTATACATAGATCCTGCATAAATCTCTATTACCCCCTAAGGAGTGAGTTTATGTGTGGTGTTACTATTCTTTAGAAAACTATCAAAAACCAAAGCAGAGTTTAAATTGAACCTAGGAAAGATCATGACACTTGCATCTTCTAATAATTTCCTTCCTTTATCAGGGGTCATGCTCTTCATTTCTTCTTCCACACTTGATTTTAAGTTATTCAAGAGTTGTTCCTCATTACTTGGTGTAATATTCTCCACTAATTCCCTTATTGATTTTCCTTTTAATTTGTACAAAAAGGTTTCAAATTCAAAGGTTTTAGTGAATTCATCATCAACCACAAATGATTTATATGCTATCTTCCTTGTGTCAATATCTGCACTCTCTTGAACATCTGGTTCCCTAGGAACATACTTGTAGTCTTGAGTTCTCAATTTGGAAGTTTTATCAATTGTACTGCTAGGCCTACCATCACCATATGCCTCTTCATTAGAAGATAATAGTTTTGTATTTTGCAATCCCCTATTATACTCATCAACAACTTTTTATGCTTCCTCTTCTTCCAAATTCCTAATCAGACCATCATACGAATAGGGTATGTGATTGTATCCTTCCAAGTTCATTTTATTTTTGGAAAAATCAATATATCCTTCTATATCAAATCCTTTTCATGATGGACCCTTCTTCATGTTGTATTGCAGCAATTTTTTGAGAACCATATCATATCCATCCCTTGCTAATATAGTGAAATCACTAATGCATAATGTACTAGGCATAAATTCCTGCTTTCTAAAAAAACTTAGATTCATAAGATCTAAATAGTCCAATTTCATAACAATCTCCAAATATGCAATCCTATCAGGCACCGTCTCGGGCAAAATGAAGGATGCATCTTCAAATCCATATACTCTTATCATGGTCGCATCTTCTAGACAATACTAGTCTCTCCAATTGTGTTTGATAGGTCCATTGAAATCCTTAGGCCTTAAAAACCTTTTTATTTCATTAGAAAATAAGTATTTAGAAGGATGGTTGTAAAATATATATAGTGGTTTCACATTAAACTCTTCAAAATTTAAATAACAAGAATTAGCAAATCTACAATCCCAGGTGGTAGTCCAAAGTTGTACTGGTAATAACCTTCCTTCCTTATCAAATTGTACAACCCTTAGTTTTTTAGGCCACATCTACAATTATTTTTCATAATAAAGTATCATATGCATTAGGATTGAATAAGCATCCAAGGATCTCCACTTTTTATTGCCATCAATCCTAAAACAAGTACTTTAAAGATGTGTGAAGCATTTAGTAAAAAAAACTTTGAATTGTGACATTGGATGTTCACTGCAATTACCATGGGTACAATTGACATGTGCTCAGGGGCCTCCATTCCCAACACTCGACACACTGAAAAAATATGTGTACCTCATCTAGGGTTAAAACAAATCAACATGGAGTAGGGGACCATCATTGTCATTTAGTGGAACTAAAACACCATCTTTCTTAGACCTATGTAGTGGCAACCTCCAACCATTGTACAAAGTATCCATCCTCTAGAATTCTTTTTTCAACTATTCAGGTAAAATTTCTTCACCACACACTCCCTCTAGGTTAAAAACCTCATAGATGGTAGCTTCAAATATATGTATAAACAGTTTTCCTGATGGATCACAAATAGATTTACATTTTGGATTATAATAGGCAGCTAGCATCTTCACCAATTCTACATTTACCAATACATTAGGGAAGACTAGTTTCCCTAGGTTTAACTTCCAAGGATTGCACGCTAGTTTGTATTGGTTCCTTCATTGGTAATGAAAAATTAACAACTCATATCCCCTAATTAGGGTCCATATGTCTCGTATATGCTTGTATTTATCCTCTAACTTTTTCACCTCTACCTTAAGTTGTGCAGATTGCTTGGCCTTAGGTCTTGAGCTAGGAAATTGATCAATTATGTCCTAGTTTAACTCCCTCTCAACTACCCCTGGTTCCTTCTCTACTTCATCATTTTTCTTTTTTCCTCTAGGGTTATTACTCTCACTCTATTTCTTAACTTTTTCTTGTCCTGGGCTAGTGCTTTCCATTTTTTGAATCACAAAACCAAAAATTTAACTATAGGGAACTTACAAGTTTATTTAGAATTCTTTGATTGCAAGATCCTTTGGCCCTTCATTAGTTTCCTCTATTGCTAACTTTGCAAAATTCACCTTTAATTACTTTTCTCGATTTAGGAAATCATTGAAATATTTGGTAGTAATACTACCATTAATGTCCTAGCTTTGAACACAAGCATAGTTGATCTTCGAATTTACCCACTGTCACATCAAATATTCTATCAACAAGACAATTCAAACTTTGGGCGATCCTTTTATTCAAGATTGACTAACATTCATTAAGCATTCTTTTGGTTGGGGAGACATTATGCCGATATCTCATAATCTATCCATCTGATTCATATAAATGTCACCAAGAATCACCCCGACAACTATCTTGATCTATTTGTGTCTTCATCGACAAGACATGGTGTATCGCTAAGACATTCAATAATTTTCCCAATGTTATAAGTGTCCCTAATGACTATTCCTTCGATCTCAAGTATGTTGTCAAGACTCCTACCAATGTAATATTATCGGCATGAAATAGTGGATCGGGAGGACATTTTGAACTCATTCTGATAGCATTTGTCTTAGCGATAGTATGTTTCTTTGTTTTGTCGACAAGACAAGCTGAGTGTTTCGCTGATGATATTTCATCAGCGAGACAAATGCACTTGGGCTAACTCAAGGATCTTACTCTCATGGTATTGGTCTAGTCAAAACAACTCCTTGTGCTTTGATCGGTGAGACAAGATAGGTTTCTTGTCGATGAAACATCATCAGTGAGACCTATATGCTCGGTATGACCTTTTCATTTCACCCCGATGGAACTTGTCTTGCTGACGAATCTGTTTATCGATGAGACCATGGACCTTGTCATCCCGATGTGTATTTTCTTATGTAATCCGATCAATGTGACATTTTTGTTCTTTTGTCGATATGCTGAAAATGAGAATGTAATGATTTATGAATCAAAGAGACCTGCACAGATTCTTGTCAATATGGGTCTTTTGAATACTAGATTTTGGAGGTTTTTCATGATATCAAATGGTCAAGAATCATGTGATCATATGTGACTATGATGGATTATACTCAAGATAAGGTTTTCCTTAGGGAATCAATGAGTGAAAAATAAACTATAAAATTTCCAAAATTTTATAGTTCCAACAGAGGCATAAAAATTTCTTTCCTAAGGTTTCTTGGGCATATGACAAGTTTAAAGGCTAGTTTCTTTGTAAAATAGGCCTAATCAGCCTAATCAACACAACATAGAAAGGGTGATTTTAGTGATTTGGTCCAATAGAATTGTACTTTCCCTTGAAGTATGTTTAATAATTCCAAAATGGGTGTCTAAAACCATCAATTTTTTCTTTGGTTTTTTGGGAAAGTTTTGAGTTATTGGGAAGAAACTAGGTTTGCACTATTATAAGGATTCAAGGAGTCAAAGTGTGAAATCTGACTTCTATTGTTTGTCAGGGTTTGAGAGTTGTTTAGATTGTTTAAATTGGTCATTCTAAAATTTTTAGAAGCCTCTTAAAGGAAGGTTGATAGGTTGGTTGAGTTGATCCTCCCAGGTCTACATTAGGTAGTTGCTATTGCTAAGGTGGAACACTCCTTTCTATGAAGGCCATACACTTATGATTGGGTCAAGTGTTCTTTCCTTTAGAAAATTCCTATTTCCTTTTTTATAGGTTATGATTTGATTAGATTGGTTATGAAGCACTTATTTCAAGTAATTTATGTCTATTTTAATTTGTAATTTATTAAATTCAAACACATCCAAAATTATGTCCCTTGCTTTAATTGATTATTACGTTATTTAATTATTAACTCAAATGACACCTCCAATTCAACTATATCTAATTGAATTTATCTAAAGTGTTGAACATTTTTTGATCAAATTTAGTAATTAACTCAAACAAATTTTCCAACTTAACTATATGTATATATAACTTTAAGTTAATTTTATTTTAACTAAAATTACTAAAGTTACAACATACAAATTAAATGATATTTATGATTGTAAAATTTATGACTAAATATATCTCTTAGAATCCCTTTTGTCCCAATTTGAAAATAATTCTATATTATAGAATACATTTATTTAAATTTTCAGATTAAAATATCAAGGAAAAATAAAACAAATATATTTATGAAAGAAGTATAATGGAGTGAAATTAAATATGATTTGTATTCCAACATAAAAACTACAAAGAATGGAAACAATTCTTTCAACACATAAACTATTATGTAGTAGTCAATTAAAATGAAAAAGCTTACTCTATATTAGTTAGGATACACAACTAAGAAAATGATCTAAATAGTCTAATAATTTGACCATTAGCATATAGCAATTTCTATAGAGTTGTAGATCTCTTGTAGTTCAAAAACACAAAACAATATTAGGTAGATAATCAAACATCTTTCATTTCTACAATGACTTATTTATCCTAGAGGAACTAAGTATATAGTATTTCTTGATCTCCCTAATATTGTCTAATTATTTTAAAGATACCAAGGGTCATAACGCAACATTATTAAACCCACTAAATAGCCTGGTTAATTAATCTTGACAAAAGCAACAAAAAAACTGATACATTTGGCATTTCATGTGGAATGAAGAGTGGTGACAATAATATACTTATAGTTTAATAAAACACTATTTTTATAAGAAGGCTTGACATTAGAAAGATAAGTGTTACCTATAGTTTAATAAAACACTATTATAGTTTTACCAACATATACTATTGTATGCTTGCATGGCTTCTTAGTTAATATATGGGGAGATAGAGATAGATGGGGAGAGAAAGAGAGAGAGATATAGATATATGGGAAGAGAAAGAGATATGGAGATATATGGGAAGAGAAATAAAGAGAGGTGGAGATTGAGAGTCGATGGATAGGGGGGATAGGGAGGAAGATATGGTGAGAGATAGAGAGGGGGAGATAAAGAGGGGGAGGGAGATAAAGGGATATATATAGGTAGAGGAGGAGAGATAGAGAAGAGGGGGAGAGAGGGAGAGATAGGCTGAATAGGAAGAGAGAGAAGAGAGGGAGAGATAGGTTGAAGAGAAATAGAGAGAAGAGAGGGAGATAGATAGGTAGAAAAGGGAGAGAAAGAAGAGGGGGAGAGGGAGAATGATATGTAGAAAGGGAGAGAGAGAAGAAGATAGGGAGAGAGGGAGAGACATAAAAAGGGGGTGATATAGAGAGATAGAGGGGGATGGTGAAAGAGATAGAGAGATCGTGATAGAGGTAGATAAAGATATGGATAGAAAGAGATAGAGAGAGGAGTAAGAGGGAGATACAAAGAGAAATAGAGATAGAGATATAGAGTATGAGAGATGGAGGGAGAGATGGAGAGAATGAGAGAGAAAGGGGGGAGAGTGAGAGATAGCCTAATAGATAGAGGGGGGAAGAGTGATTGACATAGATAGTGGGAGATATAGAGAGATAAAGAGTGGCAGGGAGAGATATATCAATAACCCTCCCTATATCTCTATCTATTCATCCTTATCTCTTTATCTCTCTACCTCTCTCTATCTATTTTTCTCCATTTCAATTTGTATGTTTCTCATTATCTCCCTCTCTCTCTGTATTTTCTTCCCTATATTTATCTTTGTCTCCTTAATTGTGCAATGGATACACTGAAGATGTCTTAAATGAGAATTATCATATCTTTAAGCAAATGGCATGCTACCTTGAACATAACTCCCAAGGACACATGCCATCCTTGGATTGTTGACATGAAACAACCAATCAAAATCTAGTTTATCTTTTCCCTCTCTCTCTTTTTCTTTTGTATCTCTTATATTTCTCTCTCTCATGCTCTCTCTCTCTCTCTATCTAAGTTCATCTCTTTCTCTCATTCTCTATCTTTTTAGTTTCTATCTCTCTTTCTATTAGCTAATAGGCTACAAATATTGTGAGATTTGATCTTGAAACAAATATCATGCCTAGAAACCACTATTGTGTCATTGGAAAACAAGTTTCAACTACCATTTAATGGTAAACCACTTGTAGTGTAATGGTAAAATCCTCTAAAATATTAGGAAAAATCCTATATATACTATTATATAATAATAAATATAATTATATTATATATAATTTAATCTAATATTACTATTATATTAATTATATTTTGTATTATATAAAAATATAATTATAATAATTCAAATAATTATATTATTTATTATGTAAAATATAGCTAATATATACTTAACTATATTGTAGAATATTATAACCTAGCTAAATGATGCCATAATTTTCAATTTAATTAACATACTCTAAAACCTAACGAAATCAGGTTGTAGCTCATCAAATTGGAGAAGTGAAAGGTCAATACCAATGTTGAGGAAGAGTTTGGAGGAGTCAAAACAAAGTTAATATCAGAGTCGAGGAAGAGTTTGGAGTTAAAACATGGTCAACACAAGTGCCAAGGAAGAGTTTGGAGGAGTGAAAAGAAGGTCAATACCAGTGTCGAGGAAGATTTTGGAGGAGTGAAAACAAGGTCAATACTAGCATCGAGGATGAGGTTGAGAGCACTCAAGGAAAATTGATGACCAAGGGACAATGAGTACTATAAGTTTGTCACCGCCATTCTCTTTAACCTACAATTTTCATGCCTAGTTTCCAAAGATCTTCTCATACATTGGTACCCCCATTCTCATAAAATGGTATAAGATAAGACAAAAAATAAAATAGCTTAGTCTTTCAAATTTTTATCGACTAGCCTCAGGTCTTGGAAAAAATCCCATAATCTACCAACATCTTGGTTGAGGTCTACGATTTCATCACACATAGGCTTCATCGCATGAGTTTGAAGCAATTGTATACTTATCCCTCTCTACAAGCTTAGTGAATTTGACCACTTTATCTTTATTTTTCCTCCAATATTTATATTTGTCCCTCCCCTTTCAATCATCTTGCACAACTTGAACTTATAGTTTCCTTTTCTTATCAATCACTTTCCATGTCTTGAAATTTAGCATGTAAAACCTAAGACTCATTCCTCCAAGTCTGTCCACAAAAATTTCATGGCACAAGTTTTTCCACAAAAAACTCAAGCTCTATGACTCCTTCTCTATGATCTATTTTCTTGCATTTGTTCTCTCAGCGTTGTTCCTTTTGTATGTCATTGCATTAAAAACCTGATTAGAGAACCATTCACATCCTCTACTTTAAAACATCAAAACCTAATTAGAGAACCATTCACATCCTCTACTTTACATAAAATCAATCTGCATTGCAATTGTATCCCTTCAAGGAAAAACAATCAAATGCCTATACCAAATCACCAAGGCACATTAACAACCATCTATACCTTCTCACTATAACCAATTATCAAACCTTCAAGACAATAGGTTCATCATGTTTCAAAAGAAACAATTAGTCATATCTACTTCACAAATATGTCCATTCCAACTTACTATCCTTTTGGCAGTCAAGTCATCATTCATGCATATTAGATTCACCATACCTAAATCATTAAAAACAACATACACTGCCTTCTATACCTTATCCTAAACTTTGAAACATCTTTTTCAACATGAATACAATAGTTTCCAACCACTAAAAATTCTTTTTTGTCACTATTTTATCATATTACCATTATCCATGCAAAAAAGCACCACTTCTTAAATAGGCTTCCATACCTTAAATAGGCATAGGGGCAGTTCTTATGCAAAATGAATAGCGTATTATTTTTTAAAGCAATAAAATGACTGAAAGAGATTTTCTTTGAGTATTAATGATAAGAAAATTTTGGCTATGAATTTTATAATAAAGGTACAACAATAAAGTAGGAAAATGATCAAAAGAGAGAAACTCTAAGTATTAATGATAAGGAAATTTTGGGTATGCATGTTATAATAAAGTTTCAACAGTATTTTCTAGGGCATCATTTCATCATTTGGATGGATTATCAAAGGATTATATCTGGTGTTAAGATAAAGTTTATATTTTTGTAGGTTAATTAAGTAATTATTAGTTTTTGCAATGGGAAACCCAAATATCCAAATTTTCTTATACTCTAATATTTCATTTCTTTTTGAAGGAACATTTTCACTTTATTCATTGTTATGACGGTATGTTAATGTTGGCCAAAAGGTTGGCAACTAATTCAAGTACTTTCAATCAAACTCCAAATTGAAGTATTTTAGTCAAAATCATAGAAACAATTTCAACTCTAGAACAAAGCAATGGCTTGAGAACAGTGCACCATTTTAGAAGGCTCTTCTATTGATCCACCACATGGTGTAGTGCTTCTCGTTGCGATTAGGTTACCATATCCTTGATTCTAGTTATTCAATAAAATGCACCAATAGCTAGTGTACATGTATGTGTTCATATTGTTATTACACTAGAGTAGAATGTAAAGAAGAGGCAATGTATCATTGTGTTGTCTGCATTAGAAAAGGAAAGTTTCTACCATGAATTTGTTGAACACCTTTTAAAGTAGATTACTATTTTAATTTGTTTTGAAATTATCCATCACTCTCCACACCATCTGATAATGGAAAGAGTAAATATTTGTTATAGAATTTACCTTTTATTTCTTTATTATGCATGTTGGGAGATCTCTCTTCATCCTAGTCATAGCTACCTTTTTTTGTATTTTCCTAACTAGTAGTTTTCATTTTGATGAATTTTTGTAGTGGCTTCCATCTGTCTCACTTCCTACTACAATATCTAATGCTACCTAATCCTGTCATAGTCAATTAGTATTTTCCAATTTGTTTGATGGTGTTGTTGGCATATTCCATGCTCAAACATTGAGGCCTAAATTAGGCTTTACATTATTTTTGTGATTATCAATCTATCAAATGCTTAGGGAATCAATGAATTATTATTCTACTCACTGTTTAAATTTCAGCTTCATTTAGTTTCAATGTTATTTTGAGATATTTTTGATTAATTTATATTTGAAAATGAAAATTGCAACATTTGCTTAAATGCTCATGTTCAATGCATCCCATGTGCATGCATTTTCAAGAGTCTAGATTACTCCACATTCCAAAAATGATTCCCTCTCCCTCCTATAGTATCTAAAACTAGGAGATTGATAAATCTTGTTAAGGTTAGGTACTTTCTATTACATAAAAGTTATTATTCTTTGATTACGTTGTCATAGACTGATGTTTTCGGTGGTTGGGTATTTCTTCTTGTGTTCAAGAGAACATTATGAAGACAAGTCATGGGCTAATCTCTTTTTTTGTGTATGGGGATCAACAGAAGTTGACACTCATTACTTATCTCGATGTTATCTTGAATAGTGAGTATTCTTCAAAAAAAATTCAATGTTGTGTGCCATTTTATAAATAATGATCAAATTGGTTATCTCATTGCATTATGAAGCCATAACTGTAGTACTACTAGTATATTCCTTAACTCTAGAACTTTTCTTTTGGAACACATTATTGAGGAATAAATCTCTTGCATCTATGTGCTCACATAGGTCTTTTTCATCCACCTTGTATGAATGTACTTCAACTGCTTATTTTTTGTGTCATAGGTAAGTATTTCCATAAGAGAGGCTATACATTTTTATTGTTATCTCATGAATTTTATTATTGTTTATTGATTGGTAATGGGTCTGGGTACACATCAATTATAATGTGCTATTAGAAACTCTTATTACAAGAAACAATTTGCAACTCAGCAAGTGGATAGTCACAAATGGATAGACATGTGTTTTCAAGGACTTTTCTTTTGCTCTTCCACAATTTTTACATATTTCACATTGATGCACCTAGGCATGAGGTTCTATTGATGCTCAAATACAACAATTCCCTTTGAAAATTATACAAAACACATACCTACACTCATGTTTCTCTTGCATGAATTCCAAGTATATTCACTGGATCAAATTTCATGTATTATGGTTCACAATGATTCAAACCTTGTCTAATGTTATCATTTATGGCTTCAGGAAAATTCACTATCAACAATTCACTGTCATGACAAATTCATCTCATGGAAAATTCACCACCAACAATTCATCACTACAGATAATTTATCACATTAACATTTTTCAATATATATTTCCAAGACCTTGAGATTTTTTTGCAAAAAATAATTTCCACCACATTAATAATATTGATGACTGATATTGTTGTATAATTGGTTTACTAGAATAAAATAAAATATATTGAAAAATGTTTTCATTTTTATTATAATAAATCAAATTTTCTAATTGTATATGTGATGAATTGTTGTTTGTGAATATTCCATGAAATGAATTTGTCATGATGATGAATTGTTGAGCGGTGAATTTTCTGATGATGAATTTTCCTAGAATGGTCATTTATTCAACTAATATTGATCTATGCAATTCCAAGCACCATTCCTCTATGCTATTATGTTTAAAACATATTTTGATTCAAAATTCCCCTTATTGCATACCGCACTTTTTGCATTTGGTAGGGTATGTAGCTGCATTACAACTATTGTTAAACTAATCATAAATGTTTTGAATGGTTTTAATTCTTATTGTTTTTAATGTTTTAAAATAGTATGTATTTGTGGTTTAAAATTTAAATAGTTTAATGGTTTGAACAATAAGGCTTAAGACTACTTCTTCTTGATCATAAATGATATTAATGCTTCAAACTTATGATTCATTTCATTGTTATAATGATCAAAATGTTATACTTTGCTATACATTCAAGGATTCTCTTGTCCCCTACCCTTTGCTTCCTCCCCCCTCCTTTTAATTATTTTATTTTTCATAAAATATTCATATTTCTATCTCATTTACACAAATTTATCTAAAGCTCTAGGAGTGAATAAAAATATGTAAATGATGATGGATTATGTCTAAACAACAACTTTCTATCTTATAGCTAATTAAATCCTTAATGTTTGAATAGTTTAGAGATTGAATAATGCTTGTATATGCATGTGTAGAAATAAGGGAGCCTATGTGAAAATTGAAATTTAAAACATCACTTTGGTATTTTTCTTTAGGTAGTGAAATGATATTTTTAGTAATACAAACCTATACACACACACAAATGTTTTGCATTGTTAATTCAATACCATGAAGAGTGGAATACAAAAATATCAAACCAAGCAAGAATAATCAATTCATAAGATTATTTTGTTCTAATAGGGTTGACTGGTTGCTTTTTTCTTTTTGATTGTCAGGAAGTCATCAATATACACTTGGTTTTCTCACCTTCTCTTGCCTCATGGCCAGAGAGTTTTTGCAAAAGGAATCAAAGTAACCTTCAAGATTGACAATGGCAATGAGTACAAGGTAATCATAACTTAATGTTAATTAGGTATGATTTTATTTGTTCAAGACCAATTTAGATTCATTTTCTGCTCACACTACTTTTATTTACATTTATGTTTTGCTAATATCCATTTTCCTTTACATTCATATTCTTCTATACATATCGTGTTTACAATAATTCTTTCCTTAATTTAATCTATGGGAGAGGACCTAGTACCTGAGCATGTTTCAATAGTTGTGATAGTAGTGGTTTATATAATGCCCAATATTTTTATCAATATTGGACCAATAGTTGTGACTTTAAAGTTGTTAGTGTTGATGATGACTACCCATAATTAAAAAAAATGTATTCCTTTGATCTAAAAAGCAACAATCATGTGATTACACATTAGTGCTCAATAAAACATGTTGTGAATGCACAAATATTGGTCTCATTTTTTTTTTGGGTCCTTTCAGACACCTTGATAAAAAGCATGCTGATGTGGCATCATATTTGATGATGTCGCCTTGAAACCTTAGTTATAAGTAGGGGACTTGTCAAGTAAGTTGCTATAAAAATTTGGGAGTGATTTTAAGTTTCCACGTAGGATAATTAGAAGCATGAAGTTAGGGTACTCAACTACTGGGTCCTCTCCCCTATATATTATTGCGACACAGGAATGATGCTAATGTTTTTTGGAATGGTGAGTAATTCAGTCAAGGGGAATGCAGTTTCTGTAATATGGCCTATAAGAAGACATATATCTCCTGATGATTGCTATATAGCCCTAGGCCATTGTTCAAATTTTACCATAGTAGCTTTGATATTCATGTGATACTGGATGAAGTCCAATTGTCAAGTGGAGTCAATTTCAACAACTTTTGACAACATTCTTCAAGTTTGTCATAAAATTATAGCGTTGGAATAGGGAATGGACATCCTTGGTAGATACAACACATGGGTATGTGCAAGATCATGATGGGCCAAAAAGTGGCAATATGATGGGTATTTGTAGGGTATGTGGCTGATGACTTCTCTTTTACCCAAAATTGATGAAATGAAAAGGTTTTTTAAAGGAGATTCTTAGCTTTCCACCAATATAAATTATGTTTTACTTTGAATTTAAGAAATAATTATTATTTATTTTCTATTTGAATTATGACTAAAGCCCTAATTGATAGGCTAATTGAAAAACATCTATAGCTTTCAAATGGTATCACATTTTTTGAATCCGAAACATGTATCACATTCTATGCTTCACATACTATAGGATTAAAGAAAAAAATTGAATTTCATGAAATTTTGGCCACCTTAGGTGGTCAGACATATGAGTTTTTATATTTTTTAAAATTTGTAATAAAAAAATCATAATTAATTATTTACTTGGAAAAAAATTACAAAAAAATATGCATCATATCAGGACATGAGTCCTCTACTTATATCTAAAATATTATAAAAAAATACTATCATTTTATTGTGGTTAGGGTGGTTAGACAGACATCTACTTCTTATTTTTTCCATGAAATTTAAGTACTACTGCATTGAAATTTCAAATTTTCACCAAATAGATTTTTTTCTTTATTAAATAAACCTGGTAATTTAGAAACTAAATTGAATTTTCTATAGATTCTATTCTTACATATTTTTGAAATAATATAGATAACTTTTTCAAATTTTTACGTCAAGTTGTCTAACTCTGATTTTTCTAAATATTTTTCCATCTAAGGGCCTATTTTTTCCATGATGATACTACATATACCCACATGTGATTTGTTTCATTAAATGGCTCATAGTATTTGAAAATTAGTTACATTCAACTTAGATTTTTAGAATGTATAGAATTACATGAATTAATAACCTTGAAGTTTTTCTTGAACTGTATTGAGTTATTGAAGCTTTTACCTGATGTTTCAAGTATTTTTAGTAAAGATGTATAATTTTATGGAATGACACTTAATTTCATCCATTGGGAAGGAACATAAGAAATATGGATGAAAAGATAGTAAGAATAATACCCATTGAAAGTAGCCAAGAGCACCTCGGAAAGAATGCCAACATTTGAATGACATGGAACTCCTGAAAGAGCAGTATCAGTAAGACCCTTGGAATGTCTTTCCAACAAGAAGTTGTGTTCTAAACTCCTGAAGAGGTTAGATCAGTGTGACATTGGATCTGTCTTGCTGATGAAAGTCATCAGCAATACATGGACATATAGGATTGACATGAACTGTTGATGCAACTTCCTTAACTCTTACTGATGGTGTTGGTCTTGCTAATGGATCTGCACATGATGAACATCGGTCTAACTTTGGCCAATGATACTTGGTCAAGGTGACATGAAGGTTCTATAAGAGTATTAGTGATAAAGCATGTCTAGCCGATGGATTTGTTTTTGTGTGACTCTTGCCGATAAGGATAGTTGGTTTCCTTGTGACATTGGGGAGACTTGAACTATTAGTCTGACTTCTCAAGATGTTGCTGATAGCATTGGTCTTACCGAAGGCTTTGTGATTAGGAATTTGTCATTGGTGAGACATGGTCTGGTGTCTCATTGACATGTGATGTAGTTGAACATTTTGACTGAACAACTATCCTACGTGGTCTATTTTGGACCAATGAGAGAAGTAGAATGAATATTTTTAAAAAAAATTACATTGTATCATCAAAATTTTGATGAAAGTAACCAACGAACCAACAAAAATGTTCAATGAATTTTCTATAGTTGTGACAAAAGTTTCATTGTAAGGACTTATCCAATTCATTGCAATTCTGATGAACTTTTTTGGTTGTTTCAACGCTTTGAAGAGTCATGCCAATTTTATTTTGTTTATTTTTTGTTGGTAGATAGATAAACTTTTCATTGATATTCCAACAAAAACTAGATCTATTTTTCGTGACGATGACTGACAAAGCTAGGTCATTGTTTCAACATTTAACAGTTGGTTGGGAAAGCAACAAAAATATAGAGATGAAAATTATTTGAGAGGTTCGTCGGTATTCTGACAATAGTTTGTCAATATTTCAACAAAATTTCATCAAAAATTGGAGTCAAATACAATAGTGCTACAATGGGAAAATAGACTATTGTACATTATAAAGGATAACTACAATGTCACCAATGAAGTTCCATCCTTTGATGTTGATCATAACCTTCTCATGGGATATTATGAACAAGATCAATACATTACTATTTTTCTCCTTTTTCTTTCTTATGTTGAGGATGTGAATGAAGAATTAGTTATATAGAGTGAGAACTAGAAGGCTATTAATACACATGTGGAAATCTAAGAAGATATTCAATATGTATCAATCTTCTTAAGTATAGCCTATTTTAATCATTTCCAACTCTTCTTCTCTACCAAATCCTTTATTTTTATTGTTATTGTACTTAAAAATAATGAATGTGGGTATGAGTGTCTTATTACACTTATTATAAAGTACATGATGAGAAACAGAGGTTTGCACCATGGGCTGATAAGATAATATCAAAACTATCAATTGATAAGAGCTCATTTGACTTGATTTGTGAGTAGGTAGCTACTATTCCAATCAGCTATGTGCCTCTAGCACATATAGATCTATTGAATGCACAATAAAAATAAGAGGAGGGGTGAATCAATTATACATTAAAACATCTAAAAACCTCATTAACATTCAGATCCACATCAACTTAATTGAAAACTAAAACACATAAACACCATGCACACTAGAACACTAAATTTATGTGGAAAACCTAAGAAGGGAAAAACCACAGTGAGGATTAGCTCATAATATAAAGTAATTACAACACCGAATATGAGAGGCTCAACATCGATGGGATCACTACACAAAATAAAGAATGGTTCACTACTTATGGCTCATTACTAGATTATAGAAAAGAAGAAAGAATAATGTTATAGTGAGAAATCCATCTCAATGCAACAGAAAAGTCCACCACAACATCAACAACATATTCACAACCTTTCTGAATATTATGGACACCCTCTACTCACTACTTCCAATATTCTAACTCATTAAAGCTTTCACTACAATTTACAACTCTACAATCCATAACACACAATACAAACATAATCTTCCATCAATACTTGGCATTTATTTATAGCTTCTTCAAACATGAAAACACTCTATAGGGTAAGTTATGCACCTCAACTATGAAAATTCAAATTAGGTTGGTACTAAGCATTATTAAAATGGAAAGGAATGAAATTGGACCACACAACATCTTAACTAGGACCCAAATCATACATATACACCATGTCACACTTCCATAATTATTGAAGAAAATCCATAATTAGTGTAAACATTCAAGGTCAATCGAACTTGTGTAAACACCATTTACATTCAAGTACATGCTTCCTCTAATCCAAAGATGAATTTTAGACCATACAAAATACTTAAGAATAACTTGAAATATTCCACAACACCCTAAAATCCAACAAATTCCTTCGCAACAACCTTCACTTGATGAACAAACCCATCTTGTTCACTTAGATAATCTTTTACACACTATAACTCAATAAATCAACTTGTGGAGTACCAAACCACAAAAAAATCAACAATAGGTAGACAATATGAACCTTATCATCACACTTCCAAAACCAAAAAACCAAAAACCAAACTGTCCACAAGGCTACAACTCAAAGATACAAAAGATGGCTCACTGCTAGAATACAAAATTTATGGCTTGCTGCCAAAACTAAACTGATGAATTACACCTTTCTTTTGTGGAATTCAGTTCTAAATGAAGCTCTATGAAGGTAATGTTGTATATCAATAATCGCTCAATAATTATGTTCTAATCACACACTTATTGTCTTCACCTGCTTCACTTATTCTGATCTGTTGTATTCACTCTTTTACTTTCACTTTTTTTGTCTCTATATCCTTCTCTCTTTCTCCCCTCTTTCTCTACAGACACACACACACACCCACACACACACACATACACACATATATATATGTATGTATGTATGTATGTATGTATGTATATCTTACTTATCAATCAAATCATTCTTGTATAAGGTTAACACATTTCTTATGTCGGCCAAAACAACCACATGGCATAATTAGTATTTCACACGCTAAGTCAGCCAAAATATCAGAATCATAGCTTGTCTTCAGAGTAGGAACCAAACCTCAAAACCAACACACCAGACCACATATAATGGTCATCTTCGATGAGAAATAAATTTATGTAAATGACTTATACATCCAGTATTGTGTTGACATCAATGACAACCATTTGATGCAACCTTCAACTTCCAACAACTTGCAAGTGACAATGAAAAGATAGAAAGAACTTTGGAGATAGTGGTTGTAAGGTTGGAATGAGGGATACAATCTTCTTTTATAGAAAAAATTCTCAAACAGACGGTCAAGATAAAAAATCTAGAATATGCAAAGACCAATGGTTCAGATTTCATGCACCACATAGTGGTAGGGTTAGGGATGCATAATGATAGATGGTCAAGATTGAAAGAAGACCAGAGGGAATCAACGGTTGAAATTCCAAAGAGGAAGTGGAGGGAAAGTGGAGGCATCAAATAATAATTTTTAATTGGAGGAAGGAATCTTGGCAGTTAAATAATCATATTATTTAATTTGGGAGAGGACATGGAGGAATACAAAATAAAAAATGACTATTTATTTATGGAGAAAGAGGGAATTGGAATTTAATTAAAATGATTATTATTCAATCATTTAATTAAATACAAAGGAAATGGAATAAGAGATGTTAGATAATTAAATTGGATTAATTATTTGGAGAAGAGAGGAGGTTAAATGAATAGTTAAATAATTGAAATAATTATTCAACTATAGATGAAAAGTGGAAGGTGAGTAATTAAATAAATGAGAATTTATTCAATTATAGAGAGGAAAGGGTATTAGCTACATAATTAAATAAATTAAATTAATTATTCAACTATAGATGAAAAGTGGAAGGTGAGTAATTAAATAAATGAGAATTTATTCAATTATAGAGAGGAAAGGGTATTAGCTACATAATTAAATAAATATTTAATTTATTTAATTAATCAAAGAAGAATAAAGATAATGAATTAATTAAATAATTAAAACTGGTTAATTAATAGAAGAATGTGACCAAAGAAAATAATTAAATAATTGAAATTATTTAGTTATATAGGGAAGAAGAGAGATTGATATGAACAAATGGCATTTGTAGACCAAGATATTTAGTGTCTACATTTTTCCTCTCTTTAGCATAACATGATTTTGAGTGTTGTATCAAAGAATAATTAAGAAAATTCAATTCAAATCATGCCCCTACATGCCCCAACGAAGGTAGGATAGATTAATGCCCCCTTAAAAAAACTTTTGCAAAATTTGAATTTTTTTTTACAATGTGAAAAAGGTTTTCCAAAAGGAAAATTTTATGCTTTGACAGCAAAAGGTTTCAATTTTAGGTCCCCAAGAAGTTCACATTAGGGTTTTGGTTCAGCATTTGACACGACCAGTGAAAAAGAGAGGTAAAAATCCCATTTTAGAAAGATATAAAAGTGATTTGGTTTCTAAAAATAGTCATTTGTGCATTTTAACCTTGAGTGAATAGTGAGAGAGACTGAAATCCTATTGAGGAGCTCCTACCAAGATGTCACTAGTGCCACATGCTGAACACTGCATATATTAGGTCAGGACCTACAAATGGCCAGAGGGCTCATGGGATGCGGTAAGTACACCAACCTTGATTTGTAATTTTTTAAATTTTTGCTAGTTTTAGGGCTCCAAAAGGGGGAAAATAGATGCAAAGAACCCCCTTTTTCCATATTTTTTATTATGCTCATCACAAGTGAATGTGCTTTGCTGCATTTTCTCAATGTAATCCAAGTGCATAGGGTATACGCGCAACTGATTTTTTTGTGATGCAAATGAATTTTATGGTGCAACTATAGGGTTTAGCGACACATGTGAGGTTTTAAGCCACATGTGTGATTTTGATATGTAATTTAAATTTTGAACATCACATTTTTCTAAAAAGCTACATTTGATAGGGCATTCAATGCATTTACAAAAGTGCACCACATGTGTAGATTTTTTGATACATTTGACTTTTGAAACACATATGCTAGATAGTGTGACACATTTGCTTGTTTAAAATTTTTCCCCAATTTTAGTTACAATTTTCTCTACAACCAAGGTCAAATAGGTTAACTTAGTCTTTTTGATTTCCATAATGTACTTTCTTGTGAGCACAAGTCACACTAGACCCAATTTACACTTGAGAGAGACAACTATTGACCTTCATATTATGTGAGCGACTAGAGGATGACTAGAGGGATCAACTACTTTAATTTGGATTGTACTTTGTCACTTTCATTCTTGTGATTCAGGCTAACAAAGGTTTATTGACTTCATTGGCTAAGTGATAACACTTGGAGACTAGCTCATTTTAGTTTTTTGACAGGAGAGGCCATGATGACTTTGGAGGATGTACGGAAAATCCTTAGACTTCCAATCCATAGGAAATGTGTGTCTTATGAACTAGATCAAGAGTATGATGGGATTGTGAGTTCTTTCAATATCGAAGACATCCCTGAGCTAGGAGTAGAAGAGTATGAGATCCACTAGGATGTGCTCTCAAAGAGATATGATCTCTTCATCATTATCCTTTACAAAATTATTGGTGGATTCATGTGCCCTAATCAGTGAGGACATGTATTTCCATTCAGGTGGGGGGAGATTCTAATTGGTATGCTCACCTGAGGTATTGTTTATGCTTGTGTGCCATATATGTTAGCCATGTTATACTTCTAAATCCATGATGTCGCATATCGAGGGTAAAAAAGTATCAGCTGCAGGACTACTCTCTTGATGGTTTAGGCTTGGGAGCATATTGCAATATTTTGACCATGTGTCCAGAGGAAGCTAGGAGTAGGGCTACCCTATGTGTTTCTTTATGGAGGAACATTGACACAGACACATGTTGATTATTGGAGGCATGCCATAGACATATTATATTCATTCATCTAGAGACCATATAGGGATGGTACTTTGGCATTCATTGATGATGATGACCATTTACCCTATTACTGCCAGACCTGATACTTGATTGGCCAAACTTTCTAGAGCCAACACATTATTGAGATATATCTACCAGAGCGAGTGTGGTGACATTTCAAGGAGTAGTAAGGGCTAACGATGGGAACAATAGAGTTTTCCCTCTCTAACAAGGAGATACAACCATGGGGGCAATGATTCTTATCACTACAACTAAGTAGGATATAGATAGGCTATAGCCATTGAAGTGGGGGTAAAGGAAAATGTGGCATATGCAAGTACTACCCCAAAGTATGATGCACAGTGGGCACAACACAAGCTAGTTCCATTGACAAATCTAGATCAGCCTATGGTAGTAGGGAGGCATAGGAGGGGGCTGAGGAGAGGAATTCAAGGATGAAGTTGAGGTTGGGGGGATGATGGAGGGAGGGGGAAAATGGGAGGATGGAGGAGATGATGGAGACAGGGGAGGGAGAGGAGGCGAAGAGGAAAAAGGAGATAGAGGTAGAGATAGACAACCACCCTATCCACCTTGTCCATTAAGGCAAGACAAACGATGACAGTCAGTGGAGGACCCTTGTTAGGAGTGTAGGAGAGAGAAACAGTTGCAATTACTATAGGACAAGTAGAGGAACCTCCTCATTAGGAGGAGAGATAGGTTGAGAAGTAGTAATAGGTTGACAATGGGATGGATGTTGAGGTGGAGGTCAGTTGATATAAGGAGATAATGGGTCAAGAAGAGGAAGAGAGAGAAAAATTCATGATGGAGGAGGGGCTAGAGGAGATACTCATTGTCGAGGTGATGGAGGTGAAGGGGGCATCAACTAGTGGATACTCAGGTGGCAGAGCTATAGGACAAATTACAGGCTACATAGGAAGAGGTTCAGTAGTTGTGAGTTAAGAGAGAAATTGTTTTCATCAAGGAACAATGAACTAAGGATCCATTGAATTTATTAGTAGGTACAGTGGTCCATCAAAATTTCTTGTAGATAGTCCTAACATTGTACCATGCCACTAATTTTTTGATATATATATGCATGATGCATGATTTTGGTGGTGACTACCTAATGCATTATTCATTATATATTTATCTATGATATGATGGATTATGCTATTATGATGTTATGCATAGATATATGATTATGAGGTGGTACTATATGTTATGATGGTTTATGGTTGTGTATAATTATCTATTTTATGATGTATGGATGATGCATGTGATTTATATTACTATGATGGATGGTTTAAATATATAATTATGGTGCTTATGTGGATAGAGATGTGATGTATATTTTATGTTGGTATGGATGCTTCATGATTATGAAATAATGTAATATGGATATGTATATGATGTATGCCAATGCAATAAAATGGATGTTGAATATGGATATGGGTGGTGTATATGAAATGTGATGATTATGTATGGTTTACTTTCTGATATGCAAATGTGATATGTATACAATAAAATGTATGCAATGATATGTATGCTTAGTGGTTTATGAATGCAAGATAATATTATATGATTACAACATGTAATGCTTGTATGGATGCATGTATGTGTGTATGTAGGATGATGCTATCTATGATTTTGTATTTTTTGATGCAAATGGATGACCTAACATGTTCATTATTAAACCTATGATTCTTCTAACATGACTATATATGTAGGATATTTTTTGTTTCACATAAAATGGCATCAGGATGATTGTGGATAGAAGAAGCAGGAGCATGGAGAAGATGGATGCTAATGCAAAAAATATGGATGTTAGTGTAGAGTTAGTTAAATGAAAAGGGATAGGTATTCTTGCTTAATAAATTCCAACTTGCATGTTTATCATTATTTGGTGATAAATTTATAGTTATAGATGCTCAAATTAACATTATTTCTACTATTAATCAAGTAACTAAGTTTATTTGATTAATTCACTTTTTGCTAACTAATGCCAACTCTATTAATTAAATAAATCAATATATTTAATTAAAATCCTAATTTTCTAACATCCTCTCATTTGATTTAAATAAACCCAAACATTTAACTTAAATGTCATAAATCAACTAATTTCATCCAAGTTAATTAATCCTAAATTAATTAAATCCTAATACTAATCCCTCATTTCTCTAGCTTTTGACTCAACCTTGGTCAAAGCAAACCCAATGTCAACTACCCTAGTTGAAGATGAAAATAAGTTTCTTTAATTATCTAATTCCTCATTTATCCTCTCAAGGGCATATTCTAAGGGAATATTTCTTCATTAACTCCATTTATTTGACTTTATTGCCCAACCAATTTCCCTCCAAAACATCTCAACCATATTCATTTAATGCCTCTTACACATGCATTAATCTCTCTTACACCTCTCAAATCCTCAACCATATGCATTAACCATGTACATTCTCCAAAATGTGCTCCACCTTCCTCCACTATCCATGTGACAAGTGTCAAAATATCATTGGCTCTTCTTTAGTCTCACATTCCCCCCATATCTCTATTCTTCAACCCTTCAATCTATAGATAAAAGCCACAATCATCCACAATATTAGCATTTCTACTATAGGAAATTTTATCTCCATTACTTGTATCTTTGAATCTTCATCACATTTTGTTCATCACATCAAGAAGCTTATCAAAAGGGGTTGGGAAAGGGATACTTTCCACATAAAAGTAGCACCAATCCCCCTATGGGTTGATGGTTTGAGTAGTTTAGGAATAGATTTCATGTTCATCTTGATTGTAGCTTTATGTTAGTTTGATAATGTTTTTCATTTCCTTTGCATTTAGTCAACAATTTCATTGGGAGGGATTTTATTTCATTTGTTCAATATTGACTAATTTAACTCATATTTGTCAATCTTTGATCAATGCAAATTTTAGTCTTCACATTTTGGCACCCATCGTGGGGATAAAGAAGATCCCACCATTATTTTGTAAAATCTCTCATAAGTATTTGATGATTTCTTAAGGTTATTATGATTTCCTTTAGTTTTTGAATCAAAATTCTTTGTTGTGTAGAAATTGCAATTAATCTTACACCTGCTGATTTTATTTACTAAAAAATATCTCTGTCAGACCCTTGGCAGCTCCTTTTCTTATTTATCTGGCTTATTTGTGAAGTGAATGCTTGCAATAGTGAGGTCGTGGTACATAGAAAAATCATTGATAAATATTATTGTTTATTACTACTAAGTGTTTGTGAACAATCTATAGATCATTGTGATGTGATAGTGAGGTCGTGGTAAGGAGTGTTGGATGTTGTGGATGTGTTGCTAATATTTGGTTTTCATTGATGCCAACACTATTAGTAGTTGTTGTCTTAGTTGTTGTATATGTCGAGGATATTGAGAAAATTGTAAGAAAAAGTGTTCCAGGTTCCCAGTGGAACTGTGTAGGTCATGAAGAAATTTTTTTCTATATGTTGAAGATTAACTAATGTAGATTAAAGGGTTTATTGTTGAGTATGTCTAGATCATCTACTAGAAGTTTCAGAGGTCTGCGTGAAGTTTTGTGTGAGTTCTGGTCTGACAATATTTTTGTTGTCTCTATCAGTGTTCCTGAATGAAGATTGTATGATTCTAGTTATCTTAGTTGTTGTGGATACTTCTCTATTGTTTCTTGGTGTTCTCAGACGTCTCTAGTTCAATCCCTATCTCTGTGGTACATCCACATGGTCCGGTGAGCTCATGATTGAAGATATTTTCTTGTGCATGTTTAGTTTTTCTTGTTCCTGGCTGACATGTTAGTGATACCATGTTGCAGATGTTTGAGGTAGAATTAATTAAAATATTTTTGAATTGTATATGCTAATTTGGGTCTCCACTATGTTGTGGCTAACCTTGGTAGGTTTCCATTCAAATTTATTTGTAAATTTGGACCGACATTGCAAGTATAATTTATTTTTCTTGGCCGACCAAGTTGTTATGAAATATCTTGTAACATATATATAAGAGTGATTGTTCCATCCATAAAGATGCTACTTTGTGTGCTCCTATATGTGTATGTGTGAATATCATTCAGAGCAAAGTGTGAAGAAGTTTTTGTGAAGTGTGAAGAAGTGTTGAGCTTAATTGGAATTGTAATCAAGCTTGTGTAGAAGCTATTTTCTCAGTTCATACCCTCCATATTTCTAATCCAACTCTATTGGGCAGTAAGCTGAATTTGTAATTGAGTAGTGAGCTCTAGGAAGTGTTCCTAAATGCATGTGAATTCCCCTTATTATTTCTCATTATACTTTTAGCAAAGTATAATCTTGTGGACTAACATCCACCATGTTTTTTACCTTAATAGGGTTTCCATGTAAAAATCTTGGTGTTCATCTCTCTGATGTATTAATTGCTTGTGGTTAAATTGTTTATTCATCAAATTTGAGAGTAGAATTAAGTTAAGTTTGAAAAGTCTAAATTTCTATGACAACTGATTCACCCCCGCTCTCAGTTGTCTGTCCTTGTTTTTCTAACAATTGGTATTAGAGAAAGTTTCTCTAAAGAAGTTTAATAGCTTGAGGTGATTTGGGATGGAAACATTCAAGAAGGATAGTCCTAGATTTGATGGCACCAACTACTCACTGTGGAAAGTCAGGATGCAATGCCACTTAAGGTGTATTGGTGAATCTGACTGGAAGATTAAAAAAGATCCATATATTATTCCTCATAATGGTCCCTCTTCTGCTAATGAAATCAAAGATGCTAAAAAAAATGTTAGGGTTATTGAAGCCTTGTTGAGTGCTCTGACAAATTTAGAGGTGGCTAATGTGTTAGGTCTATAGATAGCTCATAAGATTTGGATGAAACTAGAAACTTTGTATGAAGGATATGCACAGTGAAGATGGATAAGCTACAAATTTTAGGTAAATATGAGAACTTGAAGATGGGAGAAGATGAAAATATCACTTCTTTTATGCAAAGAGTAAATGAGATAGTGATGGGTATTACATGTGCTGGTGGTTCTATGGAAGAAGATGAAATTGTGGCTAAGATACTCAAGTCCTTTCCTCCTTCCTACAAAATGAAAGCTCATTCTATTGAAGAATTCATGTTGGTAAACAAGATGAAAAGAGATACACTAATAGGGAAGCTTGCTACTTTTGAAATTAGTGAGTTTGGTGAATCTACACCGAAGACTAGATTTGCATTCAAAACTACTATATCCAGAAGTAACAGGAAAATATATAGTCTGGGAGAGAGATCTAGAAAGATATCCAATTATGATGAAGAACTAAAACAACTAGAAGATCAAGAAAGAGAAGTAGAAGAATTGGAAGCACTGATTGCAAAACAAGAAGGTAGAAGAAAAGGTAAGTATGAAGATGTATTGCCTATTAAGTGTTTTTCTTGTAGTAAAATAGGTCATTTTGCATCAAGATGTCCTAAAAGAGTTCTTAGGTCTAAGCCTAGAAAAGCCTAGATTCCAAAAGAGATGCTACTTTGCTGAAGAGGTAGTGACTCATGATGAGTTTGATAAGGATAATGGAAATGGAGATAATTGGGCTTTCATTGCTACCATTGAAGATAATCCTATGGCTACTAAATCCACTAAAGATGAGAAAGCTCTTGCAGCCCAAATTGAAGAAAAATATGAGTTGGTCATTGACAGTGGATGGTCACATCACATGACTAGTGGCAAAAGTAAGTTTGTGAGTCTAGAGAAGTATGACGGTGGGGTTGTAATATTTGGAGATAACAATGCTGGTGTGATTTGTGGTAGAGTATCTATTAGCATTGGTGGTAAAGATAATACTAATGATGTCCTATATGTTGAAGGCCTAAATCACAACTTGTTGAGTGTTGGAAAAATGGTACACAAGAGATATGATCTATAGTTCAAAAAGGGAAAATGCAAGATTCGTGGGAGTTCCAGAAACATGATTGCTACTGGTGTGCAAACTAAAGGTAATATTTTTCACTTGAATATTGCTAGTGGAAGTTTCTTAATTTCTCAAGTATGAAAGTTGTTTGTGGCATAGGAGGTTGTGTCATGTAAACTTTGACAACATTATCAAGATAATTTCTACTCAAGCAGTAAGAGATTTGCATAGGTTAGTGAAGCCTATTGTAGACACTGAAAATTGACCTATGCCTGCAAATTCTATTTCTTTCCATTTTTGTCCTAGCATAATTAAAGTACTTAATTATGTTATTCGGTCCATTTCCATCCATTAATTAAATAATTTTAATTATTTAATTAATTCATGTCTCTTTATTATTCCTGATTATTTAAATAAATAAATTTTATTTATTTATTTAAGTGCATTGCTAATTATCTATTGTCTTCCTATAATTAAATAAACTTCTTAGATTATTTAATTATTTATGTCCACTGGTTCTTCTAGATTATTTAAATAAAAATCTTGTTTATTTATTTATTTAATTATGTCAATATTTTACATTTTCCTCTTCTAATTAAATAAATTCTTTAACTTATTTAATTATGGGCACATGTCATTTTCCCCATTTTAAATAAATAAAAATCATTACTTTTTTAAAATGGTCAAATTTCCTTATTTTGGCTGAAGGTGGACATTTATTGCCTATTGTCATTTGATTCTCCATTTTTGAATTAAAATGATTTTTAATTCAAAAAGATGCCTTTTTGCATGCAAAGGTCAAATGATTTTTATTAATTTGATTCCCCTTCCTTTTTTTAACCATCCTATCTCAACTTTCAATCTGGTCTGTTTGTTTGCCTTTTGATCTCGTCTGTCCATTCAAAATTGCTTCTTCTTATAAAATGGAAATTTTGAATTAATTTTGGGCTCTCTGAAGCATTCACATGAACTTTTTGGCTCTCATTTTACTATCATCCTCTCTCATACTTTGCATACTTCTGAGTCATTCACATAGTCATTTTCATAGAGAAAATTCTTCAATACTTATGTAGGACATGGCATAGTCTTGAGATGCTCGAATAATTTGAGGGAAAATTGCTATTTGCAGCAAGCTAGAAGGTATAATGGAGGTCAACCATGGAGATTGAAGTTTTATGGTAAAAGCTTTTCATTTACTTTCATATTTTCTCCTTTGCACTCCATTATTTCTTTGGATTTTTAGATTTAGTGTTGCTAACCTATTCACCATAAAATTTCCAAAGATACATTTGGTGAACCTAACGTGAATAGTTTTTTTTTTGTAGTTTCCATATGGTTTTTGGTTTTCTATTTCTTTTTTTTTCAGGTACAGGTACGGTATGCCACATTTGTCTTTTATCGCACTGTATTTGATGCGTCGCGACACATTTGAAATCCAAAATGCCACAACCACTCTGATGAACTCCATATGAAGTCTAAAATGTCGCATTTGACATATCGAGTCACATCTGCTTCTTCAAACGATTCATCTATATTCTTGAGATGCATTTTCTTGTCAGACCAAAACACAAGACTGAGCCACATTTGCATCATAGAGTGATGCATTTGCTATGTTGTGATGTCTTTTCCAAGTAATATTTCTATTCATTTTTTCATTCAGGTTCTCTGAATTTCTTTTGGCATTCTGGTTTTATTTTTATGCATTTTTCCTAGCATAGTATTTTGGAGTTACTAATCTTAGTTTGCAGCATGTGGCAGTTACATTTTGTGGGTCCAAGACTAGTGGATAAAACTACTAACTTGTGGTTTTGCAGCTACATGTGTCGAAGATTTATTTTTGAAACCACTTGTTTGAAATTTTTAATTTAGGAACATTTCCTTTGGTGCTCTAAAATGAACTTTGTTTACAAGTGTTTAATTGTGTTTGAACAAATGGTAGGTGATTATGCTCTCACCTTGTGAAAACTTGGTGATCAGAAAACCAGACCCATTTTATCTATTTTACACCCTTAAGACTTAGTAATCAAAGTATCCTCTCCCCTTGAGCATTCGGGCGATCCTGGGTGTAAGAGAAATAGTTACTAACTCTAGAACTTGGGCTTGTTCTGGTGGGAAAAAGTACTCACCCCAGGACGACTCAGACTGGTAGCACCCTGAACCTAAGGAACTTCTAGTCAGTACATAAAATTGGATTCTTGGGGAAATCCCAAGAATCACACATATGGTTCTGATGAGATGGATCCGAAAGGGGACTCTCACCACATGGATCATGCCCTATGAACAGAATTCCCTTACTAGACACCTTTTGTTTTAGAGGCCAACCATTTTCAGCCATTTCTTGGTATGCTGCAGGGTACAGTATCATGCTTGAAGATACTCACTATTAATCCCCTTGAGTAGAGATAGAAATTCTTGGGAAGTGGCTACCCAAGAATCCAAAGTTGGTGTGCCTAAATGATGTTAATGAGCCATGGAGGGGAGCCAGTGCCACCAAACTTCTAAGCTATCCACTCTCAAGAAGGAAAGGTGTTTAGCTCCAATCCGGGGTATATCAATGGGCTATATCAAGTATAAAAACCCTTGGCCTATTGGAATATTAGGATTGTGTTTATCTCATGTGCATTTGCATACACCAAAACATTGTGCCTATCAAGTGCTTGTTGGACTTCCAAACATTGTTCACTACATTTACACTCCTGGAAAAAACATTCAATCTTTGACAGATCATATTTGCTCTCAATAGATCTGAAAACACAATTTTAACAAACTGTGATGCAACTGCTAAAATGCATTTGCTGAAATAAAAAGTATTTTAAATTTTTTGAGACATAATTGCTCTATTAAACCACATCTACTGCCATAAACACCACTATGACGCATTCACTACCTCAAATGACACATTTTCCTGATAGAAAAAAAAAACTCTAATGCAAACCAGAATCTGAGTCTAAACATTTTCAGCCTATTGTCAAACAATTTTTTGAAGAGGTCTTTGTCATAAACTAGCTTTCAAATTGCTCAAAATATTAATTTTTTGCCCATTAGTTTGCACTATTGATCATAGGCTTAATCTTTCAAATTTTACTTTTATCCATTAGGTTCATAATCATCATTGGGATTAGCTTTACCTTATGTTTTCATTTTTCATACTTTGGATTAGACCAACCTTATCACAATTTTCAAAATCATTTCTTTCAAAAATAGGTTATCTTGGACTTCATCATTCATTTCTATCTTCAATCTTTATCACTTTTTGTGAGGCTTTCCAACTCAGTAGTCTATCTAGGAAAACTCATTAGTCCTTTAGACTTTATCATCTTGTCATTTTCAATAAGTCCTTTGGTAACTAAAAATAGAAAACAAAGATTAAGCTTAGAGTGCCTAGGTACCCCTTTCTCCAAATTGCATTCTAATTTATATCTTCTATATTTTATTCCCAAAAAATACAAAAACATAATTTCATCCTAGTTGTTATTTTGAACCTAGACTTTGCATTAGTGGACTCCTTAGTCAACATAATCATCTTAGTCCTTATTTTTCACCTTGTCATCATTGTCATCCTAGTCATGATAGTCAATTTTTATTTTCGGAATTTTGCATTTCCTTAGGTACACATTATCATCTCGTTGCATTGTCATCCTTTATCACACAAAAAGACAAAAACATAGACTATTGTCATACTTGCATTGTCATCATCTTCATTTGGGAAATCTCTTTGATGGTGGAAACAAGACTTCAAAGAAAGAAAACACAAATGGTAGACTTTGGACAAAGACTTTGACAACAACACCAACATCAACACCAATCCCAATGACTGGATCTTTGATGACCCATTTGGAAATTTGAATGCAAAATATTCCATGAACATGTCAACTTATTTTCAAAATCCACTTTTTGAACAATTCATACAAAGAGACCAAAATGGACAAGTTTATGTGTAAAACTTAGAGGCAGTAGCCCAAAATCTTGAAGTCACTTCATTTGTCAAAAACTTGCTCTTGAATGATCCTGAATGATACCTTACTATGATTTTAGACCAAGGCATAAGATTACCAAAAGGTTTTGACATTGATACCATACGGCATGTCTCTCCTAAGAATACGACAAAAAACACAACATCCCAACATGACATGAACAATACCTCAACCAATAACATTGTCGTTACTATGCAAGTAGTCACTACCACCATTAATGCGACATCTAGTGGCACCATAAATCAAAGAACCTCCTCTTCAACCAACACAACATCTATTGGAGGAACATCTAGTATGACCATGCCTACAATCTCCATGTCATCTTCACAAATGATAGGAGCTACCTTTTCACAGACCATGGCTACAACATCCACATCATCTTCACAAATGATAGGAGCCACCATTACATCCACATTAGTAGTCACCACTTCTTCTATGACAATGGGGACATCTTCATCACATCCTTATGGTGGAACCTTATTTAATCCCTTTGGATGAAACTCACGACACATTTTCATTCAAGGCCCTTAGCACAACATTAACACATCATCGCAAATGAACATCCCACATGGACAAGGGAACAATACGCATATACCACATGGACACTCCCAAGGAACAAACACTACCACGCCACATAGAAAATTCTTTCAACAAGGACAAGGAACTCAAATGACACAACAAATGCATACCTTTGGACATCAAATAAGTCAAGGACCTCAAATACAAATGAACATGGTGGGGTTACATATTCCCACATACTCATCCCAAATTCATATTCAACAACAAATTCCCACTCACAACTAGTAATATCAACAAACACCTAATCAAAATATACCATACTTTAAGGCATCCAATGATCCTATTATACACACCTTGCTAGCAAAAGTGGATGACCTTCAAAAACAAATGGAAAATATGAAAACCTTTGACAAGAAGACATAAATTCCATATGGCTTATGTCCATATCCTTTCAATACAACTTTGTACATTCCACCATTTCCACATGGTTATGTGGCTCCAAACTTCAATAAATACAAGGGTAAAACAAATCCACTTGACCACATCAGAGAGTTCATAACAAGTTGTGTGGATATTGGTCATGAGCACACATATCTAATGCAACTATTTCCTAAAAGCCTCACAGGACCAGTGCTAGAGTGGTTCTATACACTACAACCCAAAATACAATCATGGAAAGAACTTGCTGAAAAATTCATGAAAAATTACACATACAACATTAACACAGAAACCTCCATTACCAACCTATGTCAGCTCACACAAGAAGATTCAGGTAAAACCTTTTTACCATTCTTTCAAAAATGGAGGGGCCTAGCAAGTTGTTTTCATATAGACATACCTGAAAAGGAAAAATTTGACATGTTCATACAAAATTTATTAGGCCCACTGAAAAATGGCTTGTGTGTTCATTGTTGAACAACTTTTGTGGACCTAGTTGAACAAGCCTTTATAGCTAAAGGAAGATTAAAATACAGTCCTAAAAACACAAATGCAAACCCTCTCTCTACTGAAAAAACCAAATTTTGGGTTAAGAACAAACATGTTACCAATGATGGTGTAGTCGATGCTAAGGCTGTCAACTCTATAGGTCTGATAATTACCCTAAAAGGGACACAACCACAAAGCACATAGATGAGGACACAAACCTATGTTGCTAATGTTGTCTAGACAAATCAAAATAACCAAGGCAATCAAAACAATCAAATTGAAGGGTAGCCTAGACAACCAAGACAATTCCCTAGAGGTTGCACATACACCCCTTTGGGTGAACCTATTGAAGAAGTCCTCAAGAAATGCCTTTAGAATGGTGTCATTACACTTCAGGACCCCAAACCATACAACCCTGGGCAGTTTAAACCATCTTGGTGGGATGATAATGCATTTTTCAACTTTCATCGAATAAAAGGACACAAAACTTCTTCTTGTAAACAATTGAGAAACTTGGTACAAAACCTTATTGAAAAGTGCATCTTTAAAGTTGGAGGACCATAGTTTGATTCTAATGTGGATCATACAATACACAAAAACCCACTATAGGATCATGGTTCTGGAAACCCTTCTACATCAAACCCTAATAATAATAATCATGCCAACCATGCCCATATTGGATATGACTATTCTGGGGAACCTATCATACATCACATTAGAACAACCGATGATCATGTCTGTACAGTTACTATTAGAAAGGCCCCTGAATGCAATGTCACCACTCCTGGCAGAAAGGTCACCATAGCCGGCCCTCCTCCCCCTAGACAGCCAAAGGTAACAATAGATAGCATGTCCACTTCACAGTCGCAATCACTTCCACAAAGCAAGAAGTCCCAACCTAAAGGAAACTTTAACCTTATTGACCAACTTGGAAAAACACCAACACAAATCTCTATTCTTGAGTTGTTACACATCTTACCTGCCCATAAGGTCATCCTAGAGAAAACATTGCAAGAATCCTCTGTGCCCCAAGATATTAATGTCAGCCAATTTGAAGCCATGGTAGGATATCTCATGACTGCCCACCATATCACCTTTTCTAACCAAGACTATTCATCATCCAAATCCAACCATAATGATGCCCTTCATATAGAAGTCCTTGTTCATAAACATAAGGTTAGATGAGTCTTAGTAGATGGCAGAGTAGGACTGAATATATGTTCCTTAAAATTGGTGGAGGCACTTGGCTTTTCTGATGCTTGCATAGATGCCACAAGAAGCATTGTTATCAAGCATATGATGATGAAGAACGTTTCTCTTGGGGTGTAATTACACTCCCAATTCGAATAGAGCCAGTCATTGTTGAAACCACTTGTCAAGTTCTGGATTTAGACCTGCCATACAACATTTTACTCGGTCAACCTTGGATCCATGCTCTGAAAGCCATCCCCTCCACATATCACCAATGCTTGAATTTTCCTTTTGAAGGCACTAAAATTACTATATATGGAGACCCTAATCCATTCCAATATTGTACCAACCTACGAGATGTCTCAAAATTCCAAGTCCCTATCAATAGGGAAGCTCTAACGTCCTTGTCTTCCAAATTCATTGACCCCTCAACACTCGTAAAGTCTTCCACCTCTTCACCCACCACATCCAATTTTGCTTCTTCCATGAGCATGATCGCTTCCATATCACCTACCACTTCATTTATCACCCCAAATGTCAACCCGAGCTTCCAAATTCAGGACCAAGGATGTGGAGAGTACAAGCTAAATACGACCTATTGCATAATAAAGATGCCCAAATCTCCCTAGGTCTATGGAAAGCCTTGTTTTAGAATACACGCAAAAGAAACTTTTAGGGTTCCTCCAAATACAATTTTCATAGAGTGGGGTGAAATGAGTCAAGAGGACATAGATGATATGCTGTCCTGGATTTATAGAGAACCACGAGATTTAAATCCCTTTCTAGTAACAATATATGGAAAAGGATACAACATGATAAAAGAAAAAAGTTATGATGGAAAAAGTGGTCTCGGAAAGGATAAAAATGGAAGGCATGAGCCACTATCAGTTTTAGAAAGACCAAAACATCTTGGGCTAGGGCTAGGTCCAAGAGAATCTAGTGATACAACTAAGGACACCTCCTCTAAAACTAACTCTCACAAATGGGAATTTGGCTCTCAGTGATCCTTAAGTGACTGTTGTTTGGAAAAATTGTTCCTTGAACTTGGATAGCCTACATTTGGGGAATGATTCTAGCAAAGGTTTAAGATTGATACAACACCAAATGATGTCAAGTCTAGATCATATTTTATTCCCATTTTTCCTATCCCTAACATACCAGCCCCGTCATCCCAAACTAGCGGCCATCATCCAGAATCACCTGAGCCATCACTTTCCACTATTGATCCTAACCCTAATGCTACTCCCTTTGTCCCTTACTTTGTTGGTGAGTATGAAACAAGTGAAGGAGAATATTGGATAGAATCTGACATAGAACCAGACAATGAAAACTTCATTTTTAATGTCTCAGTGTCCATTTACATGATCTCTATGTCATCTCCTCAATTTACAAATGTTGATGATGGAATATCTTTACTTTACCCTGACCTAATTGACTAGAACAAACAAGGCCCACCCGTAATGGACACTTTTCAAAATGATGAGGCTTTAGCAAAGTTTCTAGGAATACGTGAGGGAATTCCAAATGGGGATCATAAGGATGGATTTACCATTGACTTGGATTGTGTTGCTTATTTTGGGGAGACTGTGCCATCCTCTAGTTGCAAAATTAAAAAGAAAAATAAAGTAAAAAATGACACGTCTCTAGGTGAAAACTGAAAGGTGACAACAAAATAGTAAAAATAAAGGACATATCCAAGGGTGAAAACCTCCTTGAGGTGCCCAAGGGTGGAGGATTGTACTTTCTCCCCGTAGATAGAGAAAAATCAGCAATGCTCATAGAAGACACCATACCAGTTAATATAGCTATTGTGGAGGACCCCAAAATGGTTCTCTTTGCGGCATCATTGATAGAAGTTGAACAGCTAGAATTTTGAAAATCCTTAGAATACAAGATAAACTTCACATGGTCTTATGCTGACATGTCAGGGTTAGATCCTAAGTGTTACATGACTTTCCATTATTTCTAGATGCCAAGCTAGTAAAACAAAAGCTAAGAAAAATGTACCCACAAGTTGCATTGTTGGTTAAAGCCGAACTCAAAAAGTTATTGGATGTAGGTTTTATCAGGTCAATTGACTATGCTGAATGGTTATCCAACATCATCCCTATCCCCAAGTATACTGGATAGATTCGTGTATGTACAGACTTTTGAGACCTCAATAAAGCATGTCCTAAAGATGATTTTCCTTTGCCAAACATTGAAATCATTGTGGACCATACAACTAGATATGAGATGTCCCTTATGGATGGTTTTTCTGGTTACAATCAGATTTGTATTGCCCCTAAAGACCAACACAAAACTGCTTTTACATGCCCTTGGGGTACATACTATTGGACTATAATGTCATTTGGTCTAAAAAATGCGGGTGCTACATATCAAAGGGAAATGAAAAAAATATTCCACAACATGATACACACATTAATGGAGGACTATGTGGATGATATTTTAGCAAATTCATTTAAAATAAAAGACCACCTTTCAGTATTAGACAAAGTGTTCAGGAGGCTAGAAGAACATAAGGTCCGGATGAACTCGAAAAAATCATGTTTTTGGTGTAACATTAGGCAAATTATTGGGATACATAGTCTCCCATAGAGGCATTGAAAATGATCCCACTAAATTCAATGCTATATTGGATATGCCTCCTCCTAAGGGAATCAGTGACCTAAGAAAACTACAAGGCAAGCTTAAATCTATTAGACGGTTCATTGCTCAACTCATAGATAGGTGCCAACCATTCTAGTATCTCCTACGCAAAGGGATCCCCTTTGTGTGGACAGGCATATGCCAAGTGGCATTCAACTAGATCAAATAATACTTATTGTCACCTCCAGTTCTCATGCCTCCTATTCAAGGAAAACCATTAATTTTGTACATCTCTGCAACTACTTCAGCACTAGGGGCATTACTAGCACAAAATTACTATGAAGAAAAAGAAAGAGCCATATATTATATCACTAGAACACTGGTGGGGTATGAGCTAAATTACACACCCGTTGAGTGTGCTTGTTTGGCAGTTGTATTTGTAGTCCAAAAATTAAGGAATTACATGTTAAACCATAAGACATACTTGGTAGCCAAGATTGATCCCTTGAAGTACCTCTTGAGTTGAGCAGCATTGACAAAATGTTCAACAAAATGGGTC
Source organism: Sequoia sempervirens (assembly GCA_007258455.2). Classification (NCBI taxonomy): domain Eukaryota; kingdom Viridiplantae; phylum Streptophyta; class Pinopsida; order Cupressales; family Cupressaceae; genus Sequoia; species Sequoia sempervirens. Next base: position 82,480,450 of record VDFB02000017.1, read on the forward strand.
ACGATCCTTAGTGAATATGATATTCAATATGCTAAGTAGAAAGCCATCAAGGGACAGGTAATAGAAGACCAACTCGTAGATGCACCAATACCAAATAACCATCCTCTTATAATAGAATTTACAAATGAGTCTGTATTTCACACAGAGTCCCAATGGCTTTGGCAATTATACTTTGATGGATCTCACACTAATCATGGCTCAGGAGTTGGAATACTATTCATTCCTCCACAAGGAGATTCCATCCCAAGGTCATTCTGCATTGCATTTCCATGCACTAATAACATGGAAAAGTATGAAGCACTAATTACAAGACTCAGAATGGCTATCAAGTGGAAAATCAAGAATTTGTAGGTCCTCAGTGATTCTTAGTCACTTATCAACCAAGTCAATGATGAGTACGAAACCAAAGATGAGAAGCTAATGCCTTATAAATGGATGGTTGATAGTTTTCTGACATATTTTCACAAGCTATCCTTTTCCAAGAACATAGAACAAGGCCACTTACACTATGGTAACAATTGGATCTTTGCTTGATATTCCCAACAATGTCCCACAATTTGAGTTTTTGGTTGAGCAATTATTGGTTCCTGCTTATGATGTCCTCAAATCCAAAATGGTCTATGAGCTTGTTGGTTCCAGTTCCCCATAGTATAAGGACATTTTTTACTACCTTCATTCCTATATCCTTCATCAAAACTTTTCTAATAACCAAATAAAGTCGTTTATCCACAAAGTTACATGTTATACCATCATCAGCGACACCCTTTATTGTCGTAGCTTCAACAATACCCTTCTCTATTGTCTCGACACAAATGAAGAAAAAGAAACCTTAAATGAAGTACATGAGGGTATATGTGGTTCCCATTTGAGTGGCCCAACCTTAGCTAAAAAAAATTATGAGACTTGGTTACTATTGGCCGACACTAGAAAAGGATGCACTGGAATTTGTAAGAACATGTCGCCAATGTCAGACTCATAGTGATTTGATTCACATTCCAGTGAAAGAGTTGAGGCCGATCACTTCTCCCTAGCCTTTCACACAATGGAGACTTAATCTCATGGGCAAGGTTCACCCTACATCCTCCAATGAACACAAATTCATTATCAGTGCCACTGAGTACTTTGCTAAGTGGATCAAATCCATCACACTCACTTACATTACTGGAAAACAGATCTCCAAGTTCATCCTTAATTACATCATTTTTTGGTATGGCATTCCATAATCCATCATCATAGATAATGGTCATCCCTTAAAAAACCATGAATTCTATGAACTATGCCAACGTTTCCATATTAGTCACCACTTTTCCACACCTTATTACCCATAGGGAAATTGTCAAGCTGAGGCATCTAATAAAGCCATTAGAAAAATTCTTAAAAATATTGTCAATGACGTTGGTCATGACTAGCACATCTAACTCAACCCTTCTTTGTGGGCATACCACATGAGCATTCATACTCCCACCAGTGCCACTCCTTTCACCCTTGTCTTTGGAGCTGAAGCCATCTTTCCCATAGAGGTCAAAATTCCATCTTTGCGAGCCTCCATGAAAGGCCTCATCGCTGATGAAGAATATAGATAGTCAAGACTGCATAAGTTATAAATTCTAGATGAATGCAAACAAAATGTATTGAATCATTTACAAGCATACCAAAATCATCTTTGCAGAAGCTATAACAAAAGGGTGATGAATCGACAGTTTGACATTGGCGACCTAGTTCTCATGCAAAATCCCAAGAATCAGTCAAATAGGGAGAAGCCAAGAAAATTTGAGCCCAATTGGCTGGGCCCTTACATTGTCATAGCATCATTTGGTTTTGGAGCATATGAGTTAACTACTCTTGAAGGTAAACAATTAATAGAGCCAATCAACAATCTACATTTGCACAAATTCTATGCATAGCATTAGAAAGCCTGTCCGAAAATCGGTAAAAATACAAAAATATACCAAAAAAATAAAACTTAAAAAAAAAGAGAGACAAAAATAAAGAGAAATAATTCATCCAATGGTGAAAACCTAGTAAAGAGGCACTTTCGATATGTACCATGGTGAAAACCTGGTAAACAGGTCCCATGTGTAGTCAGTTATTGCTATGCCATCTACTATCACTCTATCTACCTTTGTCTCTAATGAACATACTCTTTCTGACATTTTTCATAACACTTCATCCTGACATCATGACATTTCCATCCATGGTTGAAAATGGTTGAAATCAAGTCTTGCATACTATCCAATATCCATGCTAGTCATTCCTTTTCTTTACATTCCACTTTGCCTAGCTCATCCTCAGCTTGACTAGGGGAAAACTCTCATCATGAGACTGCAGTGGGTACCACACATGATTCTAAAAATTGAAAAATGAAATGAGAAAAAGACCTAAAAGTAAAAAAATGTCCTAAAAAAAGACCTAAAAATTAAATAATGTCCTAAAAAAAACCTCAAAATCAAAAAATGTCCTTAAAAAGACCTAAAATCAAAAATGTCCTAAAAAGACCTAAAATTGAAAAATGTCCTAAAAAAACCTAAAAATTGAAAAAAAGTCTTGAAAAAAGACAAAAAAATAATAAAATGTCCTAAAGAAAGACCAAAACATCACAAAATGTCCTGAAGAAAAACCTAAAAATCAAAAAACATCCTTAAGAAACCACAACAAAATATCAAATTGTCTTGAAATCACAGAAACATAGTCATTCCTTGTCAAGTCTGTCAAAACAATTAGTCTTGGTCATTTGTCTGAACTACATTATATCTGCACATTTGCTATGTAGGCAAGACTCATTTTCGAGTCCCCAAGACATAAGGTCAGTACTTTTAGGTCTATCAATAATAAAATCATGATGCAATCTTTGGTCATCAATACAAAGTCATTGGTTGTGTCAAACTATGAGGTCTCTGAGTGTATGTTGTAGGCAAGGCCATCTGTCGATGAGCCCCCGAGGCCACACTAGGTCAGTCCATTAGGGTTCATGGCATTACACTGGCACGCAAGTCAAAAATTATGCAAGTCAAGGAAAATCATTAAAAAAAGTTAGGGCAATCATTCATTCAAACATGACAATCACATTAGCATGTCAAGAAAATTTACATTTGGTCAACACAAGTCAAACTTAGTCAAATAATCACAACTTGTCAAACTGTCAACTCTTGGTTATCTTTCAGATGTGTCCTTCTGAAAGATACCTTCTATCATTCATGCCTTAGGATGTATCCTTCCTAGGCATCGTCATTGTCATTCGACATTTGAGGGATCATCTTGACAGCCAAGGATTACTCCTCTCGACATCAGTATTCTTTAGACGTGTCCTTCTGAAGAGAAAACTCTATCATTTATGCCTTAGGATGTGTCCTTCCTAGGCAGCGTCACTGTCCCTGTCACTAGCATTTTTAGGGATACCTTTTAACATTTAGTGATCAATCCTCTTGACATCAACATTATTTAGGATGTGGCCTTCCTAAATTTGGCAATCTTCAACATTCGTCATCTTGGCATCATCAAAACCTTGACACCCTAGCATCTCATCATCATCAAACTGAACATCTTGACATTAGAACAATGGGTATCTAGGAACATTTGGAAAACACTTGGCACTTGTCTTTTGACTTTTTATCATGTTAGTAGTTTTTCAATGAAATCCCAACAACAGGATTTAGAGAAGCAACGTCGTATCATGGCATTGGTCTTGACTTTTGACACGCATGATTACTAGTTTCTCAGCAAGGTCCTGATTTTGGGATTTAGAAAAAAAATGATGTATCATGATAATGGCTCTATTTTGTATTTTGGCAATCATGCTGCTAGTTTCTCAAGGATGTCCTAGAAACAAGATTTAGAGAAGCAATGACGTTTCATGAATTATCATTCTTATCTTTTTTGCTTGTGGTTGGTTATGACAAAAAGACTGGTGTACCCACGCCCTTAGTATGATTTGTGATCATCCTTTTCTATGATTTCTTGTATTATGTAATGGTACGACCTTGTACACCTCGATCTATGTCATATCATGGTGTTTGTTGGCCATTACAATAGTCTTCCCAATGATGATTAAGAGCAATAAATATTAAAGTTATGTATAATATCAGTGAAGGTGCATGTTGTTGATGGTTATAGATAATGGTTCACCTTTATGAATACACAAATAATTAGCACCAAACCCATATGCTACTATGATGATATAGGGACCAAAACAATTAGGTTTAAAATTTTCAAGCTTTTCTTGATCCATCTAATTCTTATGATTCTCTTTCATAACCAAATCACCAATGTCAAATTATATGACTCAAACTTTCTTATTATAACTATTTCAAAGATATTTTTGATATGCGTACAAATGGGTTAAGGCATTCTATCTCTTCTCATCTAATAATTAAAGCTCATGCAATCATTCTATATGATACTTTTCTTCATCAACAAACTACTGCATAGATACCCTCAAGGATGGTAACTTGACCTCAATGGGAATAATGGCTTCAAATCCAATTATTAGGGAATATGGGGGCTCATGTGGGAGTGTAGATGCTACTGTGATAGGCCCATAATTCAAGACTGAGTTGGACATGCTAGTAATAGCCAATGCCATCGCTAGTATTATCTAATATTTTGAGGATGGTCTTCTTAGATGCATCAACTTGAATATTGCCTTGGGGGTAGTATGGAATGGTGAAATGATGTTTGATATGAAACTTCTTGCATAATTCATGGACATATTGATTCTTAAAGGGATGACTATTATTCATGATGATGGATTGAGGAACACCATACTAACATATAATATAATTAAGGATGAACTTGGATATTTTCTTACCAATAATGTAGGTGATCAAAATGACTTTAATCCATTTAGTAAAGTATTTAGTAGCAACAAGGATAAAATTATGTCCATTATTATAGGTAGGGTGAATCTTTCCCTCAAGGTCATGTCCCCATTGAGATAATGACCAAGGTGATGTAAGTGGGTGAGTCTCCTAAGCATGCGTGTGTACAAGATATTCATGTATCTGAAATTGTTGACACTTCTTCATATAGTAGGTATCACGTTCCATGGTAGACCAATATTATCCTATTTTCATAATCTTCTTACCTAGGGTAGGACCAACAAAGTGAGATCCACATATACCATTGTGTACCTATTATAAGGCCATAAGTGCTTCATATGAATCGAGACATATTATAAGTATTCTATCTAGGCTACAATGGTAAAGGGTATCATTGATGATGTCATATCTGGAGGCTTTCTGAATGAAGTTTTTATGTTGGTTTATGGAAAATTCAAGAGGGATAATCTGGTCATGCAGGTAGTTATAGAATATTTGTACTAAGGAGATTCAAGAACAATAATTTCACACCTAAATTTTGATTTGGGGACCTCGAACACAAGGATCAATAACTATTCCATAAGAACTCATACTATGAGGCACTACTAGGAATACTAGAGAGATATCTAATGGGAATATCCAAGAGAGATCCAATGGTTTTCATTACATTGATTACTTTGTTCAGAATCCTTAAAATTTTCTCAAAAGAAATATCATTGATGTATAACTTAAAACTATCTACCATGTGCTTTTAGAGGGTAAGCTTCTCATCTTTTGTATCATATTCATCATTCACTTGATGGGTATCCAATTGGGAATCACCATAGAATTGAAGATCCTTTATTTTACCATTTGATTGCCATATGGATTCCTATCAATAATGCTTCATACTCAACCATATTATTTGTGAACAGGGATGCTATTCTATACAAATTAGGAAGGGAGTCCCTTTTAGGTGTGATAAAAAAAATTCCAACCCCTAAACCATGATTTGTATAAGACCCATCAAAGTATAGTTTCCATTTTGTAGGAGTTTCTATTATGAAGATGGACTCATTAGGAAAGTCACATACTAGAGGATAGTATGCTATAATTGGTGTCTTTGCAAGTTGATCAGCTATCACTTGTCCTTTTATTTCCTTATGATCAACATGTTCTATGTCATACTCACTAAAAATCATGATGGTCCACTTTGCTAGCCAACCTGTTAAAGTTACTTTTATTAATAGATACTTCAAAGGATCAATCTTGGCAACCGATTTTATTTTATGGTTCAACATATAATGTCTCAACTTCTATGCAACAAAAATAACTACTAAACATGCTCATTCAATCGAACTATAGTTAAGTTCATTTCCTACAAGAATATGACTAATGTAGTAGATAGCTCTCTTGTTTCCATCATTGTCATTATATGCTAGTAATTCCCCTAGTGTTGATGTGGTGGTTGATATGTATAAGATTAAATGTCTACCAATCAATAGGAGGCATGAGAACTAGATGATTTAATAGATAATCTTTTATTTATTGGAATGCTTCTTGACAAAATTTAGTCCATATGAAGTGAACTCATTTTCTTAAAAAATCTTGAAATGGGTGAATCTTATTTCCTAGCTAGGAAATGAACCTTCAGATTGGTTGTAATCTTCCTTGTAGAGCTCTCAATTGACTTATGTTGGTAGGTGGGGGAATATTTATGAGTTATTTTACCTTTGCGGGATAGACCTCAGTTCCTCTACGAGAGACTATATATCCTAGGATTTTTCCTGATTAAACCCCAAACACATACTTCTTTGGATTTAGCCTAACCTTATATTCCTCTAGCCTTATGAAAATCTTGTCTAACACTACTAGATGACCATCTCTTATTAAGGATTTTGTTAGTAAGTCATCAACATAGTCTTCCATAAGTATAAGCATATAGTCATGAAAAATGGTTGGCATTGCTATCTGATATGTTGCTCTAGCATTCTTGAAACCAAAAGGAATGACGTTCCCACAAAAGGTACCCCAAGCATAGGTGAAAGTTTTTTTGCATTAATCTTCAAAGGTAATTATGATTTGATTGTATCCTGAAAATTCATCCATAAGTGATAACATCTCATATCCTAATATGAGGTCTACTATGATGTCAATATTAGGCAACAAGAAATCATCTTTAGGACAAGCCTTGTTTAAATATCTAAAATTTGTGCACACTCTGATACCACTAGTTGGTTTTGTGATAGGAACAAGATTTGATATCCATTATACATAGTCTATGGAATGAATGAAACCAACATCTAGAATCTTCTTCAACTCAACCTTTACTAGGAGTGAAATCTACGGGTGCATTTTGCTTAATTTCTTCTTGACTGGTATAGCATTTGGAATCAATGGTAGATGATGTAGAACAAGTTTGGGGTCCAACCATGGCATATCAGTATGTGACCACACAAAATTAACTTGTATTTCTAAAAATAATATAGTGAACTCTGGTTTTTCTCTAGTGGCCAAAGATGTTGCAAACTAAATGATCCTAAGATTGAATTTTGTTGCAAGAATGAAGGTGTTGTCATTGATTTCAATAGGAATTCAACTAACTATTTCTATCATTGATTTCAATTATGTGTTAATGAAGATGTCAAGGATATTGAGAAAATTGTGAAAAAGAGGAAAATAGGTTGATGCAGGTTGTGCATGTATAGTTCATATATTGAAGAAGTGTTGTGACTACATGAAGCTATCTTTCTATTGCATTATTTGAGGATGAGCTGGAAGGATGAAATGAGCTAAGATGATGTCTCTAGTACTTGGTTTCCAAGTACTTTATAGGATATTTGATAAATAGAGAAAATATGTTGTGCAAGTGGTTAGTGTGTGCTCTAGTATTGTGCTCCACGTTTCTTCTACGTTGATCCTATACCCATGCATATCTAATATGTTGTTCATTATTGTTAGAGGTTACTATGTTCATAATTTGGGTTTCTTGAATGTTGTACAATGTGAGATATTTTCACTAGTATGCAAACCAGTTGTTTAGTGATTTTTTCTATGGCCCGAGAGAAATGTATTTTCTTTTTTTTCTATTTACTTGATTTGGTGCAGTACAAAGTGAGCTTCATTTGTTATTTTGTGAATAAGGTCTATGATTTGTTCTAAGTTGAAGTATTTGTATGGTGCATGCATGGATGAGGTATTTGATGAATCTCAAGTAGTTTGCGAATTATTCTAGATCATGTTCAAGTGAATTCTATTGTTTAGAAGTTTTAGATTGACCTAAGGAAGCATGTACTTAATGATTATGGTGTTTAACATGGGTAATGGCTGACCTTGTGTTAACACTACTTGTGAGGCTTGTAGAAGCATTGTGAGGTGTTTTGGGATCTATTTGGGTCCTAATTAAGGATTTTTGTAGGTTTCCTTATTTTCTATCCACCATGGGAATGTTTTGGTGCCAACCTATTTTGAATTTGTATGTATAACGGCTAGTTGTTGATATCAGAGAAGGTTTTGAAATTGAGGTTCATATAAATAAGTGTGGTGTTCTTGACAGTTGAGATGAAAGAAAGTGAAGAAAGATAGATGTGAGATTGATACAAGTGATATGTGTGATGTGAATTCAAGCAGAGTAGTACAAACTTTAGTGTTAAGGTTTTTGAAGGTAGTGAGCTTGAAGGCATCTGAAATCTCTCATGCAAGACTATAGAAGTGTGTGAGCAGTTGTGGTGGATTCCCCATTGCATTGAGAAGTATTCTCTATGTATAATATTATTCTATCTTCTTATATTTCTTTTTGTGGAAGTAAGCCTGACTATGAGCCTTTTGGATAGTGTGTCCTATTCTGGCAATGAGCCCCTTTATAAGGTTTTTTCTATTACTTATATTGTGAGCTAATCCTCATTGTGGTTTCTCCCTCATTGGGTATTCCACATAAATCTGGTGTTCTCTTGTGTATGATTTTGTGATTTTAGTGTTTTTATCTACATTTCATGTTCAATCATATCAATAGAATAAGGATTTAATGAATACATGTGGAGCTAGTTACTGTTGAGGGTTTTGAAGGTTTAATTTTCTACAACTAATTCACCCCACCTCATAGTTTTCTTTTTCATTCAACAATTCATATCAGCCAAGGTTCCCTAGAAAAAGACCTTAATTGCTTGAGGTAGGTTTAGGATGGAAAACAAGGCTACTTTGGATTGTCGTAGATTCCATGGAACATATTATGCATTCTAGAAGAGAAAGATGGAAGGATATTTGTTAGCTCAGGGATATGAGATTGAAAAGGACTATCAGACTACATATACTCCACCTACAAATGGTCCAAGTACAAATGCAAAATTAAGGCACATGAAATCAATGCAAAGGAAATATTTATTATTGTGAATAGTCTTTCAAATATTGAATTAGTTGAAGTTGTGAGTTTGAAGATTACTAAAGAGGTTTGGGATAATCTAGAAAGAATTTATGAAGGAGATCTAAAGGTCAAACAAGAAAAGTTGAAGAACTTGAAGGCATAGTTTGAAATGATGCAGATGTCTAAGGATGAAAAAATTAAAGGCTACATCTGAAGAGTTGATGAGTTGGTAAGTTCTATGAGAGGCCTTGGTGCAACAATTAAAAAATATAAAGTAGTAAAGAAAGTTATAAGATCTCTACCTGATTGTTATAGTGAAAATGTATTTTCTATTGAGGAAACTATAGATTTTGGAAATTATTCCAAAGATCACTTGATTGGTACACTGATTGCATTTAAAATGAGAAAACTTAGTTTAAAGAATGGTACAAAAGTAGGGACTGCTTTCAAAGATGGTAAATTAGAGAAGGTTAAAGATTCAGATAAGGAAGATCTTGATGATGTGGAAGCTAACTTTGTAAGAAGAATGAGGAAGGGCACCAGTAAGTATAAAGGTAAATTATCTTTTAAATGTTTTAGCTATGGTGAAATAGGTCATTATGCTTCAAGATGTCAAAAAAGAGCTATAAAAAATAAGAATAAGAAAAATAAAGGAAAAATGATTAAGAAAGCTTACTATGTGAGAGAAGATGCTAGTATTTCTGATGATGAATCTAATTATGGATATTTTGATGATGATGAATGCTTGTTTTTTGCTATAAAAGAGGAATATGGTTCTACTAACCAGGAATTTTGTGTGAAGGAAAGTGTAATGGAGATGAAGGATAAGGTTGAAGGTACTTCGGTATGTGATTTTCATGCTAAAGAAGATAAGAATTATTGGTTCATTGAAAGTGGTTTCTCTAATCACATGACCAGAGAAAAAAGTAAGTTTGTTAAACTTGAAAAGTATGATGGAGGATTAGTTAAAATTGGAGATGATTTAGGAGCTAAGATTTGTGGAATAGGTTTGATTATTTTTGATGGAAATCATAACACTGATAATGTTTACTATGTTAAGGGTTTAAGGAATAAACTTTTGAGTTTTGGAAAAATGTGTAGCAAAGATTATAATATTGTGTTTAAATATGAAACATGTGAGATTAGAAAAGGGTCTAGAACTATAATTGCTCTTGGTAAGAGAACAGATGGAAATATTTATTGGATTAAGGGTGTTGATGGAAATTACTTTATGTCTTAAATTAGTGATAGATATTTATGGAATTCGAGGATGTGCCACATGAATTTTGATAGTTTGGTGAGAATTAGTTCAATTCATTTAGTGAGTGATCTACTAAGAATCACAAATCCTATCAATGTTGTTTGTGATAGTTGTCAATTTGGAAAAAAAATGAGTAGGTTCAAAGGAAAGGAACAATATTCTACCAAACTCCTAGAATTAGTGCATACAAATGTCTTACAAGGGTGATAATTCTATAAGATGATAGGTACTTTAAGCTTTTGATTGATGAATACTCTAGAATGACTTGGGTTATTTTTTTTAGAGAAAAATCTAATGCATAATTAGGTAAATTCAAGGAATTTAAATCTATGGTTGATAATGAAATGGATTTGAAAATAAAATGTTTAAGTTCTAATAGAGGTGGTGAATTTACCTCTAATGAGTTTAACATGTTTTTTGAAGTTCATGGAATAAAGGCATTTGTCTACCCCTAGAACTCCTTAGTAGAATGGAGTTGTTGAAATGAAAAATTGGACTATTCAAGAAACCACAAGGACTATGATGAGAGAGATAAATCTAACGAAAGTCTACTGGAGAGAAGCTATTCATAATAATTTTTACATACTTAACATATTTCAAGCTAAAGCTAACAACACAAAGAGCCCCTATGAGCTATGGTATGGAAGGATTCCTATTGTGACGTACTTTAGAGTGTTTGGTAGAAAATGTTATATCAAAAGAGAAGAGGAAAACTTAGGAAAGTTTGATGCAAGATCTAATGAAGGTATCTTCCTTGGACATTCTATTAGAATCAAATCTTAAAGATGTTACAACAAAAGGCTAATAAAGATAGCTAAAAGTGAAAATGTTAAAGTTGATGAAAATTTGTAGAATTCAATTGGAGTAGATGGATATGTGTTCAATGAACCTGATTGCAGAGAAGTTGAGGAAGAAAAGGATAATGAATAAGAAGAGTAGAATAGAGAGGAAGAAGCTCTAGAGAAAAACCCTAAAACCCATAAGTATGTGTAAAAGAATCATTTTGAAGATTAGATAATTGGTGATAAGATTGAATGTGTATTGAAAAGAAGCAAAGCCACTGAAGTTGAGGTAAATCTATGTTTACTTTCTAAAGTTGAACCTAAAATAATGAGTGAATCATGTAAGGGTGAACATTGGATAAAGGAAATGGAAGAATAACTTATGCAAATTAAGAAAAATATGACTTGGGAATTGGTTCCTAGACTAGCAAACAAAAACATAATTCTAACTAAGTATTCATAAACAAGCTGAATGAGAATCGAGAAGTAGAAATAAATAAGGAAAGACTTGTGTGTAAGGGTTACTCACAAACCTGGAAGGTATAGAATTTGAGAAGACTTTTTCTCTTGTGGATAGGATGGAAGCTATTAGAATATTTTAAAAATTTTCAGCACATAAAGAATTGAAAGTTTATTAGATGGATGTGAAGTCTACTTTTCTAAATGGTGAATTAGAAGAAGTTTACATGGAACAACTAGAAGAATTTTAGTTGTTAGATCAACCAGATATGGTATGTAAATTGAAAAAGGTGCTATATGGACTGAAGCAAACTCCTAGAGCTTGGTATGCAAGATTGGATAGGTACTTGATACAACAAGGATTCAACAAAGGCATCACAAATAGTAATCTTTATTTCAAAATTGAGGAATAAAAAATATTGATAGTAGTAGTGTATGTGGATGATATTATCTTTGGAGGAAATGAATATATGTGTAAGAAATTTGCTAAAGAGATGAAGAAAGAGTTTGAAATGTTAATGTTTGGGAAGATGAACTTATTCCCTAGGCTACAAATTAATCAAATAGAGAAAGGGATTTGTGTTTCATAGTCTAATTATGTCAAAGAGATTTTGGAGAAGTTTGGTATAGATGAATCCAAATTGGTATACACTCCTACGGTGACTAGCTATATATTGTGCAAAGATGATGACTCACCCAAGGCTGATAAGAGAAAGTATAGATATATGATTAGTAGACTGTTATATCTAACTGCTACTAGATTGGATATCATGCATGCAGTTTTTCTTGTGGCTATATTTCAAGAAGATCCTAAGGAAACACATGTTGCAATAGTAAAGAGGATATTCAAATATCTAAGAGGTGTGCTAGATTATGTCTTGTGCTATCCTAAGGATACTGATTTCACATTAAGTGCTTATACAGATGTAGACTGGGTTGGTTGTGTTGATGATAGGCAAAGCACAAGTGGTGTTGCATTGTTTCTTGGATGTAGATTGGTGTCATGGTTGAGTAAGAATCATGATTCAGTTTCTTTGTCTATTGCAAAGGATGAGTATATTGCAACATCTTTCTATACATAGGTATTATGGATGACAAAAACATTGAAGGATATCAAAGTTGTGTATGATGAGATCATATATATCTTTTTTGATAATACAACTGGAATTAAAATTTCAAATAATTCATTCATGCATTCAAGGATAAATCACATATCAATTAGGTATCAATTTTTTATAGAAAAGGTTATGGAGAATGAAGTGAAGCTTGAGTATGTTCCTACAAAGGATTAGATTGCTAACATATATACTAAGGCTCTTCCTAAAGATACTTCTGAGAACCTTCAAGAGAAGTGGGGGTTATTCAACCTCATTCTTTGAACTAGATGCATGTGAAGATGCATCATTCAAGTGGATCTATGGATCTATCTCTTGTCCAAACTGATGTTGGTGGATACCTCTCAGGGGAAGTAAGTAGTGTCATGTGTTTTCATTGAGTTGTTGATTTGATTGAGTGTACTCCAAAGGGGGAATATTCAAAGAAATTTTCTTGGTTTATTTTCAAAGGGGGAGAGTAATGGAAATTTTAATCCTTTTCCATTGAAGTCAAAGGGGGAGAAAGAATCATGTGAAAAAGTGGAGAAAGTGGTGTATGTTGTTTAATCATTATCATCAAACAAAGAGAGGGTTGAGGGTGTATGTCTTGTCTTTGATGTTTTTTCACATCCTGTGTTGCCATCAATGAAAAAGGGGGAGATTGTTGCAAGTATGAAGGTATTTTCATTGATTTCAATAGGAAGTCTACTGACTGATGATGTCATTGAAGTCAACAGTGTGTTAAGAAAGTTGTTGCATGATGAAGATGTTAGGGATATTGAGAAAATTGTGAAAAAGAGGAAAAAAGGTTGATGCAGGTTGTACATGCATAATTGAGATATTGAGGAAGTGTTGTGAGTACATGGAGCTATATTTCTATTGTAGTATCTAAAGATGAGTTGGAATGATGAAATGAGTTGAGATGATGTCTCTGGTACTTGGTTTCCAAGTGATTTTTAGGAGATTTGATAAACAGAGAAAATTGTGTTGTGCAAGTGGTTAGTGTGTGCTCCAATATTGTTCTGTGTTTCTTCTACATTGATCCTATACCTATACAAATATAATATTTTGTTCATGGTTGTTACAAGTTGCTATGTTCATAATTTTGGTTTCTCAATTGTTGTATAGTGTGAGATATTTTCACCAGTATGTGAACTAGTTATTCAGTGATGTTTTCTATGGCTTGGGAGAAATGTATCTGCTCTACATTTCACTACTCTTTAGCTTCAGGTCATGCAGATTTGGGAAGTTTCTTACAATGCTTGTATCTTTTTGTATTCATGTTTTTACTTAATTTGGTGAAGACAAAGTGAATTCCATTCATCAATTTGTGAATAAGGTCTACCACTTGTTATGAGTTGAAGTATTTGTATGGTGCAACCTTGGATGAAGATCTTGAGAAGTTCATGAATTAATCTAGATCACATTCAAGTGAATTTTATTTTTTGAAAGTTTCAGATTGACTTAAGGAAGCCTACACTTAATGGCTATGGTGTTTAACATGGGTATTGGCCAACCTTGTGTTAGCACTACCTGTGAGGCTTATAGAAGTATGTTGAGGTTTGTTAGGATCTATTTGGTTCCTAATTAATGATTTTTGCAGGTTTCCTTCACTTATATCAATTGCAAGAATGTTTTGGTGCTGGCCTATTTTGAATTTGTATGTTTAAGAGAAATTTATCAACATTGAAGAAGGTTTTTGAGGTTGAGGTTGATATAAATATGTGTGGTGTTGTTGAGAGTGAAAGAGATGAAAGAAAGTGAAGCAAGATATATGCAAGATTGATGCGAGTGATGTGTGTGATGTGAATTTGAGTAGAGTAGTGTGAATTTAATGTTAGGGTTCTTGGAGGCAATGAGCTTGAAGGCATCTGAAATATCTCATGCAAGATTATGGAAGTGTGTGAGTAATTATGGTGGATTCCCCATTGCATTAGAAAGCATTCTCTATGTAACAATATTTTTCTATCTTCTTATTCTTTGTGTAACAATCTTGTTCTATCTTCTTGTATTTCTTTTTGTGGCAGGCAGCCCTAGTTGTGAGCCTTTTGGACAGTGTTTCTTATTATGGCAATGATCCCCTTTGTAGCAGGTTTTTTATTACTTATATTATGAGCTAATCCTCATCGTGCTTTTTCCCTCATTGTTTTTTCATGTAAATTTGGTGTTCTCTTTTGTATGATGTGATTTTAATGTTTGTTATTTTCATTTCATGTTCAATCACATTAATAGAAGGAAGGTTCAGTGAATGCATGTGGATCTAATTAATGTTGAGGGTTTTGAAGGTTTAATTTTCTACAACTGATTGAACCCCCCTCTTAGTTGTCTTATTCATTCAACAATTTCTTCTAATTATTCTACTAGAAATGGAAATCTCTCTCATTCAATGGTGATACTATCCAACCCTCTTTCCTTAGGTGCCTCAAAGAGGTTTTCACCTTTAGATACATCCTTTATTTTTACTTTTTCATGGTCTAAAGGGTCCTTTCAATTTTTACCTAAAGAACTATTATTTTTATTTTTATTTTTATCATTTTTATCACTTTTATGACTAGAGGGAGGAGTAGACTCTCCAAAGTATGCTACAAATTGTAAAGTTATATGATGAAGACAAATTTATGATCCTTGCTTGGTATTCCTTCATGAAGTCCCATGAACACAACAATTGCTTCATCATTCTTGAATGTGTCTAAACTTGGTGGTCCTTGTTGGTTCCAATCTATAAGTTAAGGGTACACGAGAGTTAAGCCATCATAAGTATCATCAAGATTCAAGGAAGATATGGTAAAGATAGAGGTATAGCCATGATCCCAAAAGCAATCAATCTAGATATTAATGTCCATGATATTGGTCGGGGAGGATAAGTCAAACTATCAAAAGGTCTAGGCTAGGTCATATTCACTGGATGTGTAGGAATCCCATTCCTGAGAGCATTAGAACCATTTTTGGCATAATATTCCTCAAATTTCTTGATTTCATTTTAAACATTAACATTCTCACTCGAAGGAAACTTAGTACTAGGAATACTCACTTTTGATGGTACATACCCTAACCCAATGTACTTTTGTAAGTGAGGAGGTAGTATTGGTTCCACCATTCCATGTTTCTTTAGGCCAAAACCACCATGTACATCATATAATTTTCACTTCATTATCTAGAACCCCTTTGGATAGTGCTCAATTGGTAACTGTTTAAGCTTAATGTCTTCTTCATCTCTATAAATCCATGTAGAAATTTCCTCGCCTATATGATCTTTGCTTAATCCCGCCCACTTGATGAAGGTGGTAGGAGGGTTGTGGATAATGATTTAAGGCTTAATAGGATGAGATTTTCCATAATACTTTGGTGATTTAGCAACTTTCCAACATAAAATAATCTCTCTATATTATATTCCCCATGTCCCTTATCATTGATCTAGACTTTTGGTTTGGAAGGTGTGGTGAATGGAGTGGATGATTTTATGAGGGAAGATGGATCAATATATTGGGATGAGGCATGATGCATAGCAGGGGTGTATTATGACCAAAAACCTTAGACAACCAACCACAAGTGCCTTTAAACATCAAACAATGGGCGTTCCTTCACAAATCACCATAATTGCTTGTAGCCTTTTAAAAAGGCCTTTTTGGACATAAATTTTGACATAGACCTAATCTACCAAAAATGTGACCCATTTTAGATACCCATTTGTCTCTACACACACATATTCAAAAATGAGATAGGGTTCCTATGGGAGTAAATGGTGACTCACCAACACCCCCAAGATTAGTTGCTAGACCAAAACCACTTCCACAAGAGAGAGAATGGTAAGAAAACTTGCTTCACAATGCAAGATTAATTAATGGCTGAATTACTATTGAATTGATATACCAATGTACAAGAGATGCCTTGCTTATAAAGGAAAGGTTGAGATGTAGTAATGAACATGATGTTGACAAATGTCATAATCGTATGACATGATAATACCAACAACCTAATGACCTAGGAAATGGTGCATCCTAGCTAGATAAGATAAGTTCTAGAAAAGCCAACTAAGACTTATAGAAATAATCTTTTATCCTAAGTAAACTTAACATGTGAATATGTCCCCTAATTACCTAGTGAATGAATTATCTAGGTACAAGACATATATTCACACCAACACCCCCCTTAAGTGCAACTTAGGGAGAAGATTATTATGCAAAATATGCACAGACTATGAAGATGGGTCCCAACTACTAGGCCATGTTAGGTACCCATTTACAATGCAAATGAAAGCAATCTCTCACAGGTAGAGAAAAGGAGAAAACCCTGTATGGAGGACTCAATAACACCCCGAAGGACAACATGCATCATGTATATACAATCAAATACCCCAAATAAGATGGAAGTAGAGATAAGATATCCCACGCATGGTGAAGAAGCTCCAATGTTGATGAAGAATGCCTGAAAACAAAAGATGACCCAATGTATGCAAGCGACACATCTTCCCTTAGGAAGAAACAAATCCATAAGTTGATGAAGAAGCCACTCCATGTCTAACTGAAAGTAGGAAGAATGAATGCTCATGTATGCCTCTAAAAAATGATGAGTCTCCAAGCTTGAATAAGTTACAACATAATCATGGTCAAAATCAACCAAGAAACATGGCAAATCAATTGAAGGAGGAGACTCATGAATGTCAATCTCCAAAGAAAAAGTAGATGGTGTAATATTTGTGCTAAAGCTGTCATCAAAGAGGAGAGAAATCCCCTCAAGTTTGTCCTCCAAATCTGCAATATGAGACTTCATGAATAAGTTAGAAATACCTATCAAATATTCATCCCACAAAGCAAGATCTAAAAAACTATGATCATCCTATTGAATAGAAGCATCGATGGCTGAAGAAGCAGGAGGTGGAGGAGTAGGAAGCTCAGCATTGGTCTCTAGAATACCAAGCTATAGATGACCAAACTTCTCCTCACTAACATGATTCACACTTAATGGAGTGTGTGATGTAGTCAAAGGAACATTATCATCTTATGAAGAAAAATGTGAAAAGGAATATACATGAGATGAAAGATCATCCATCCCAATAGAAACAATATCCCTAGTCTCCAAGTGCCTTATGTACACCCTATCTGGAGTGAACTCAACTATTTTACCATGACCCCCATGAGTAATTTTATAAATAGAAAGGAGATTTGTGGACAAGCAAGGAACACAAAGTAAATAATTGAAAGTCCCTTCCCCCATATTAATAGAACCCTTCCCACTTACCTTCATATATGTATTGTTACCCATCAATATATGAGGTGAATTACAAGGCTCAAAAGAAGAGAACATATCCATAGAAGATGCCATATGATGAGATGCCCCTGAATCAAGAATCCATCTATTAGATTCAAGACTTACAGAGGCCAAGAGTGCTTGTCCTTTCATTTTATGTAGCCCAGATGTAGATCCTGTATCCTGTGACTGAGATGATGATGAGGGGGCTGTCGAGTGAGATGCTGAAGAAGTAGAAAATACTGATGAGGGAAGCTTAATGTTATTCTTTTGAAGGTGTGTGAGTTCATCAATCTTCTTATTTTAACATCTATGCTCATCATGTCCTAATCTTTTGCAATATGCACATTTTGACTTCTTCTTTTTAGATGATTCCTCTTTAGAAGAGGATGTGGACTCGGGAGTGCTATGTGAAGGAGGATCTTTACCTTTCTCATTAGACTTGGGAGCCTTGTTCTACTTCTTACCTTTTCCACTTGAATCCTTTGTATCCTTTGCAAAAAGAGAATGAGATGTAGGAGACTTCAATGTTCCCATGTGTACCAACTTTGCTTGTTCCCTTGTGAGTTGAGCTACAAATTCATCAAGAGAAGGAATTTTGTATGCATTGCCAAGGGAATCCATTGTAGCATAGAATGTAGAAACAAACACTAAATAATCAGGACCAAGCTTAGCAAGAATTGAAAGAATCAGCTATTCATCCTCTTTAGTGACCCCACAATTAGATAACTACAATCTAAGAAAGTTGAGCTTAGAGAAAAAGTCTTGGACATTGTCAAAATATGAAGTATTAAGACCCATTAGTTCATTCTCCAATTTAAATTTCCTCATCTTATCTAGCTTACGAAAGAGACTCTCTAAAGTAGTCCAACCTTCAATAGGATGAGTGCAAGATGCAACATGATATCTAAGATCTGGAGAAATGGACAACTTCAAAGTACCAAGAGATTCATCCCTTCTATCAAGCCATTTTATTTTCTCTTTTGCTCCTATAGGTTCTGGATCTTCACCAAATGTTATTCTTCGCAACTTTTATTTTAACAATAACAACTCCATTTGAGATCTCCACTCATGATAGTTATATGGAGTTAGAAGTATAATTTTTTGCAAATCCATGATACAATGATATATTAAAAAAGAGGAACAACAATTTTCCCTCACAATACAAGCAATCAACCCCTTTGTCCCAAACAAGATTACACTTTTATTTTGAAAATTTACAACAATGTATACCAAACTATCAAATTAGCTACAAACTAAAAAAATAAAAATATGGAAAAAAATCTGCAAAAATTGCATGAATACAACTAAAGTACTCCTGAATACATTCTTGATGCCACAAATTTGGAGAAAATCAGAGTCTGGAGCAAAAAGATATGAGCTCAGGGTGAAAAATGAAGATCTAGCTTTAACCTAGAAAAAGAAGCACAAAACTGCAAAATCTTTGCAAAATATTTGCACCACTAAAAAATTCAAATCTCCATCTTTTTGACGATATTTCATTTCTAATAAATGGAATGCGTATGCAAAAGTTATGAAAAAATGAAAAAAAGGCCTATAAAAGGCACTATGAGGACAAAACCAGGCTAAATTGGAGCAAAAAATCGGTACCTGTCGGTGAGGTCTTGGTCATTCATATGACCATAGGTTTTACAAAGGAAAAATAAAATACCCACAATACAAGATGGTTGGCTTAGGACTTCAAATATATTAAAAAGCAACATCAACCATATTTAAAACAAGGTTTTTTATAATATTCAAGCCAAAACTGACTCAAGCCGACAACTATGATTAGGAAATAAACCTTGGAAAGAGCTGACAAGACTTTGTACCATTGGAGGAATTTGATAGGTGTATGTCGATAATAAAGTAAGCCTGCGGTAAATATCAAACTATCCAAGCAATCTGTTCACTGTGAGAAGAGTACCTGACAATCTTCTTCGATGGATCTGACCAGAGTATAATAGATGCTAGACTTGAAAATAGATAATAAATCTATCAATGTGACAATGACTGCTGGCCAATGTGAATGGAGATCTGGTCAAGAAGATGCCAAGGGAATACTCAGCCGATGTGAAATTTCCCAAAATGAAACCTGTTGATGGAGGAAAAGGTATGCAGATGAAGATGACTCTGTAGTGAGGTGACAACCAATGTACACAAGAAACTAGAGGATGCTGAGTGAAGGTACCTATGAATGGCAATGGCTAGTACCATCTAATGACCAATGATTTAAAGCCTCATATCAACCAATGAAATATTATGATCCGCAGAGGAAATATATCCACCGAAAAAGCTAATAGAATATGTTGACCATAATTTTAATTAAAACCTCACAAATATTTTAAATAAATGCCCCATACAAATATAAATTATTTTCCCAAATATAGAAAAAAATTTCCCCAAAAAATATATGAAAATACCCACAGAAAATATTTTCAAAAATATTTTTTTGCAAAAAATGAAAAAATTGTACCGCTTGGGAGGCTGTCCCAACAAAAAAAAATTGCCCCAACAACAATGTTACCCAAATGGATGAATTTATAGTCAAAATTCATATGCGGAACATTCTGATCTCAGTCGTGAGGTTAATGAAATCCCAATCTACACCCAACAAAAATCTTCAAGTCAAAATAATACCCTCAGATCTAGGAAGGAATCTACAACCCCTAGAGAGCTCTGATACCATGTGGGAGTAAATGGTGACTCCCCAACGCCCCCAAGATTAGTTGCTAGACCAAAACCACTTCCACAAGAGAGAGAATGGAAAGAAATCTTGGTTCACAATGCAATATTAATTAATGGTTGAATTGCTATTGAATTGATATACAAATGTACAAGAGATTCCTTGCTTATAAAGAAAAGGTTGAGATGTAGTAATGAACATGATGTTGAAAAATTTCATAATCCTATGACATGAGACAACCAACAACCTAATCACCTAGGAAATGATGCAACCTAGCTAGATAAAATAAGTTCTAGAAAATCCAACTAAGACTTCTAGAAATAATCTTTCATCCTAAGTAAACTTAACATGTGAATATGTCCCCTAATTACCTAGTGAATGAATTATCTAGGTACAAGACATATATTCACACCAATAGTTCCTTTGTATAGAAAGGATCAAAAACTAACTATCCTCCTTTTGACTAGGCCTAATTGGGTAAGTTTTCATGATATAGTTGGGTTCAGGTCTTCAATGGGTTTCAAATCCTATTCCAACACCTTCAACATATCATATATGGCCTAAATCAATAACTCCTACCACAAGGATCATTCTCCAATAGCACACAACAAATTTTCCAAATCACTAGGGCTCTAGGTCTAATACATAGAGATATTAGACCTTTAAGCATCTCCACATGTGAAAAACCCCCTCTCCAACCTCTACAACTTTTAAACATCAAAATAATCATAAAAAAATCTATTCCACCAAGTTTAAAAAATTTCTACTAGTGGAATGGAGATTTACACATTTTATTCACTCACTGCTTACCCTACCTAGGGTTTAGATGAGTCTGAAGAAAAAATGACATGACTCCTTTGAAACTCAATGAAATTACATGAAACTAGTGGAAAAAGAAAGTAGATTCAATGCACAATCATCCATAATTATTTTTAGATCATTAAAGGATTTTACAAAACCATACTACATCAATGAATAACAGGAAACATTAGATTTTGCAGAAAAACATAATTTTTTATTGCTTCAACTTCAAAAACTCCAAAAACCAACCTCCTCTTTGACCATACAATGATTTTTAAAGCATTTGAAATCACATTCCAATGGTCATCAACCACTTTTCAAATTATGAACTAACACAAACATCATTATGCTCATTTTTGACAAAAATGCAAAAAGTTGCTTGACAACATTATGCAACTTTTGACAACTTTTGTATTTGCACACAACTTACCCCTTAGAACTCAACCTAGACTCCAACACACATGAAATGGTCTAAGAAGACCTTATTGAATGAAGAAAACACAAGGAAAAATGAATGTACTGTAGAAAAAAGGACCTTTTGCTTGACATGGGAATAAGTCATGATAAATTGGACTTAATGAAGCCTTGATTTAGTGTTGTGAAGCATTTTATGCATCAACACAAGGTCTTGGACCCTTGAAAATTGAATAAAATACACTTATTAATGTCTTGTGAAGGTGTTGTGAAGTGTTGTAACACATTTCTACACTTTTCTAGACTCTTCTTACTATAATTCATCTAAAAATCACCTATTTATCCCTTACCAAGTCCACTTCTAAAGTGTTGTAAAATCTTGTAACAAGATTTCATGCTTTTCTAGGCTTAATTTCACTATTTACACCTTTCTTATGCTTTAGATGACCCCTTTATGCCCTTAGAAGGCTTAATTAAGTGTATTTTTGAATGTAAGCCTGACAAACAACATTAAATGTGACTTAATTCTTGACACCCACTTTCAAGTCCAAGGTGGGACCCATTTTCCATGGGTGGTGAATGATTCCCCCATGGCTCTAAATTCAAAAAAATTCAAATTTCCTTTTGGTTTTTTATTCAAAATTACTTTATGTTGGCCTGTGATGAGGTATCATTGGGTTACTAAGGCACAAGATTGTATAAATAAGTGTTTTTATCCTCATTTTACATCCCCCATCTCACATACATCCATTCTTCATTATTCATCCACCAATCTTCCATCTCAAGTCAAACAACTTAGGGTTTTATCATTTCAAGTCACCAAGACATCAATTGTCAAACCTTCAAGAGCATATTCTTCATGTTTTGTTCCATACTTTCAATATCAAACATCATGGAAAGCTAATAAACTCCATTATTTCATTTTTCTTTACTTTCTTTCATTATTTTGGTTTAATTAGCTAAAAGGGGTTTGACCAAGGAAAAACCCCATACCCTAACATTCAACATCTCTCTCTTTTACTTTGTGTGTTTGCATATTTAGGACTCTTGGAAGCTTGGAAATAATTAAGAATCAAGTTCCAAAGTTTTTTAGGTCTTCTCTTCATTGATCAAGTCAAAATATCAACAAAAACTCATTTTTAGACTCGTAAATCAGAGTTTCAAAAGCATACACCTGAAGGAAGTCAAAGTGCATATCAGAGGCTCCATATTCCACTTTTAAAAATTTATAAATTCAAAAGTTGACTCATTCACCATGGGTTCTGAATGAGTCCCACTTCCAGGTCAGTTTTTAGTTTTTTGCATTTTTAGATACCCTTTTGTTTGAAATGGGTTCCATCTCAATTTTGCAGAACAGGGATTGATTCACCTAGAATGCAAAATGAGTCCCACCAAGCTTGAAAATCAGCATCAACAGCATTTCAAATTTCTTTTCTAGTCTCCATCCATATTCCAGGTGTAATTCTTCAATTTCGTTCAAATCTTTTACATTTTACATTCATTTCTAGGTGTTTATGCATTACACAATGTGTTTTCAAACATCACTTATTTCTTAGGTTTTGCATTCATATTCGATCAATATCATAGCTTAGTTGAATTTAGATCATTCCATTTAGTCAAGATCACATCATGCATTTCATAATTTGAGTGATCTTGGCTAGATCTAAATTGGCCCTACTTTCTCCTTTTAGGTGAAAAACCCTAGAAGTGATAGAAAGGTCTAGCATACCAAAAATCTATGGTTGAATGAAATATCAACTTCTTTCCCCTTGGATGGATGAAAGGCTATAAAAATTATGGTGATTTGTGAATGGAATCCCATTGTTTGATGTTTAAAGGCACTTGTGGTTGGTTTTCTGAGGTTATTTTGTCATAATACACCCCTGCTCTGTATCAAGGTAGAAGATGAAGCTTCTTGATTAATGGGAAATTGATGCTCAGTAGTTCCTCTTAGGTTTCTATAGTACTAAAAATGGTTAGGTTCACCTAGTATGGAAATTTCATGGCCATTGTAAGGAAAATTCTAGAATTGATGGTAAGTGGAAGGTACAACCCTCATGGCTGCATGAATCCATGGGCAACCTATGATAAGATTGTAAGGAAAGTCTAGATCCAAGACATGGAATAGTTATGAGTAGTGTGGCCAACCCTCACATTAAATGTGATTAATCCTTCATACAAGTGTTGAACATCATCATAAGCCTTGATAACAATTGTCTTAGATCAATCTATGTAAGCCTCAAAGAATCCTAATTCTATATTAACCAATTTTAGGGTGCATATGTTTAAACCTACTCTACCATCTACCAAGACTCATTTGATTTTATGTTTATTAATGTAAACTTCAAGGTGTATGGGATCATTATGATTTGGTTTTTGTGTGGAAAGATCTTGTTCTGAAAAAGGGTGACATGGTGGGTTGTAGCTAGGTATCCAACCATGGCATAAAATTGGTTGAAATTTAGGTCAAAGGGTACGAATGTATCCTGCAAGGATTTTTCTAGAATGACCATGTGCTTTGGGGAACTATGAAGTAGTTCAAGAAAGGATATCAATTCAGGTGTCTTTCCTAGATGATTTAAGAGGTTCTACTGACTTTTTGGTTGTGAGTTAGAGGTTGCCCCTTGGAGAGTCACCTTAGTTTTACAAGGGGTAATGACACATTCTAAAATTTTATTAATGGTAATGGTAACAACATGATTATCAAGCTCTCAAATGTGATTAATGGAATAGTCATGTGCAACATGAGTATAATTAGCATTGTTATTGTTTCCTGAACTAGAGGCCTTCCCTTTCCCATGGTCTTGCAAGGGAGTTTTGAATATGGTGTGATCAACATTGGTTTATCCTTGTGAATTATCCACTGATATATCTCCTTGTTCAATAACATCTTGAATTAGGTTTTTTAGTGTCCAACATGATGATTTTTTTTGTCATTTTTCATGATGATATTCAAAAAATTAATTTTCATTCCACCAATTTTTTTGACCAATGTCAGTTTATATGTTTTAATGTTAGGAAGCTAGATGATTTTTTATTGTAAAAGTTTCTTCAAAACTGACTCAATGGGTTCCCCTAAGGGTGTGTATGTTATTTTAGTGTGTGGAGGTCCTTTGCATTGTTGATTATTTTGGACTACATTTAATGTATGATCATGGCTGGGTGCTAATGTATTTGAGGTAGATGGACCTTTAAGATGAAGGGTAGGGTAACTTTGATTTACCACTTTAGCATCCATGACTACATTATTTGTAACTTTCTTACTTCAAGACAAAAAAATTCTATTGTCACTAGGAACATTGGGGGTTTCTTTGAAGATTTTCAGTAGTCCTTTATCCACAAGAGCTTTTTCAATAAAGACCCATTTTTCAATGACATCTTCAAAGGCAGTGCAATATTGTCTTTGAAGTTGGATCATCAATTTTGTGTTTAGGATTTCTATAAAAATGGTGACAAATTATTTCTTAGGTATATGGAAAGGACATCTATTAGCCATGATGTAACTGATTCTCCCCCTTTTTTGTTTTGTGGTGCATCATGTTGCTAGGATCCTATCAATTTCTATGTTCTAGGAAAAGTGGTTAATGAATCTGTTAGCTAATTCACCCCATGTTCATATCCTAGGAGATAGGTGCACAAACCCTTCTAGAGCCAGCCCCAAAAGGCTTCGTGGAAATAGTATCATCAAATAAGTGGGATCATAAGCAATTCCCATTCATGTTTTAAATTCTTGCATGTGTTCCACTGTATCTCCTTTCCCTTTGTACTTGTTAAAATTTGGAGTAGTAAAATGTGAGGTTTTTATTGAAAGGGTAAGGATACAATTCATCCATAGAATATGTCTTCTTAGTTGTCCCCAATAGTATATGTAGACACCTAAATTTGGACACTTGATTTATCCAAATTTATCCCCTTTCGTTTAAGCATCCCCTTATTTTCATTAATTAAGTAATATCACTATTATTTAATTAATATCCTCTAAACTTCTTCTAATCCCTAAGGTATCTAGTTAAATAATTAAATACCTTCCCCTTTTCATCAAATGAATTAAATAAATGACATTTATTTAATTCCTCATATGTCACATCCTCCATCATTTTTATCTAATCCTAATCCATCTTCTAATCTCATCATTAGGGATGTGCATAGGCCTAATCCTTGATTAGGATGTGTCACATCCTCCAAATTTTTCAAGTTGGCCTCTAATCTCTCTTAGCCACGTAACCCTCCTCTAATCCTTCATTACCTAGCCTAATCAACCTCTCAAGGAATTTTTAATTCCTTTTATCCTTCCAAGGAATATTAAATTCCTTTTACTCTTCCCCATGTGGTCTTTGACTTGTCACATCAAATCACATGTGAAATCTAACCCTTTTCTAATCTTCATTAATTTTTCTAATCAAGTACTTGCACAACCTTAATCACCTAATTAGGTCATCTCTAATCCCCATATCATTTATGGAATGTGTCCTTAGTCAAATTCATTAAAAGCTTTCTCTTTTTTAATAAGGCATCTCCATTCCCCATGTGAAATTTTAATTCACATTTAATCCCCCAATGCATTTAAAGGAATTTTAAATTCCTTCCCTCATCTCCATGAGAATATTTGAGGAATTTTTAATTAACCACATTTCCTCTCACACACATGGGGACAAGTACCTCCTCTATGAGGAGAACTTGTCCAATCCCAAGGTACTATGTACCACCTCCATGTCATCTACTATCCTTCCACCTCATGCACACATCACCATTTTTAAGCCATATCACACGCCACATGTCAAGATGTGAGGGCTTGTGAGTTCTCAACTCACCATAGCCCTACATCTTGATTTTGGTGGCTCAATCTTGACCGTCCATTTCCCTAGAGAATTCCAAATTTTGAATAAATACCCCCTCTTTTCTCTTATTTTGGGGGAGATCATTCACAGTAGCCAAACTCTTGCAAAAAAAATTCTCAATTCATACTTAGCCATTTTTCATGCTTGCATCCACTTTCGTCCATTTTCAATCCATCGTATAGCTTGCATCTCTTGCCATCCAAGAAGCATACAACACTAAAGATCGAAGGGCCAACCAAAGAATCAATTCAAGACAAGGTAAACGGTTCCATTTTGTTGCATTTATTTTGCATTGAATCCAACAAGGCTAATCTTGAGGTGTAGGTTTTTTTTAGTGTTATTTGCTTTCTTTTGTTTGTTGTTCATTTTCTAGCACTTAAATTCTCCTTACCACATTTCTGGCATGTCCGGTGGGACCCACAAACAGGTCTCTTGCTTTCACATTTTCTATTTTTTGACTTTTTTGCAGGTACAGGTTACAGAGGGGTGGGCCTGACCTACAGAGGGGAGGATTTGACCTTCTTGGGGTGGACCCAACCTACAAGGGTAGACCTGACCTGGTAGAAAGGCAGACTTGCCCTCCACAAGCGGACCTGACCTTTCCTAGGGGTGGACCTGCCCTCCCCACACTCTAGAAATTGTTTTTGGAAAAAAATTCATAGAGGGGCATACCTAACCCAACAGATAGGCAGACTTGACCCAACAGATAGGCAGTCTTGACCCAACAAACAACTGGATTTTCCCTAGACAGCTTTTTCCAGAAGGTAAAATTTCAATTTTTAGCAATCTTTTTAGCTATTTAAGGTTTTTTAACCCCTAATTTAGGAACATAGTTTAACTAGGAGGGTTAAATCAACTTTGTTTGCTATGTTTTTGGGTGAGATATTTGACGTATCCAATCCCCTTGTACCATTTGGTGATCCTGGGTGACGATAAATTATAGCTTACCATGTCCTTTGAGTCTACCCTTTTTATTTTTCTTAGTAGGACCTACTTGGTGATTTCATCACCCCAAGGGGCGATTCCAACCACGTGTACCGATAGGGTATATAAATGGGGGAGAGCAAAATTTGTACCTCAATCCAACCGCATTGTAATTGACGAAGCATCAGGATGATGTGAAGAGTTGGTCTGAGCCTTTTAGATTCCCAACTCACACTTGTAATGGGTTGGTGTTCACGGTTTGGGCCTCATGTACCGGGTGTATGTCAAGGACTCCCTAGTAACCATGTTCATCCTAAATTAGAGGACTTTTCCAACCATACCCTCTCTACTAGACTTAGGATTGTGATTGTTTGAATTGTCTTCTTTGTGTGAAACCAGTGATTGTCTAATTTGTTTCACTTCGCCATAGCCTTTTGATTGATGATTGTTGTGTTTTGAGTCCTTTTCCTTAGTCTTTTTATCAAAAAATCAAGTCAAACCTACAGACAGGCAGATTTTCCCTCACAGATAGGTGGATTTTTCCCTAATAGATAGCCAGACCTTACCTTTGCATAGCCGTATTTTCCCTCCTATGTAAAATTTTTTTCTCCTTGGGTGGACTTGCCCTCATCCAGGGGCGGACTTGACCTATAAACCAGTCCTTTGGAGCCTTTATTGATCAAATTTGACCAATTTTTTCTCCTTGGGTGGACTTTCCCTCATCTAGGGGAAAACCTGACCTATAAAACCAATCCTTTGGAGCCTATTTTGATCAAATTTGAAAAAAAATTACTCCTTGGGCAGACCTGACCTTCTCCATGGGCAGACCTAACCTTTGACCCACCCCTTTTAGCCCCATTTTGACCAAATTTGACCAAATTTTGCTCCTTGAGTAGACCTGACCTTCTCCATCGGCGGACCTAACATTTGACCCACCCCTTTTAGGCCTATTTTGACCAAATTTTGCTTCTTGGGCAGACCTAACCTTTGATCCATCCCTCTCAGGCCTGTTTTGCCCAAATTTGACCAACTTTTTCTCCTTGGGTGGACTTGACCTGACAGACAGTCAGACTTGCTCTAACAAATAGTTGGACTTTCCCTAACAGATAGTCAAATTTTCCCTAACAGACAACCATATGTGCCCTGCCATTTGCACATTATTTGCCTGTTTTCCTCCATTCAAGCGCCAATCTTGTCAAATTTCTGTGCTCTTTCCAATGACATATACCACTTCATACTTTCAAGAAGTTTCTAGGGGCCCCTTTTCCTTTCCTATTTTCCTTCTCAAGGGGGGCATACCCTACCATTCTCTCTCAATCTTCCATCATAAACCTTCCCTTGTGAGACCGGGGCATCCCCTCTAGACAGCCATATATGCCCTCCTCCAGAGCCATACCCGCCCCCCTCTTGAGCCATACCTTCCCTCCTCAACAATCTTGATCAATCATCTACTCATTCCAAGTAATCTATCATTC
This sequence comes from Sequoia sempervirens, assembly GCA_007258455.2. Taxonomy (NCBI): domain Eukaryota; kingdom Viridiplantae; phylum Streptophyta; class Pinopsida; order Cupressales; family Cupressaceae; genus Sequoia; species Sequoia sempervirens. The sequence continues at coordinate 82,509,584 of VDFB02000017.1, forward strand.
ATTATGAGCCTTCATCTTCTCATTTCAAGAATCATTCATCCATTAAGGGAAGTCATTTACTCATTCTGAGTAGTCATTCATCTATTTCGGTCAATCATTTACTCATTTTGAGTATTCGTTCATCCATTTTTATCATCCTTTCCCCATCCAAATCCCATGAACTTTGTCTCAGGTTACTATCTAAATTGACCAAAGTATCTGATCTAATTGTCATCATCAAAATATGATTAGGATTGTCATCCATCCTAAGTTAATCATCATCGTTGGCCCAATCAATCCATTTTCAATCTCAAAGTGGATTCGGTGTCGTAATCATCCATTTATCCTTTAATATAATCAATCTATATCCTAAGTCACCTAGGGTAATCTCTGAATGGGTTTTTGAATCCCTTCCATCATCTTATCTAGTCCATCAATCAATTTTATCCAATCCAATCCAATCGCAACCTTATCCAATCACCTCTGACCCAATCAATCTACTTCCATCACGAAGTAGATTCAATGTCGTAATCATCCTTTGATAATCAAATCCAATCATCAGAATCAATCACATTACATCATCCAATCATCCTAATCTAAGCCTTAATCCAATCCTGATCTAAGCTTGTCCTAAATCCTTATTTGAGTTTTAGTTGATTTCCATCCAAAATATTTATCCATCCTCTTTATCCTTTCACCATCATGAATCCTTATCCTCCATCAATAGTGGTCAAGGGAAACCCTAATTACGTTGACAACTATAATGAAAGTCTTGTCGATCAAGAAGAATGTGGCATGGATCCCCTTGACACTATCATTGCTAGTAAGTTTTCTCCACCCACTTTCCAAAATCCAATCACCCCTTTGAGTTATCCTATTATGTCTTCACCCATGCCTAATTATGCTCCTTTTGCTACCTTTCACAATGGATACCCATCATATTCATCATATTCTTCATCTTCATCATCCTCTTATCCAACACCCGCATCCTCTTACCCTAGTCTGACATCACAATCCCCCTATCCTAATCCCCCATCCACATCTACCCCCTACCCTAATCTCCCATACCAATCTACTCACCCCAATCCCACATTCACACCTTCCCATCCTAATCCAACATCCACATTAACTTATCCTAATTATGCATCCACGTTTCCCTATCTCAATCCACCGCCTCAATCTCCCCATCCTAATCCACCATCCCAATACCCTTACTACAATCCACCACCCGCATCCTTGTGTCCTAATTCACCATACCAATACCCCTATCTTAACCCTTCATCTAATCTTCATCCTCCATCTATTCCTAGTCTTGCATCCAATCCCATTCCCCCATCTAATCCTTTTCCGCCAATCCCTAGTCCTAATCCCCCACTAATCCATAATCCATCATCCACTCCTACCATGCCATCTCAGCCTAGAGTATTCAAGTTTCTCCAAGGACTTATAACAAAGAAGACATCTCCCACTCCACACCACGAAGTCATGGAATCGGCATGCCATCCCAACCCATCATCCGGTCATTGAGTGATGAGTACCCTTCTCCACACCAACACCTATCATTGATGATGATACGCACCCTGCTTTCCTCAAACCATCATATCATCACATCCTGAATCCACTTAGGCCCCCATCTCTCCTACCATCATCTATCGAATCCAAATTTGGGCACCCTCCTTGCGGGGACTTATTCCATCAGCCAAGCACCAAATCTGATCCACTTCTTCCACTTCTGGTGTCACTAAAATCCATGAATGTTTTGAATCCTCTATCCCTCCATCTTCCCCACTTGAGGAGTCCCACAAAGACTCCGTTATCATGCCTCCCACACACGATGAGTCATTCCAAGAGCCTAATCCAAAGCATGCCAACATATCCTTCTGGATCAAGATCCTACCATCCCATCTAGTGCACCTCAACATCCGCGATTCATCCGGTTTCCATTCCATGATCCCCTTGTCATTCAAGATCCCATTGCTCCATCTCCATCTCCATCACATGAGCCTACGACCACAAATCTAGATCCTATCATATCCCCTAATCCCTCTCCTAATACCACCCATCCAGATTCTTCTACCCCATCATCGACTAAACCTACTATCCCCACATCGCTTGCATATCCCCTTGGTACTCTCACATTCTTCCATGGTGGCCTCCTCATAGAAGAAAAAAATAGTGTATTTACCACCCATCATCATCCACCTAATAACGAACTCGCATCATGTTTTCATTATAACACAAATCCTATCATGGATTGCATGCTCAAGAACATGCACTATTAAGGAAATGGTCTCGGCCTTCATGAGTTAGGTATTTTAGAGCCCATCCAAGTCAAAGAGCAAATATGCATGCAAGGTCTCGGATCTATTTCCCAAGACTCACAATCTAAAGATGTTGGTACAACCTCTAGACATCCTAAACGAGCCTTTTCCAAAAGAAATTTTGGCTCTTCCCATCACTCTGCTAGATCATATGCTGCCATCTGTATAACTGAAAATATGTTATACTTCTGTGAATCCTTGCATGCAAGGATACTCAATAATGAGTCATTGCAAATCAATTCACAGCTCTCTATCCGAGAAGAGCGGAGATTGATGTTGTGGCCCTCAGATTAACCCTGTTACCCCTGCAAATACAATCTCGGAACGAGAGATTCAAAGAGGAGAAGCAAGAATGCCAATCTCCATGAATCTTGTTCTTGCAATGCAACAATGAAAACTAATCTAAATGGTTGTAAAATGTAATAAACCAAACTAATTTATTGAAATGAAACTTAATCTACATGCAATGCCATAAATGAATTATTTTGCAAATTAATTTACTATGAAGATTAAGCTAAAATGCAATATTAAACTATATGCTCTAAAAATAAGATGCTTATATAATCAAACTAATGTAATCTCAAATGATAAAATTCAAATTTGCAGCATAAGTCTGATGTAAAAATTCGTGATCCTTTTTTTTTTTTTTTGAAATGAGAATGAGAGGGCTCATTTTATAGGAAAAAGTAGAATTGAAGGCAAATTCAGAAACAATGTGGGATAAATAGAAAAATAGAAACAAATCTTGATTGGAATTCTTTTTTTAGTTTATTTCCCTTTTAACTGATTTGTTTCTCTTTTTCACAGATATTTCTCCTCAGAGGATATTTCATTTATTTTATTTAATTTAAGATGATATTGTCTCTTTTAATAAAATAAAAATAAGATTATGTAATTTAGAAATGTATTTATTAATAAAATAAATAAAATTATTTAATTAAAAATAGATTTAATTAAATAGCATCATTTTATTTAAGTAGTATTAACTTCAATTAAATAACATTATTTTATTTATTAAAAGGGATTTATTTCTTTTGATAAATAAAATTAATGAAGCATTCAAACCTTAGGGAAAATTGTACATTTTGAAATAGCGGAATTGATTAAGAAATTTGATTTGAAAATGCTGCATAAATCATTGATTCGTGAAGTTGATGTTGACAAATTAAATAAATGGGGCCCAAAGTCTAGGTGACCATTTTAGGTTGCCTACATTTGCCCCTCTTTGACTAATGTGAGGTCGACTCGGGATCACATGCAGTCAAAGAATGAAGTTGCAATGTGAGATCGATTTGGGATCACAAAACAACTCAGATGTGAGGTCGACTCGGGATCAGATCTGGACAAACATAAACAAAAGGCCTTTGAACATGAGCTCGATTCGGGATCATATCCAAAGTGAGAGATAAGAATCTCAAGCAAGGTTGCCCCAAGAGAAGCAATTGATAAATTGATAAAGCTGAATAAAGGATTGAAGTTTGATAGGTACTGCCCCCTTGTGATCGAAATCGAAATGAGATAGAGGAGAAATAATAAATTGAAAAATTTGATCAAATCAAACAAAAGATAAGGTTCTTGATGTAAGATGAAAAATATAAGAATCACAGTAACCTGCAGATCAAAGCAAGAAAAATTACGCCCTAAGGTTGAATTAGAAGAAAAGAAGTGGGGTGAACCTAATGGAAGATAGAAGTTTGGAAGAAATAGAAAGAAATGGAGAGAAGGAAGAGAATCTTCTTCAATAAAGAGGATGCATCAAAATCAATCAACTGTTTAAGACAGGGAGTTTCGATTGAGATCACGAAAGAAGATAAGGAAATGAAGAACGTGATCACAGTTGATGAAAAATCCACAAGAAAGATGAAGGAAACCCTCTCAAACCCATAATACCGCCTAAAAGTGCAAATTAACATGAAGTCTAAATAATGCAAGCTACATGAAAATGCAAAGGTACTGCAATAGGTAACATAGGTTTTGTGTGTTCATCATTCATTAGAGAATGTAAGAGAAATTATTTTCATCATTGGGCCATTATTACCGGACATCGGACAATCACACAATCATCACTAGTCACAAACGCAACTATGAAGATATGAATGTGATTTATATCAGCTTAGAATGTGGAAAGATTCTAACATGAGCATCAAAGACATGAAGGTCAAGATGATTACAATGTTAGCTTACCCAATTTAATGTAGCAAAACCACGCTCGCATCAAGACATAAATGCCAGGATTACCATGAGAATGGTTGTGCAAAAACATTCAAGGATGATGCCATAAATCTCTTAAGTGTGTCAAGGAGACAACAAGAGACACTAAAGAGGTTCAAGACAACACCCACAAGCAGAAAGCAAATAAAAACATGCCCCATGCCCCAAGTCCTCTAGCTATGCATCACGGAGAGACTTATTAGACAAAGACACTCAACGAAAATCAATATCAGTCAGCACACAAAGAAAAGATCATGGTATATCTCAAGCATTAAGTGTTGCAATTAAAAAATTTTAAGTGTGTAAACTAATACTGAGTTCCAAGGATAAGGATCGAATGCTTGCAAGTAGGTAAGATCATATGACCGAACTAGATAAGACCAAACTGATAAGTGTTGAAAAACACACGATGTCAGGGGTTGTGTTGAAAAACACAGTTGGTTAGTGTTGAAAAACACTGTTTGCGAGGTGTCCTAAAGACAAGCATATCCAAGAGACTAAAGCTAACACAGTGATGCCCCTAGACAAAGACAAAGACCAATTCCAAACCAAGGCAATAAGGACAAGGCATGATGGAGGAAAGCTATGGCTCGAGGATGCATGCTAAGAAATAGATGCAAAGGTCTCTGGTAGCGCCTCGCTTCCGGGCGTTTTCACCCACTCTGTTAATTTTTTAGGACTTTTTTATATTTTTTATATTTTTTTGTATTTTTGTTACCATATTTATTTCCGTGTTCCTCACTTTAAGCAGATTTTTCTGCTTCTTTTTTTGTATTTTTCATTTTATATTTTTTTTTAGATGCTTTAAGACCTATATTTGAATTTTTTTTTGATTTTTTGACAATATATCAATTTTTTTTTTTTTTTTTTGTAATTTTTCAAGATCATATATATCAATTTTTTTGAACTTTTTCTGTGGTCATTAATTATATACAAGGATGCCCCCAGACAGAACGGGCATCAAGGATAGAACTTCTTCAGGTGCAAAACATTGATAGGCTCAGGGAGCTGCTCCCCCTCTTCAGTAGATAGTAGATAGGCACCTGTGCCAAAAGCTGCTGTGATGATGTAGGGCCCAAGCCAATTAGGTTCGAATTTTCCCTTCTGTTCTCGGTTCTGTTGGTTCTTAGGATTCTCTCGCAGGACAAGATCTCCTACTTGGAATTCTCTAGGGCAAACCTTTTTGTTGAAGGCTTTGGACATCCTCTTTTGATAGACCCTCATATAGTCAAATGATGCTTTACGCTTCTCATCAAGAAGTTCTAATTCTTGCAATCTCATGGCGCGATAGTCTTCATCTGTAACTAGACCTTTGAGAGAGACCCGAAGTGATGGAATCTCAACCTCTAAAGGTAACACTGCTTCAGCGCCGTATGTGAGGGAAAAAGGAGTAGCCCCAGTTGGAGTACGAATACTCGTTCTATAGGCCCACAGGGCCGGATTTATCTGTAGGTGCCAGTCTCTACCATTCTTATGAATTGTTCTGTGCAAAATCTTGAGAATGGTTTTGTTTGAAGCTCACCGACTACTTCCTTTGTGGGAAGTAAATGGAGGACCAATGTTGCTTTTATCTTGAATCTTTGGCGTAGTTCTTTAAGGTCCTTGTTTTTGAATCCCACCTCCATTAATCGCTGATGATCTCAGATGGCACTCCATATCTATTGCATGATATGGTTTAAAATAAATAAAGACACTGTCTTGCCTGAGGCAATAGAAAGTGGAACAACCTCTACCCATTTTGTGAAGTAGTCAGTAGCAGTGATAATGAACTTATGCCCACCTGATGAGTTGGGATGAATCTTCCCAACAAGATCAAAGGCCCATCACTGAAATGGCCAGTGAGATATAGAAGGAATTAGCTCCCTACCTGGAGCATAATGTGTCCATGTTTTGACATTTTTCACAAGACTTAGCAATGCTACCGTGATCTATCTCCATTGTAGGCCAATAGTACCCCGCTCTAAGCAACCTCTAGCCATGGAAAGACCATTAGAATGTCCTCCACATATCCCCTCGTGGATGTCGGGAACTAGCGCTTGATCGATTCCTCCTTTCTAAGCACCTAAGAAGTGTTCCATCTAGACCCTCCTATACAAATCACCAGAGATGAGGGAATGGCGAGAGGCGTTGCGGATAAGGTTTCTTCTTTCAGATCGGTTAAATGTATCGGGGATGATGCCATCACGAAGATATGAGTAAATAGCACCATAGCGGGAGGATTCATGATTGACAAGGGTACAAATGATATGGCTTTCAGGTGAGTCAAATATGGGATATCGTAGCTCTTCCACCAGGAATTCATATCTGGACTCATGTTCCTCTAACTGAAGAAGTGAAGCAAGGGTGGCCATAGCATCAGCTGCTTTGTTCTCAGCCCTAGGGATTTGCTGAAAGGTGACAAAAGTAAAATACCGTCTCAATGAATCAACCATTTTTTTGTAAGGTACCAACTTGTCATCTTTTGTTTGGTATTGTTCATTGACTTGGTTGATGATCAGCCGAGAATCCCCATAGATATGTAGTTCTGTGATATTCCACTCTATAGCCATTTTTAGTCCATTTGTCAAAGCCTCATACTCAGCTATGTTGTTTGTGCATGGAAAGAGTAACTTGTAAGATTTAGGAATAGTATACCCATGAGGAGAAACAAACAACACACCAACTCCAGAACCATTTTGCATGCATGAACCATCAAAGAATAGTTTCCAGGATCTTTCAGTCATGTACATAAGATGCTCATCTGGAAAGTTGACTTGAATGGGCATATTATCTTGAATAGAAAAATTAGCCAGTTGATCTGCAATAGCTTGGCCTTTGATTGCTTTGCGCTCAATATACTCTATGTCAAATTCAGAAAGAATCATCATCCATTTAGCAAGTCTGCCCGTGAGAGCAGCTTTACCGAGCAAGTATTTGAGAGGATCAATTTTTGATATGAGGTGTATGGTGTGCGTGAGCATATAGTGTCACAATTTTTGAGAAGCAAACACTACCGCAAGGCAACTTTTCAATACTAGTATAATTAACCTCATAAGAAACAAGTAAGAGGCTACTCAATATAATATATGGTCTTTTTTTCCCTTGCTCATCTAATTGAGCCAACAATGCCCCCCAAAATAAGATTCGGGTGAGTCGTAGGACATATAAAATGAGAGCTTTTCCTAGAATGGGAGGCATTAAAATGGGAGGATTTACCAAGTATTCTTTCATTTGATCCATGCTCTTTTGTCAATCCTCATTCCAAACACATTGAACACCTTTATGCAATTTTTTGTTGAAAGGTTGTGCTCTATCTACCAATTGTGAAATAAACCTCCTTATGGATTGAAGGCGCCCTTGAAGACTCCTCATTTGGCTAACATTTTTGGGAGGTGGCATGTTTATAATGGCTTGAACCTTTTCAGGGTCCACTTCTATTCCTTTAGCTGAAATGATGAATCCTAATAATTTTCCAGAAGTAACACCAAACGCACACTTTTTTGGGTTTAATCTTAGTTGAAATTGTTCCATGCGATCTAGAATCGCTTCTAAATCAGCCAAATGTGTTCCTCTCTTAGATCTCTAGCTGTGGTGTCATTCACATAATCTTCCATTAGTTTGTGCATCATGTCATGGAATATTGTTGTCATGGCTCTCTGATATGTAGCACCTACATTCTTGAGACCAAAATTCATGACATTCCAATAGTATGTACCCTAAGGACATGTGAATGTCATTCTTTTCTTGATCCCTCGAGCTATCTTGATTCTGATATATATCTTAAAAACCATCCATCAAAGAATAGATCTCATATCCCATTGCCATGTCCACTTAACATGTCTATGTTAGAAGTGGGAAATCATCCCTTTGGGCATGCTCTGTTAAGATCTCTAAAGTCTGTGTAGATTCGAATGGTTTTATCAGGTTTAGAAATAGGTACAATGTTGGAAATCCAGTCAGCATAGTCTATGGCTCTAATGAATCCTGCACTAAGGAGCTTTTCTAATTCAGCTTTCACTAAAAGAGCTATATGAGGGTGCATTTTTCTCAACTTCTATTTGACTGGTTTCACACCTGGAGCTATGGATAAATGATGCATAATGAGATTAGTGTCCAACCCTGGCATGTCTGAGTATTTCCATGCAAAGTTAATTTCCTTCTTTTGGAGGAACTCGGTATAGGCTTTCTTTTCTTCAGGTGATAAAGATTTAGCCAAGTGTACAATTTTTTGAACTTCCTCTGTGCCCAAATTAATAGCTTCTGTAGGTTCAACCAATACTGATGATCTATCCTGGAAATAGCTTGGGAGACCATCAAGTACCTTATCCATAGGTGCCTCTGGGAGGTTTTCACCTTTGGATACGTCTTTTATTTTTACTTTTTTTTGGTTCTGACACCGCCACATAGTGGTTTTCACCATCAGAACTCTTATTCTTTTTTTCTTTTCTTTTTATCTTGTGACTAAGGTACTTGATGTCAGGTTCTGTCATACTGGTAGCCGGTTCACTGGTGGAAGAGACTACATGTTCAATGGCATTTAGATAGCAGGTGATCTCATAGTCATTGTGAAATGTCAAGAGTTGAGGCTCTTGGTACCATTGAGACCAATCAATAAGGTTGGGGTGAACAAGGGGTAGGTTAATGACCGGTTCAAGATTAAGGATATAGGTGGTGTCATCTCTGGTGACTGTAGAATTAGAATCTTTCAAGTTTCCCTCTAAAGTGTCTAAATCAGAATTTATCCTAGCAAGCGAAGAATCATCTACTAATGCGACATGTGGGTTCCAATCTTCTAATCTAACACATGACTCGTCAGTTACATCAGGTTGAGAACTATAAGCATGGACAACATCCATATCCAAGTCAACTGTTGCATCGGAGAGTGAATCCCATTCAAACTCATGAGAGTCTATTTCTAAATTATTGTTGGAGCCTCGTGATGTAGAAGCCTCAAGATTTGGAAGAGGCTCCTCTCCTCTAGCAATTTTCTCAATCACAAAATTATCTGAATTATCACCATCCGTTGCAGCTGGGATGGAGACACTATCCATAGTCAATCTTGCATTCATATAGTCACTATCTATTGCAAATGAGATAGGAGGACTATCAATTATTAAATCTCTTGAATCTTCCCAAAGGAGATTTGTTGAAGGTATCCAATCATCTGTTATGTCTTGTTGATTGGTCAAATCTGGTACATATTATGTGTCATCTTTACTATCCCGCCTATCAGAAATGGGGACAGTGCATTTATTGTTGTTCATAAAGCCTAGGCCAACCGGTTTCTTAGACTTACGTGCAAAAAGATCATGATTGAGTGGTTCGGCTCTAGCATCTAACCTATGACTAAGAGGGCCATATCCTGGATAACCCATCTTCTTGACAAAAGTATATCCTCTCCCATAGGACTTAGGAGAGGGGGAGAAATTTTCATTGTGCTGGTATTTCTCCTCTTTGTATATCCAATCTCGAACAGCTACTTCCTCTTTTTCATCTTGTATTGGTACTGAGGATTCAACAAACTTGTCAAATATTGTCATTGCTGAAGATGATGGTTTCATCTCCTGTGAAGGCTTTCCATATGTCCTAGGGGAAACAGGCATCTTTGCAAAAGAGTCAAGTTGATACCCCCCCATGCCAAGGTCTACTGACTTAAATTTGTTTTGACAGTCTGCTAAAGTTGTTTCATAATCCTCTGCTGCTCGGTTAAGAGGGACATGAACATTAGCTGAGATTGAGTTAGTTGATAAGGTGTTATCTCCTGGTATGCAAATTCTGTTCCATTGTAGGGGAACTTAACACACTGGTGGTAGGTAGACGGCACTGCCTGCATATCATGAATCCATGGTCTACCCAGTAAAATGTTGTATGCAAGGGGTCCAGTATCAACAATTTGAAACAAGATATCTTTCTCAACTGGGCCAATCCTGACAGGAAGGACAGCCAATCCCTTAGAACTTTGTTCTGCCTCATCATAGGCCTTTATGGTGATCTTCTTTCTAGTGTCGATCACTTGCTCTGAATAGCCCAAAGTTTTTAACAAATTCAAAGTACATATATTTAACCCAGCACCCCCATCAATCAACACGCGCCTGACACGGGTTTTATGAATCATGACTTCAATGTGAAGGGCAAGATTGTGTGGATGGCTTAGGGATTTGTCATCATCTTCAGAGAAAGAAAGGTAATGTGGGCTAGTAATGTGATTCACCATGCCTTGGAATTGGTCTATATCAATGTTGTTGGGGACATTTGATGTACGCAAAGCGTCCTCAAGGATCTGCTTATGCCTAGGGGACAACTCTAGAAGCTCTAAGATTGAGATATGTGCTGGAGTTTTCTGTAACTGATCTACAAGATTGTAGTTTGGTTTGAGAGCAGTGGCAGACTTTATAGTGACATTCTTGGATGCCACTTGCTTGGATTTGTTGGATGGACCTGAACTAGGCCCTCTGAGAATAATAGGGGCTTGACTCCTGGTAACAGCATTAAGGGCTTGGGAAGATAACCTAGAATGAGGACCTCTCAGCACCACAACAGGTTGGTTGTCAAAAATAGGGGGAGAGTCACAACCATGCGGGTCTTTACTCCTTATCATATTAACACTTGGCTCCACAACTTCAAGCATGTTTATCACATTTTCTACCGCTATATAGGTGTAGTTGATTGCAGCTTCTAAGCATTCTCGCGATTTAGAGGTTTCCTTGTCGTATTAGGGCAAAGGTTCCTGTTTTATGATCAGCATTGGTATTTAGGCCATCAACTGAAGCTTTCTTCAATTTCTATAAAAATCTTTGGACGATATGTTTTAATTTCCAACAATTTTCAACAGTATGGCCGGGGCCATTATGAAATTTACAGAATGCTTTGTCATCCCACCAATGTGGCTTAGGATCTGGAATGTGAAATTTTGCAGGATCCTGAGGATGTGCCAAGTTGTTAGCAATGAGAGTTTTGAGAATATCCTCATATGTGTCACCCAATTTGGTAAATTGCCGCTTCTGGTTTTTGGGCCTTTCCCGATATCTTGGTTTACTTTCTTGTTGTGGAGGTGCATTAAGCTTCATTGCTTGCACAGCCTTAGTCAAATTAAGAACACTTTGATCTCTTGATTGGGAAGAATCCACAACTCCATCATTGACAATTTGTTTGTTTTTGTTCCAATTGTTGTTCTTCCCTTTATCCCTATTGTTGTGTTGACCATTGTTGGTATTATTGTTATGTCTGGTCAAAATGCCTTGTTCTTTTAGAACATCCTCAATGCGGCATGTAGTTTCAATCATGGTATCAAAGGAAGTGAAGACTATCTTTTTGATCTCATGTCTCATTTCAGGCACCAAATTACTAACAAGTATGTCAATCTTTTCATCCTCATGGATCATCCTAGGATACCGAGAGCATTGTCTCCTCCACCTTTGCAAGAAGGTAACAAAGGGTTCCCTCTGATTTTGTTTCAAGTTGCATAGGTCCAACATAGTAACAGATCTTGACAGATTATATGCGAAGTGTTCAACGAATCTATGAACAAGTTCTCTAAAAGTCTTGACAAGAGGAGTGATATTGGTAAACCATTCCATTGCTTGTCCTTTAAGACTCCTAGGGAACAACCTCATCAAATAGGAGTTATCCTGATGGAATTCAAAGCTCATAGTATAGAACTGATGCACATGGTCGTGTGGATCACCACTGCCATCATATTTATCGTATTGTGGGAATTCCACCCTCTTTGGAAAATCTTTCATACTCACACTCTTGTCAAATGGATTAGGACAAATTGAGTCTAGTGAGAATGAGCCCTTAGGTTGCATCATTTTCTCCATCATTTGCTTCATTTGGCGGATTTCTTCCTCTTGAGAGGGATTTTTCTTTTGTTTTTTGTTGTCCACATCAAAATTATAAGGGACTCTGGCACCCTTGTTGATTAGACTTTCCAAGAATTTATCTTTGTTTTGTTCCAAATACCTCTCCACATACTGTTGGAAGATAGGCTCTTGTTGTATTCGCATGAAGTCTTGAGTATCAAAATCATAATGTGAGCTACCACCTCCATGTTGGGAACCAGGATGTACATGTTGGGAGTGTGGTCTTGAATTTCTGGGAGGAGTTTGCCTCCTATAGTGAGCATACTGAGAGGCCCTTCTTCCTCTAGGACTAGGAGATCTAGAAGGAGTGCTTAACTTTCTAATTTTGGTGTTCGGAAGGGGTGGAGGAGAGAATTATGTCCACCAAGTAGCACCCCTTGTATTGTATTGTTTGTTTAATTGGTGGGCTAACTGCCTATCTTGCTCCTCTTGAGCGAGTTTTCTTTGTACTTCCAATAAAGCTTGGCTCTCTTCCTCAAGTTGTCTAAACTTTTCTTGCTTTGCAGCTTGTTCATCTAGAAAGGCTTTCTTTTCGCGTTCAATTCTTCTAAGCCTATCACTTGTGAACCTTGAGGTATGTTGAAGTGGTGAGCTTGGTCTAGACTGTTTGAACAAGTCATTGGTATACGTTGTATTGACATGAGCATCGCGAGGTTCATTGTCTTGGCCTTCGTGTTGTGACCATTGTTCTTGGTGAGATCATCTTTTATACCTTTCATCCCGTTGATGGGCATCCAAATATCTTGTATTAATGAGGGGTGAACCAGGTTGATCATCATGAGAAGAATTTCCAAATATCATGTTGTTTCTGTGTTGTTCATAGATATCATCAAGATTTTGATCCATGGCTTCCCTCTCCCACCGAGTGACAAAGATAACCTATATCCATACCCCAAGTGGGAAGGTGCTGAGGGGTACTCAAGTCACTAAATGGCTCTTTTGGGTCAAAATAGGTTTCAGACTGACTCCTAGGTGACTGGTCAAATATTGGTTCCTTTTCCTTTCTCTTTTGACGAGTCTGAACTGGGGGTAGTTGGTTAAAGACTATCTCAGGTCGCTTTCCTTGGCTCACTTGATATCTTGTTGTGACTGACATGAAAGGGAGAGTTCAAGTAAACAGACAATTCTAAGAAACGTCAATACCAGACTAGGATAGTAAAAATTTTCTCTTGTCCGAGAGAGATGGTGAAATAGAACTGTTGCAAATAGGTGCAAACCAACACTGCCACAGAGGTGCTCAATTCTTGGGTGAACACCCTAGCACATATAGATCAGGAGGATGACTTACACAAAGTGTAATGAATGAGTTTGAATTGTATGAAAATGGGTGGACAAAGAGACTACTAGCACTCTCCAAGTGTGTTATCAAAGAGTCTAAAAAATTATCTATTTGACAGGAACAATTCCTAATTTGCCAATCTTAAGCAAAATCGCTTATGAGATCAAGGATCACTAATTCAAGAGGTCGACACATAAACCCTAAATACAGAACAGGTCTCTAAAACTGGGACAAGTCACTTAATCGAAGAACTCAGTATTTCAGTTTGTTGTTTGTTTGCAAAGATTAAGCAAGTATATCCACAGATTTTGATCAAGCACATAGGTTTCAATCAGACAAGTTGTGATACAAAAAGTAGTCAATAACAGATCTATCAAGGACAAAGCAACGTGATAGTATCGGGGGAGTCTTGTTTGAAGATGTTTGGACAATGTTTAAGACTCAAAAACAAACACATAGCTATCCCTACGAAAGAAAATGGTGAGAAGTCAAAACCTTTGCCCCATTGCTTATGCGCATACGTGCACCTCACACAGCTGTGTCACCCCCTAGAGAAGCCGATGTTTTGGTGTTTCCAAGGACTCAGCGATTAATGCGTTCAAAGGTTACCCTTGTAGCGAGGGCCGGTCTTCTGTAGCCTCAAATGTCAGTGTATGCCTATGATGGGAATATGTGTATGATCAACATACGGAGAGATTCTTCCCCCTCCTTGCGCAAATATTATGACTCCTTTCGGAGGTGAACCGGGTAGGCAGCTAACTAAGAGGTTTTTACTTGGCTTCAGTTCACAATAACCTTGATTGCCTACGTCTGAGCTTGGGCCTGCGCCAGCCACACCAACACACGAAAATCACACACCTTAAGCGGGGCTGAATGGGCACCGGTGCAATAAGCGAGCTTTCCATGATGATCGTCCAAGTCATGTGGAAAAGTTACTATAGTCTTGGAGTCTTTAGACTCAACAAGGCGTTCTTAACTTTATTATAGTGAGGTGGAATCACTTGAAGCGATAGATATCACTTGGGTCGTTCCCAGAGGTTCAACTTCCAGCAGGCCCTCTAAAGGTGACACTAGACATGGCTCGGATTCGGGTTTATGATTTTCTGATTCTCCCAAAAGGAGAAGAGCATACTTCTCTAGCCCGTCTCTTTACCCAAACATGCTAAACAACCTTAATCACCGAGCTAGTTTCACTTCACCAAATCCACATGCTTTTGGGTTTCTGATTCTCTCAATGAGAGAAGAGCATAATCCCCTGACGAGTGAAAGTGCTAAAGCTTCACTACCTTGCTCCGCTCCCTAAGAGTTCATCATATTAGTAAGATCATAAGGAGCCTGGATTTGTCCATGGTCATCACCTCCATGTAACAAAGAGCCAAATTCCCTACTCACTATCGAAACTCCTAAGAATTTTAACGAAGCCCTAATTAGACTATGTGAATTGAAAAACAAGAAAACAAACACAATTTTTTTTTTTTTTTAAATAAAATCTTTGACAAGCGTAAGTGTTTGTTTTCAAGTCTTTGTCATGCGTCCTGCAATCAAACCGTTAGTGTGTTTCAAGTTCTCTGACTGGCATCCTGCAGAAACTGTTATGCTGTGAAAAAAGAATTGAGAAGAACCAGGATTAAAAAGTCTAATTTAATCTAGTCAAAATTAAATCTAAGAAGAATTAGTTAACAAAACTAAAATTAAACTAAATTAATCTAATACTAAACTAAAAATTTAAAACAAAACTAATCTAAATTAATAAAATTAAAAAATCTAATCTAAATTTAAAAAAAATCTAATCTAAATTAATAATTCTAATTTAAATTAATAAAGTTAAAAAATCTAAAGTAAAAAAAATCTAATTTAAATTAACAAAATTAAAGAATCTACTTTAAATTAACAAAGTTTATTAAAATCTAATTTGAATTTTAGAAACTAAAAAAAAATCTAATTTAAAAATCTAAATTAAAAACTAAACCAAACTAGCTAAAAACTAAACTAAATAGATTAAAAACTAAATTAGAATTAAAAACTAAACTAAATTAAAAACTAAAAATTAAAAACTAAATTAAAAAAATCTTCAAATTTGATTTCTGAAAAATCTGTTTATAATGAGTAGATAAAAACATAAACCCATAAATTTTTTGAAGCAAAAAATAAAACCCAGAAATCGTTTTTTAATCCAGCAAGTAGAAGATGAAAAAATAATTTTTTTAAAATCTTTAGCCAGCTGAAAAAAATGACGCGCGACGGTTTTTGTGCAGCTATTTTCTTCAGATCTGTGAAAGAAATCAAAAAACTGAAAGATACCCAGATCGGATTTTGACCCTGGCTACAAAACCCAGAAATCATTTTTCCTGCAACTGAGTGGAAGCTGGATTAATGAATCAAAACTAAAAACGAAATTAAAAACTACACTAAAAACTAAAAATTAAAAACTAAATTAAAAACTAAAAACTAAATTAAAAACTGAATTAAAAACTAAATTAAAAACTGAATTAAAACTGAATTAAAAACTAAACTAAATTAAAAACTAAATTTAAAAACTAAATTAAATTAAAAACTAAAAATTAAAAACGGTGGGCGCCAAAATGTATAACTGAAAATATGTTATACTTCTGTGAATCCTTGCATGCAAGGATACTCAATAATGAGTCCTTGCAAATCAATTCACAGCTCTCTATCCGAGAAGAGCAGAGATTGATGTTGTGGCCCTCAGATTAACCCTGTTACCCCTGCAAATACAATCTCGGAACGAGAGATTCAAAGAGGAGAAGCAAGAATGCCAATCTCCATGAATCTTGTTCTTGCAATGCAACAATGAAAACTAATCTAAATGGCTGTAAAATGTAATAAACCAAACTAATTTATTGAAATGAAACTTAATCTACATGCAATGCCATAAATGAATTATTTTGCAAATTAATTTACTATGAAGATTAAGCTAAAATGCAATATTAAACTATATGCTCTAAAAATAAGATGCTTATATAATCAAACTAATGTAATCTCAAATGATAAAATTCAAATTTGTAGCATAAGTCTGATGTAAAAATTCGTGATTCTTTCTTTTTTTTTTTGAAATGAGAATGAGAGGGCTCATTTTATAGGCAAAAGTAGAATTGAAGGCAAATTCAGAAACAATGTGGGATAAATAGAAAAATAGAAACAAATCTTGATTGGAATTCTTTTTTTAGTTTATTTCCCTTTTAACTGATTTGTTTCCCTTTTTTTCATCACGGGATATTCTTGAGAGGATATTTCATTTATTTATTTAATTTAAGATGATAATATCTCTTTTAACAAAATAAAATAAGATTATGTAATTTAGAAATGAATATTAAATAAAAATAAAATTATTTAATTAAAATAGATTTAATTAAATAGCATCATTTTATTTAAGTATATTAACTTCAATTAAATAACATTATTTTATTTATTAAAAGGATTTATTTCTTTTGATTAAATAAAATTAATGAAGCATTCAAACCTTAGGGAAAATTGAAACATTTGAAATAGTTATGAATTGATTAAGAAATTTGATTTGAAAATGCGACAATCATTGATTCAGAAAGTTGATGTTGACAAATTAAATAAATGGGGCCCAAAGTCTAGGTGACCATTTTAGGTTGCCTACACCATCCTTCCTCCTCTATCGTATCATCTCAAAACAACCATCCATATTCCTCCTTCATTTTCTCCATCCATTTTGGGTCCTTACTTCCCATCTCCCATCCTCCATCCGCTCGATCCATCCACCATCTCCCATCCTCCATTTGCTCCATCCATCTTGGGTTCTTATGTCCCTCCACCCACTCCGTATGCTTTGGGTCTGTATATCCCAAGATCACCTCTTCCATCTCATCCTTTCATCCATCCAACACCTATCCATGTCATCCATCATAAACATTCTAATCAAGATCAACAAAGGCACATACCTACTCATTTTCCATCTACACTTAATCCTCACAATCCTACCTCCATTGCTTGACATCACCCATATCCTTGCACCCATCCCATTTCTTTCAAAATCCCTTTGGATACTAAATCAAAAAGACATAAATCCAAACATCTGCATGAATCTAAAGCTCCCCATGTCCCCTCTAATAGACATGGTGAAGAGAAGGAAAAATCTAAATCCAAATCAAATCCATAGGCCACAAAGGCCCACTATTTAGCAAAAATCAAAACCATGTGGATCCCAAAGAAAAAAGATTGAATGCCTTCAAATGAGAAATTTGTAACAACATCCAACATTTCTCATCCAAAAGATAATCATTTTCATCCACCCTCTCCCAAAACTATTTTGGGTCCATATGTCCTAAAATTCACTATTCCATCTCTTTCATTATCCCCACATTATCCATCCATTAATCCTCTTATATTTTCACATCCACCCCCACATGTGCCAATGTTGGTCCTAAACACATCTCCCCATCACACATCCACCCCATCATTCTATCCATCCCCTTTTTAGCATCCCATCCATTACCCCACATATCTCCCCCATTAAATCCCTCTAATTCATCCTTTTGCATAATCCATTTCTCCTAATAAGGTTGTACCAACATCCAACAATCGGTTCGAACATGAGCTTTTAATACCTCATATGGAACTTGATGTTTGAGTCCTTCATCCATATCCTTATCGCATGTCTTATAAATCCACTTATTCACCTCCCTATCCTTATCCATCTCCTTCTGCATGCTATCCAAAAAGCCAAACAATTCAAAAAAGCCAAAACATCCAAAAAAGTCAAAAAATCCAAAAAAGTAAAAAAAAAATCCAAAAAAGCCAAAAAAATTCAAAAAGCCAAAAAATCCAAAAGTAAAAAAAAATCCCAAAAATTCATAAAATCCAAGAAAATTAGAAAAATAAAAAAAATAAAATAGTAAAGAGAAATAATTTTTCCAATGGTGAAAACTTTGCAAACAAGCACCTTGGATAGGTACCATGATGAAAACCTGGTAAACAGGCATCATGCATAAATTCCCATCTGCACATGGGGGAAGCTTCCTAATATGCATTCCCTCCATCCACTATACTTCCTTCTATGCTTCCACCTACACATCCTTCTTGACATATCTCATTTATCCCAATCCTTCCATCCTCCTTGTGATCTTGATAACAATAGGGGAAAACATATAAGCATGCTTTGGACACCTCTTAGCATACATTCCCCTCATCTGCACACTATCCTAATCCTCATTCGCACTCATCTACCTTCCTTATCCACCTATCATGCTACCTTCAATCTCCCTTCCTTATCCATGCATCCTATCTTCATCCATCTAGCTCCTTTATTTTCCTATCCTTCTCTATTGCATCCTTCATGCCTCCTTGCACATGACATATCTAGAGTGGGGGTATCTATCTTCCTTTGTGATATAGTCCTTGGAAACATCATTCATTCCATCAAAGCAATCCCTTCCCTTTCCTATCCTCATATCCTTATCGTTATATTCATCTCCGCATCTTTATCTTCCTATACTTCCATCATAGCATCCATTTTCATCTATCCATCTGGTAACCTTTTCCTCATCCAAATCCTTATCTTCCTATCCATCAATCCAATGAATCATTTTCATCTCCCACTTCTCATCTCCTCTACCCTCATCCCATCTCATAATCCCTTGTCCTTGGTCTCTAGCCATAGGCTACTTCCCATGCAACCCAATTCCATCTAACTCATCATCATCACTTTTACTTCTTTTACACATCTTTTCAATTTCTTATCCTTTCTCATCATTCATTTATCCATCATCTCATCCTACCACTTCATCTTTGATGATTTGGATAACTATCCCATCCCTGAGCTTTGTGTAATCACCATCCTCCAATCCAATCAAATAGCTCTATCATGTCCCATCGTGTCAGTCCAATCATCTTATCCCCTTATTTGGGGTTATCTCATCATCCTTCTTCCATTGTCTATCGCTGGTCTTTTCTTGAACTACGTTGCCCCTGTGCTTTCACGTAGGCAAGGTCGATCATTTGATCTTCCCCCAAGGTTCCATCATTGCTCTATATTGTCCACTTTGATCCTTTATCATCTATCATCATTCTTTCTTCTTTCGTCTAAGCATCCCCTTATTTGCATTAATTAAGTCATATCGCTATTATTTAATTAATATCTTCTAAAGTTCTTCTAATCCCTAAGGTATCTAGTTAAATAATTAAAGACCTTCCACTTTTCATCAAATGAATTAAATAAATGACATTTATTTAATTCCTCATATGTCACATCTTCCATCATTTTTATCTAATCCTATTCCATCTTCTAATCTCATCATTAGGGATGTGCACAGGCCTAATCCTTGATTAGGATGTGTCACATCCTCCAAATTTTGCAAGTTGGCATGTAATCTCTCTTAGCCACGTAACCCTCTAATCCTTTATTAACTAGCCTAATCAACCTCTCAAGGAATTTTTAATTCCTTTTATCCTTCCAAGGAATATTAAATTCTTTTTACTCTTCCCCATGTGGTTTTTGACTTGTCACATCAAGTCACATGTGAAATCTAACCCTCTTCTAATATTCATTAATTTGTCTAATCAAGTATTTGCACAACCTTAATCACCTAATTAGGTCATCTCTAATCCCCATGTCATTTATGGAATGTGTCCTTAGTCAAATTCATTAAAAGCTTTCTCTTTTTGAACAAGGCATCTCCATTCCCCATGTGAATTTTTAATTCACATTTAATCCCCCAATGCATTTAAAGGAATTTTAAATTCCTTCCCTCATCTCCATGAGAATATTTGAGGAATTTTTAATTCCCCACATGTCCTCTCACCCACATGGGGACAAGTACCTCCTTTATGAGGAGATCTTGTCCAATCCCAAGGTACTATGTACCACCTCCATGTCATCTACTATCCTTCCACCTCATGCACATATCACTATTTTTAAGACATATCACATGCCACATGTCAAGATGTGAGGGCTTGTGAGTTCTCAACTCACCATAGCCCTACATCTTGATCTTGGTGGCTCAATCTTGACTGTCCATTTCCCTAGAGAATTCCAAATTCTCTATAAATACCCCCTCTTTTCTCTCATTTTGGGGAAGACCATTCATAGTAGCCAAACTCTTTCAAAATAAATTTATCAATCCATAATTAGCCATTTTTCATGCTTGCATCCACTTTCATCCATTTTCAATCCATCTTAAAACTTGCATTTTTTCCATCCAATGAGCATACAACACTAAAGATTGAAGGGCCAACCAAAGGATAGATTCGAGACAAGGTAAAAGTTTCCATTTTGTTGCATTTATTTTGCATTGAGTCCAACTAGGCTAATCTTGAGGTGTAGGTTGTTTTTAGTGTTATTTTCTTTCTTTCGTTTGTTGTTCATTTTCTAGCACTTAAATTCACCCTATCATAGTATGTTTTCCATTTGTTGTATTTCCTACATTTTTTGAATGAAGCTATCCATAGGGGATGGTGTCATGTTGGGTTGTCCTTGCATAAGGGGATCAACATTGATTTGAGGAGTTTTGAGGTGATTATATGATGAATTCTACACCAATATGTGATTTGGATTGACATTTTATTACAAATAATTTGGATTACCTTGTTGATAAAGTGGGGTAAACATGGAACTTGTATTGATTTAATTTTGGGGCATGAAATTGGCATTTGGTGTGACATGTTGTTACAATGGAAGGGGATTGGTGTTCAAATTTGTTCCAAAGAAGTATCACCTGGCCTTTTATAGAAGTAAGACACAGGTAGGATAAGACAAATACATGAGAGGAAATCCAAGGGATGAATCTCATCAAGGAATGTGGAATGTGGTGACTAGTAAGAGAATTGCAACGAAGTCGATGAAGGTCATCCTTCATCTACAGGTCAACTAAAGTCCTTCGGGCTTTTCATCTTTTACTATCACCAGGATAATAACTTGAATCAAGATAGTGTGTAGGAGCTTCCCATATATTTTTAATGATTAATTCATCATCATGTTCCTACATTTTTGTTTTGCCTCAATATTTCTACTCTCAAGAATGGTCTTCCCTGGAGGTTAGCGCTTTCTATCGCCAAATGTGAAATACTAGGATCCCTGGTATTCCAGTGGATTCAAGCTCCTTTGCATATAAATTCTCATAATATGCAACCTAATCTAGATATGATTCTATCCATGATTTAAGTTTTCCTAACCATCCATACCCGAATTTTTCATCACAATCTGCTTCTCCTGCAATCATAAATTACACTCATTAGATCCCTTAAAAAAACATTTATATAAAAAAATCTCATGTAAATAAAACAATCATTAAATTTGTTATCATATAAGTCCATCATAAATAACATGCTTTTCAAAAAATCACTAATCCTTGCATAATTATCCTTTATATACCAGATTACTAGACTTTCAAACTTCTTGGATAACCTTAATATTTTAAAACTTTACTTTACATCATTACCCAATACCTGGTACCTAGTATTCAAATTTACCCATGAGTTTCCCAAACTTTGGTTTTACTAGAACTTCCATCTTTACCAGACCCAGACTATTTACCAAAGCACTTTGCTCAATATTTGCATTACCTTTTTCCTTTTTTCCTTTTTTAACATTCCTAGTTCCTAGTATCTGGTACCTAGAAGACTACATTAAGAAGTACTCTTTCTTTAAATATTTCTGTTTGCTCTTTACTTCCAATGATATTTTCAACTAACCACCACCTGCCATAAGCATTAATTTTCACTTGGGTCCCCAAGTCATATGGCCTTGGGGTGTGTTGTGAGACCACACAACAGTAGTGTAGAGTGCGGAGCCTACTAAATCATTCCAAAGTATCAAAGATTCTATCAAGGAAGCCCTAGTTCTAAAATTCCCAGATTTCTCAAATCCTTTTCACATTTTCTCATTTGTTTCATTTCACACAACTGCAAGAGTTTTGTTGAATAAAAATAATGAAGGTTATGAGCAACCAATAGTATTTTTTATCAATTCCTTGCAAGCTACAAAGATCAAATACAGTTTGATAGAAAAATAGGTTTATGCACTAGTCAGAGCAATAAAGAATTTTATAATATATCTTGTGGGAGTAACAATCATTACGTATGTTCCTAGTGCTATAGTTAAAGACATCTTTACTCAATAGGAAGCCATTGGTAAAAGATGCAAGTGGATTAACAAAATCCAATAGTTCAACATTGAAATTCAAATCACTAAGTTGGTTAGAGGTCAAGGATTAGCTAATTTAATGGCTAAGTCAAATATGGATATTGATCAAGTGAACTAGGTGGATTTTGTAGAGTTTTTGCCAGTTTGTGACATGCAAACTTGTGAATGGCATAAGAACATTGGCCAATATTTGTAAACAATGCACTGCCTTGATGGTTTGACTGACAATGAAAAGAGAACTCTAAAATTATAGGCAATAAAATATGTGATTATCAATGATTAATTATGGTGGAGAAGTCAAAATGGAGTTTTGTTGAAATGTGTTGATAATACACAAGCTTCTAAGCTTTTGGATGAGATGCACTATGGAGTGTGTGGAGGAAATTGCATGGATAAGACCACCACTCACAAGGTTTTAAGAGTAGGTTTTTTATGGCCTACAGTTTTTAAGAATGCACAAAAAATAGTAAAAGCATGTGATTCCTACTAGAAGTTCTCTAGGAAACTAAAGTTCTCAAGAAATTTTCCATTGAGACCTATCTTAGTTCAAGCACCATTTCAATAGTGGGGCATTGACTTCATAGGAGAAATATCAGACAAGTCTAGTGTGTTGGAACTATAAAAAATTTGATGTTTTTACATGTGATTTCATTCATATGATTTCTGATTTGGTCCTACCATATGCATATTTTATTTGTAGCTTGCCATATTGTCCCATTGAGTCTGTTGGGTCATGCTTTTTTCATTCTGGCTTGTATCGGCATAGGTCTCCCTCTGTCTTCCTGACCCATTTTTTTTTTTCTGCTAATTCTTTCTATTTCGAGCGTATCGGTCTAACTGTATTATGGTCTCCTCGACCCATTCTTCTTCTAGAAAACGTTTGTTGCCTATCGGCAAGACAATTCTCTTGTTTCAGCGATTGGAGTTTTCTTCTGCTAGCAGTTATCAGCATATTTCTTTGCAGTTGGGCTAACGTCTTAGTGATATCATTTTGTCTTGCCGACTTCACATATGGTTTTCCTTCAGCATGAGTTTCACCTTCTCTTGGTGATCTATGGTGTCAGAATGACCTTCATTGTGGCCATGCAAATTCTACAAAACTTCTTGCCAAGGGTTTGTGGTTACAGCAAAACTTAAAGAATCGAAAGTGTATCCTTTGGCTTCGGTGTAACATGTGAGTTGTTATGGCGACCTACGATTGGTGAAGAATTTTTGGTGTGACCCGATGAACTCTATATGACATCTCATCGACGGCTTTAGGCTATAGCGAAACAAAGGTGATTCTTCTTGACTTCAATATAGCAAGAGGGTGGTCATGACGAACGTGAAATACGAGGCATGGGGATGAAGTGTTTGAATTGCCTTCGGCAAAATGATATGGATATCTCACTGACTGCTCACTGGTGAAAGAAGAATTTCAGAGTGCTATAGCCAACATGAATTTGTTTAGATGACCATTTCTAGCTGACTTGAATTGAGCTTGAATCTTGTGGAGGGCCGACATAATATTTTATTTTGATATTTTTATCATGTTGGTGTTTAAATAAGCATGTTGTAGTTGTTAATTGGAACTAGATTTTATATTTTCGATATACTACAAGTAGATATAATAGAGTAAAATTATCAGACCAGAGGCAATTATTGCATTATTTCACAATGGAGGTATTTATGAGATTCAATTGATGTTGTTGCATCTCTTTGGTGTCCATTATCTGTTAAATTGAAATGAAAAATACTACTAAGTTGTCTCCATGAATGATTTTTTTGGTTGTTTAAATTAACAATAGCAAGTTTATGTTTAATTTATCGATATACATTTGTTGTTTTGTGTGATCAATCAACTGGTTCTTTCAAGCAAAGATTTAATCCTTTTATTGATCATAGTAATCAGAGAAAATCATTTTGGATTATTGAAGTAGAACTTAGTAGTTACATTGTTGCATGTTTATACAAGTTGTAAACAAAACATATGCCAGATAATTTGTGACGGCTCTAGAAAGTGTTGCTTATCTTGATCTCATTTGACTCTGCATACCCCACAAGGCACTAGTCTCTACACTTCATCATTATAAATTCATTCAGTTTCTTTTAATTGAGTATTTAGAACTTAGAGCAGAATATTGTCACTATTTTCAAATTGAATTTCATTTGTTCACTCCCATTTTCCATTGTGAACAAGTGTTCTAAGAGGATTGATCACAAGTTAAGCCTGCATTTTTCAAGAGAGGTACACCCGCCCATGTTTTTCAGCACCTAAAGAGTAGAAGGTTGAATTCTTTCAATCTTATCTGTTACCCTAAAGTGTATCAGGAGATTGGAAATCCCTTGAGGCATTCAACCTGTGTTTTTGAAAGCTAACAAATTGGTGACTCTACTAGGGAACAATCAGAATCAAGGCCTTAATCATAGAGTCAGAAATCTTGAATGGACTCTGTTGGGAACAAGAAATATTGAACATTTTTCTCATTTTTTTTGATAAAAGTGAGTGGCAGCTCTGACATAAATACTTACATCTGTTCATCATGAATGGAAGAAGGTCTCAGTATAGGGGAGGTCATAATGGAGCCCCTGCTGACAGCAGTAAGTGGACATATTTGTTTTGATACATGGAGAGATGATTCAAGTGCAGAAATTTATACCCCTGAAGATTGAAGAAATCCCTTCCCTTCACTTGATCCTTAGAAACAAGCTGAGTTTGAAGCTGGATTGGAAGTTGAACGGATCATACTTCAACATGAATATGATCAAAGGATCCAGGGTAATCATGAAATTCGTAAGGGGAACCATGAGCTCTCAATTTCTGATGAAGTAAAAACACAGTTGGAACTAAAAGAGAAGAGAATAAAGGAACTAGAGGCTAAACTACAGAAAGCCCAAATTACTGATCAGACAGTTGGTGGCCCAAAGTATGTCTCGCCTCACAAGCAGGGTATTCATGGCACAGGGTCCTCCAATCAACAAAATGCTCCTCACAATTAGATAGGAAACCATCACAAGTAGCCAAATCGTCCACCTCACATTCCTACACAACATATAGGTATGTATCCACCTCCTGGTCAGAATTGTATCCTGCATTATAATGCATAGTACAATAACCACATGCCTTAGTATCAACATCCGCCTATGCCTCCCCCTCACCAACATGCAACCATGATCAAACAGTTTGATTTAGCTAGTTTTCAGTTGTATCCTTACCCTATGGATGGTAGTTGGAGGAATATGGTGCCCAAATTTATAGGGAGTAATGCAATCACAGCTGAAGAACATTTAAGAAGTTTTAATATTTTCATTTAGGACATAGATATGCCTTATGAAGATTTACACATGAAGTTGTTCATGATGTCACTTCTTGAAGATGCCAGGGATTGGTTCAATAGCTTGCTAGCATTCTCAATTAATTCTCTCCAAGCATTTCAAGACAAACTCTTAGAGCAATATGAGAATCAAAATACTCCAGATGTAGCTCTTCATGAATTAATGAGAATTTAGAAAAATTAGAATGATTCAATTTATGATTTCAAACAAAAATTCAACAAGCTACATACTAAAGTTCCTTCGAGATCAAGGTTGTCAGATTCTGTTGCATTGAGTATCTATTTAAATGCATTTGATCCTAAGATAGGGCATGAACTGAGATGTAGATCTCCAAGAGATTTGGCTAAAGCATAGAAAATTGCATTGACAATTGAAAATAATAGGAAGGCTGCTGGTATAACTAATAAAAGAGACAATCTGAGGCCTCTTTAGCAAAATAATTATCAGTATAGACAAGAGAATACATACAGAAGTGAGAACAAAAATGAAAGACCAAAGCTGCATAATATGCCTTACAATATAGACTAGAAAGATGTGAAACCTATGGTAGCTAGGCCAAGGAACAAAGAGACTCCTGATCCATTGAGCAAGAAAGGGACTTACATGGTAAGTAATAATTATTTTTTTGAAGTTTGTAATCAACCACATTCTCTAGACTATTGTGTTGTAGCTCAAAGGATGCAAGAAGAAGGGATGCTAATGGAAAATAATGGAGAGGATCACACGGTGTATTTGACTTCAAATATTTTTCACCATGTTGTGGAAAGAAACTCAACTTTAGAGGAAGAAGACTATGAGTATAATGTCTCCAATCAGAAGTATAATGTCCATATGGCTGAATAACAGAATTTTTATGATTCTGATAAAGATTATACAGAGCCACATTCTGTTGTAGCGCCTACTCAATGCAATGTGAGGAGACTTACTGAGGATGAAATATAAAGGATCACTATTGCTGCAGTTGAGGAAGCAAAAAGTAAATACTAGTTGAGAAACAAAAAAGTAAATGAGCAAGATGGGGTTCCTGGTGGAATTTTTATAAAAGATCCAAAGACAACATAGGAAATTACAAAAAAGCCAAGAAACAAGCAGCATGATAAAATTGAATAGAAACCAGGTCGAAAGGAGGAAGTAAAGGAATTAAATAAAGAAATACAGATGCCTAACTAGTCCAATAAAAAAGAAAAAGAAGAAAATAAAAGAGAAGCGCCAGAATTAAAGAAGACTGTCAAGGTGGAGGGCTCCTCTTTTGATTTCACTCAGGCATTGTCCCATGTAAAAATGTCTATTCCATTGCTTAAGATGATGAAAATTAAAGAATATAGAGATACTGCAATTCAATTGATAACGAATGGAGAACATGTGAATAAAATAACTGTTAAAGCAGTCAATAGGTAGGAGAAAATAAGTAATTCTAAAGTTTGCTTGAGTGATATATTATCAACTCCTCCTCAAGTTGATCCATTCTTTACTACGTTGCTTATTAATAATAAATTGTTAAGGAACTGCATGATAGATTCTGGTGCTGCTATAAACATCATGCCTGTTGGAGTTATGAAATGGCTTGGTATGTGGGTTAATGTCACTAGAGGCAAATGTTATGCAATGGATAATAGACCTATTCCTGTGGTTGGTATTATGAAAGATGTTGAAGTCAAATTGGCTACTTATCCACAAGTGGCTTATAATATAGATATAACGGTTATTGATACTCCTCAATTTGGGATGCTTTTGTCAAGACTGTGGACTGCAGCTGTAGGTGGAAATGTTCAATTTGATTTATCTTATGCTACAATACCAGTGAATGGCCAAGAAGTCAAATTGTACAGGGAGCCAAGAATGAACCAGCTTGTTTACTGTGTTCCTCAAGATCAGATTAATTGTTTTTGTGATGTTGATCTAGGGAGTTTTAAAATAGAACCACCTTAGCCAGAATTAATTAATAGTGATCCAATTGAAAAGCATGTTGCACAAAATTGCAATGGTGTGTGGAAGATGTACTTTGATGGAGACTGCAATCAAGAGGGTAATAGAGCTGGGATTTTATTTGTTTCACCTAGAGGTATTACTTTTAAATATTCTTTTCTATTAGCATTTGAATGTACAAACAATGTGGCAGAATATGAAGCTTTATTGACAGGCTTAAACATAGCTGTGAAACACAAGATTAAGTTGCTGGCTATTTTGGGCAATTCTGAGTTGGTTGTTTCATAGATTAAATCAAAATATGTAGCAAAGCACAAAAGATTAAAGAAATACATGAATTTTGTATGGGATACAATTGAATTTTTTGATGCATTTTCAATTGAGTGGATTGACAGATCAAAGAACATAATGGCTGATTTTTTAGCAAATGTGGCGTTGAAGAAGGATGATATCACATTGGCTGGGTATCAAAAATTAAGTTCAAGACAAGGCCTGCTATCCCTAATAATGTTTATAGTTGGCAGGTTTTCAATGATGATGATGATCTTTTGAAATTCCTCAATTATATAGATCAGTATGAGGCTCAGGAAATTGATTTCAATGCTTTTGTTGAAGAAGTGGATGGGAAGCAAACTGTGTTTGGCAAGGAGATATTGCAACTCAAAACAAATAAATTGCCTAGTGGCATTGGAAAGGGTGTATGATGGAAATGATAGATCTGTAATGAAGAAAATGCCAGTCAGAAGAGAAGATATTGAAGAAATTAATTTGGGAACTGTAATTGCACCAAGAAAGGTATACATTGGGAAGAAAATAAGCCCAACAATTAGAAGAATGTTGATTGAGTTGTTGAGAAAGTACAAGAATGTGTTTGTCTGTTCATATGAAGATCTGAAATCATACAGGGAGGATTTATTCTAGCATGAAATACCATTGAAGCTAGACACCAAGAATTTTAAACAAAATAAAAGGCCTATAAACACAATGTTGGAGCCTAAGATGCAGGAGGAATTAACAAAGCTCAGGGATGGGGGAATCATTAAACCAATTAGACATTCAACCTGGATTTCAAATCTCGTTCCTGTGAGAAAGAAGAATGGTGACATCAGATTGTGTGTTGACTTCAGGAATTTAAATATGGCATCTCTTGAGGATAGTTATCCTCTACCAAATATGGAAGCTATACTGCATAAGGTGACAGGTTATGAGCTGTTGTCCATGATGGATGGGTTTTCTGGATATAATCATGTTAAAGTCAGGGAATCTGAGCAATACAAAACAATATTCACAACTCCTTGGGGAACATATGTATACATAAGAATGCCATTTGGTCTCACTAATGCTGGGGTGACTTTCCAAAGAGCCATGGATGTAGAATTTGCTGATTTGATTAATATTATCATGGTGGTGTATCAAGATGACTTGACTACTTACTCGAAGAAGGTTGAAGATCATGTGCAACATCTTGAAAAGGTATTTATTAAAGCTCTTGAATATGGTATTAGTTTGAATCCAAAGAAGTGTCATTTTGCAGTCATAGAAGGTAAGCTCTTGGGGCATATTGTTTCAAAAGAGGGAATTAGAATAGATCCTGAGAGAATTGAAGCTATTGATAAGATTCCTATTCCTAAAATGGTCAAGGCAATACAATCTTTCTTTGGAAAAATTAATTTTCTCAGAAGATTTGTTTCTAATTTTGCTGAGATCATCAAGCCCATATCTAAAATGTTGAAGAAAGGACAAAAAATGGACTAGACTGTTGAAGCTTTAGATGCTTTTATATCTATCAAAAAGGATATCAAAGAGGCTCCTATTCTTAAATCTCTAGATTTTACAAAGCCTTTTCAGATTTTTTCATTTGCCTCAATGCATACTATTGTTGCTGTTATATTACAAAAGAATAATAATGGTTATGAACAGCCTATGTCTTTCTTTAGTAAATCATTACAGGGGTCTGAATTGAAATATGAAATAATGGAGAAACAAGCTTTTGCACTTGTAAAGGCCACAAAAGCATTCAGACCGTATCTTGTTGGGGCAAAGGTGGTTGCTTATGTCCCTCATGCAGCTCTCAAAGTCATTTTAACACAATCTAAAATTACAAGGAAAAGATGCAGATGGATCAATGAGATTCAAGAGTTTGACATGGAGATACAAATCACTAAGATAGTAAGGGGCCAAGGCTTGGATAGACTGATGGAAAAAACCAATATTGAGGAAAATCAGATTTGCAATGTTGAAGAAGAAGCTACAATTGCAAGCATTGAACACACTCCTTGGTATACTGATGTTATGCATTATCTTAAATATATGAAGTGTCCAAATGGATTGAGTGACAACCAAAGGAGAACTTTAAAGTTACAGACATCCAAATGTGTTTTTATGGATGGTGATCTATTTTGGAAAAACAGGGATGGCATATTGTTGTTATGTTTGGATGAATCATAGGCTAGACATGTTTTGAAGGAAATGCATGAAGGAGTTTGTGGAGGTCATTATTTAGCAAAGACAACTGCGCACAAAATTGTCACGCCTGGGTATTTTTGGCCAAAGGTTTTTAATGATTCTTTTATATATGTGATAAAATGTGAAGCTTTCCAAAAGTTTTTTGGGAGATTGAAGTATCAGGGTGCTTTGCCACTTCAACCCTTGTAGGTTGATGCCCCTTTCCATCAATGGGGAATTGATTTCATTAGAGAGATACAAGAGAAATCAAGTGGAGGGCATAGATGGATACTAGTTGCCACTGATTATTTTACAAAATGGGTGGAGGCAATCCCAACCAAGAAGACTACAAGTAAAGTTGTAACAAATTTCTTGATGGACAACATTATCACCAGATTTGGTACACCATTGAGGATAATCACTAATAATGGGATGTGTTTCAGGTCAAATGAATTCAAAATCTTTTGTGATAAGTATGGCATTACTATTTTTTATGCAGCTCCTTATCATCCACAAGCCAATCATCAAGCAGAGTCCAGCAAGACGAGTCTCTTGAAGATTATAAAGAGGATGTTGGTATAGAACAAGAAGGCTTGGGATTCAAAGTTAAAATTGGTTGTGTGGTCTAATAGGATCACTATGAAAAAGGAAATTGGAAAATCTCCATTTGAATTAGTATATGGAACACAGGCTACGATTCCTTTATAGAATTTGTTACCAGTTTACAAGTTTGTATTACAGGAAGATTTGGAAGTTCTTGAACCCATGGAAGATAGGATAGAGAAAATTGCTAAGCTGGATGAAGTAAGGAGAGTGGCCCAAAGTCAAAACATGAAGTTACAGGCACAAATGAAGTATCTATTTGATAAGAAGGAAAGGGATAGAAAGTTTGAAGAAAATGACTTAGTGTTGATGTGGAATGCAAGGTGTCAGGAGAAGGGCAAGCATGGTAAATTCAAAGCTTTGTGGCTGGGACCTTTTGTTGTTGTTGAAAAAAGGGATGAAGACTCATATTATCTACAAAACATGGTTGGTGAAGATCAGGAATTGCCTGTTCATGGGAAATTCTTGAAGCTTTTCTTCTCTTAAGCAACATAGAGGATTAAGAGTTGCCAGTGCATGGAAAACTCTTGTGTATCCTGTTAAAAATTACTTTCCATGCACAGTAGTTTTAGGTTTTCATCCACCTCCATTCTAATCTCATTTTTCGTTCACCTCCATCTTGCATTAACTTTGCATTCACTCCCACTTTGCATTCATTTCCCTTGCCTTTTATTCCATTGCTTCTCATTGGTTCATCATTTTGTGTCTAGTCTACTCACCCAAGATTCTGAATCCTTGCAACGATCTATCATACATCCCCAAACGGAGCCACTGTTGGAACTATAAAAAATTTGATGTTTTTACATGTGATTTCATTCATATTATTTTTGATTTGGTCCTACCATATGCATATTTTATCTGTAGCTTGCCATATTGTCCCATTGAGTCCGTTGGGTCATGCTTTTTTTTCATTCTGACTCGTATCAGCATAGGTCTCCCTTTGTCTTCCTGACCCATTTTTTTTTCTGCTAATTCTTTCTATTTCAGGTGTATCATTCTAACTGCATTATGGTCTCCCTGATCCATTCTTCTTCTGGCAAACGTCTATTGCCTATCGGCAAGATGTTTCTCTTGTTTTGGCAATTGGAGTTTTCTTCTGCTGGCGGTTATCGGCATATGTCTTTGCGATCGGGCTAATGTCTTAGCGATATCATTTTGTCTCACCAACTTCACATATGGTTTTCCTTCAGCATGAGTTTCACCTTCTCTTGGAGATCTATGGTGCTAGAATGACTTTTGTTGTGTCCTTGCAAATTCTACAAAACGTCTTGCTGAGGGTTTGTGGTTATAGCGACAGTTGATCTTTGTTGGTGTAGGAGTGGCTTTGTCTTGGTGAAGAGGAATGACTACAAGGCTTTCGGTATAACATGAAAACTCTATATGACGTCTCCCTGAGTGTGATGAGTTACAGTGACAAACATGGGACAAAGTTTTTCTATTAGTATAGGAATATTAATGACTTGGCGATATGTTGTGGGTCGGGCTTTCGGCAGAACTTAGTTAATTCGCTATTGAGTCTCACTGATGTTGTGTGGTCACAGTGAAACTTAAAGAATTAGAAGTGTATCCTCTAGGTTTGGTGTAACATGCAAGTTGTTATGGAGACTTGTGATTGGTGAAGAATTTTTGGTGTGACCTGATGAACTCTATATGACATCTCATTGACAGCCTTAGGCTATAGCAAAACAAGGGTGATTCTTCTTGACTTCGATATAGCAAGAGGGTGGTCACAGCGAATGCGAAATACGGGGCATGGGGATGAACTGTTTGAATTGCCTTCGACAAAACAATATGGATATCTCACCTACTGCTCACTGGTGAAAGTAGAATTTTAGAGTGTTATAGCCGACATGAATCTGTTTAGATGACCATTGCTAGCCAACTTGAATTGAGCCCAAATCTTGTGGAGGGCTGACATAATATTTTATTTTGATATTTTTATCATGCTGGTGTATAAATAAGCATGTTGTAGTTGTTAATTGGAACTAGATTTTATATTTTCGATATACTACAAGTAGATATAATAGAGTAAACTTATCAGACAAGAGGCTATTATTGCTTGATTTCACAATGGAGGTATTTATGAGATTTAGTTGATGTTGCTACATCTCTCTAGTGTCCATTATCTGTTGAATTGAAACAAAAAATACTGCTAAGTTGTCTCCATGAATGATTTTTTTGGTTGTTTAAATTAACATAGCAAGTTTATGTTTGATTTATCGATATACATTTGTTGTTTTGTGTGATCAATCAACTAGTTCTTTCAAGCAAAGATTTAATCCTTTTATTGATCGCAGTAATTAGAGAAACTCATTTTGGATTATTGAAGTAGAACTTAGTAGTTACATTGTTGCATGTTTATACAAGTTGTAAACAAAACATATGCTAGATAATTTGTGATGTCTCCAGAAAGTTTTTCTTATCTTGATCTCATTTGACTCCGCATACCCAACAAGGCCCTAGTCTCTGCACTTCATCACTATAAATTCATTTAGTTTCTTTTAATTGAGTATTTAGGACTTAGAGAAGAATATTGTCACTATTTTCAAATTGAATTTCATTTGTTCACTCCCATTTTCGATTGTGAACAAGTGTTGTAAGAGGATTGATCACAAGTTAAGCCTGCATTGTTCAAGAGAGGTACACCCACCCAAGTTTTGCAGCACCTAAAGAGTAGAAGGTTGAATTCTTTCATCCTAAAGCATATGAAGAGATTGGCAATACCTTGAGGCATTCAACCTACATTTTTGAGAGCTAACACAGTGGTGGGAATTCAT
Source organism: Sequoia sempervirens (assembly GCA_007258455.2). Lineage (NCBI taxonomy): Eukaryota > Viridiplantae > Streptophyta > Pinopsida > Cupressales > Cupressaceae > Sequoia > Sequoia sempervirens. The sequence goes on from VDFB02000017.1 coordinate 82,543,408, forward strand.
GGATTTTAGTTACTACAAATTACTTTACTAAATGGGTAGAGATGATCCCCACTAAAAGAGAAATGAGTAAAGTGGTGACTAATTTCTTATTGGAAAAAATAATCATTAGATTTGGTGTGCCTAAAAATATTGTCTCAGATAATGCCATGTGTTTTAGATCTAAGGAATTTGAAATTTTTGTAATAAGTATGGGATCCAAAAGGAAATGGCTAGGATGAATCAAGCAATAAGAGCCTTATGAAAATCATCAAAAGAGTGATTGAGAAGAACAAGAGAGCCTGGGATTCAAAGTTGAAGTTTGAATTATGGGTGGATAGGATAATAGTTAAGAAGGCAACTAGACATTCTCCATTTGACTTAGTTTATAGTATATTAGCAAGGTTTCCTCAAAAAAACTTGATGAAAATGTATAAGTTCATTCAGGAATATGATGGTGATGTATGTGATGAGATGCAACACAAAATTGAAGCTGTAACTAAAGTAGATGAAATGAGAAGAGAAGCTCAAAAGGATAATGCAAAACTACAAATGCAAGTCAAATTTTTTTATGATAGAAGAGCTTCCAAGAGAAAGTTTGAAGTAAGGAGTATGGTTATAATGTGGAAGTTCAAGGCTAAAGATAAAGGAAGGCAGGGAAATTTTGACCCTTTTTCATTGGGCCTTTATTTGATAGCAAATGCACACATGGTGAGAACTCTTGTTTTATCCAAAGTTTGAAAAGTGAACTTCTTGAACTATCAGTACATGGATAGTTCTTGAAGAATATTTATCTTTGAATATGTTTTTCTCCATGTACATTATAAATTTTGTATATTGTGTACATAGGTTTGCTTTGGTTTTCTCTTCTTTCTTTGTCTAGGTGAGTCCTTGATTTTTGGGTTTTCTTTGTGCTTGATCTACTTCACCATGAGATCTGAAATATTGCCATGCCTATAAGAGGCATGTGTCCTTAGTTGGAGCCATTGGTGGAACCCTATAAATTTTCATGTTCCACTGATCTTATGTCTTTTCCTAGTTAGATTCTTGGTTTTGGGTGGTCTCGAGTTTGGAGACATTGTCAAGGGTTTAGGGTTTTGTGCTATGTAGGTGAGTTTTACTTAGCCTATTTTCATTCCTTCTTAATCCTTGTTCTTTTAGTCTTACATTTCATTAACCTAGTAGCTAGGTTCTCAGTTATCTAAGTTACATATTAAGCCTATGTTCCCATATGGTCATCGATCCCTTATGCTTAGGTTTCCCGTTTGCTTGTAATGTAGTATTTTCCTCACATTTTTTGATCTAGGGGTTGATGTTTTATAAAGTTGGAGCTTTCAAATATTTTCTCATTATTCCCTAGGTTGGATGTAGTCTTAAGTTAATTTTAAGTCCCCACTCTTCATTTTACCTAGGCAGCTCCTTCTTTATGAACAACTTTCAAGAATGTGCTAATTATCGATGCTTGAAATCTTTGTATCACCCATCACTAAAACTTTATCTCATTAGTTTTTTTCCACGATGAGTGATGAACCCATTTCCTTTGCATCACATATTGTCACAAGAACTTAGCCTTTCATTTCACTTCCATGAAATGTGATGCCTTATGTTTCCCTTGCATCGCTTCCATCCTTCACATTGTTGAAGTCTTTTACCTTGCTTAACCTTTTCAATGATGCACGATGGCCTTTGTGGTTCCTTCACATCAAATCGAATCTTCATATTGCAAAAAAAAATTTAATGCTTAATTCATTTGAGTGATGACTGATGGGAAACAACTATTGGTTATTATTTTTCCACTTGTTAACATTTTTCATCATCACCCGCATCACCTATCACTGAAATCTTTCTCATTTTGAATGAACTAAATTGATGAGCGATGAGTGACAGGGGAATATTCCAATGAATATCCTTTCCATCAGAGCTACTCTTCATATCTCTCTTTCATGTTGTAAATAAATGGTGATTACAATGATGTGTGATTTCCAAACAAGAGAAATATTGAGAAGTGTGGAGTAGCCATGTGGTAGTCTCTCAAGGTATCATCATTGTTTTAAAGAAAGAAAGTGGAAAGAAAAAGGTGATTGATGGAGATAAAGTAGAACCATTTATTTTTTTTTAAATCAAGTACATTAATGGTTGAAATTAAAACCTAAATAGCTAAGTGCCAAAAAATTTCTTGTTCACTTGTGTGAACTATCTTTCACCATTAATGGAAAATCTACTTGCTTTCAATCCATTAAAAGAGTGAATTGGGCATTTTTTATTCATTTCCATGAGAATTTAGGAGCCAAAAACAGGAGATGAGGTTGAGGTGAATAAAATTTGGAGAAGTGTTGCTTGTCCTAGGTAAGTTAATTTCATACACCCCTGTGTTTAATTTTTAACATTGGTTAGTTTGAAGGTCGAGGGTAAATTGTAGGGTTTGAGGCTTAGGGTTTTTATTCTCTCTATTTAGCAAGAGAAATTTTTATAGTTTCACATAGGGTTTGAGGAGTGGGAAAAATAATTGTTGAATTTAAGGGTTTGTGCAAGATCATGGTGGTCCAAAAAGTGGTGATGTGAAAAAAAGCATTTTTAACATGCCCAAAAATGTGAAATTCACACCTTTGAATTTTTGCAGGCCCAAGTACAATATCCATTTTGGTTTGGTAATACCAAACCAAAATAGATAAATGAATATCCATTTCTAAACAGATATCCATTTAGTTTAAGTCAGATTTTATAATTCCATCAGGTCCGGCCTTGACCAATTGTTTTACTTTATATATTATATTAATTTTTTAATATATTTATCATATACTGATTAAATTAAAAAACATTATTCTAATTTTTTTTATTAGAGGTAAAATACGGGTTTTGAAGGGGCCCAAAACCCTTTACAAAGGAAAGTAGCAAAAACTAAAGAAAACAACACTAAGCATAAATCAGCCCATCAACAGCGAACCAACATCAAAAAGTCAGCCAAAAAGGAGGACCCCAACCAACAACACTACAGGTTTTTCAAAACATCTGCCACCTCCACGTTACTTGCCGCAACCTTCTGAGCATAATCTAAAACATAAGGCATTTCCTTACCAGAAGCCCCAACCTGAGCTTTAGTCTTTTTTCTAGTTCTAGCACTAGGTCCATCTATATTAACCTCAATAATCAAAACATTACCCTTCTCCCCACCCTTCTCAGCAACACCCTCCTCCTCCATCAGCTTACTAGCAGCACCGATCTCTTTAGCATGAAAAAATTCTTTATTCTTCTTGGCACTAACCACAGGAGAAATTACACCAACATAATCAAATTTAACAACAAATTTAGACACCTCCCCACCCCTCATCATAGTAGCCCAAATTTTCTCCATTTGATCCTCAAGGGTGAGGATTCTACCTTGCAGATTTTATTTCATCTTAAGAGTTTCCTCTTCCATAGTGTCTGCCACATTGTTTAAGGAATCAAACAATTCATCTATCTAGTTTTGGATAGAGGACTCCTCAGCCTTACTCACCAAACCTCTAACTTTGACATTAGTTTTATTGAGTTCATGAAAAAACCATTTAAACTATTTGAACAAAACAATGGAACCCTCACAGGTAGTTCCTAGCACATTAGATGTTTCTTCTCTATCAATATTAAAACCCCCTTCCCCAAAGCATCTTCCTCCTTAGAGGATCTAACCTTATCCTAACCAACAGATATTTCCTTACCTTTCCAAGCCACAACTAGATTCTTGATTTTGCGGATGGAACTCACAAACTCCTCTGCCACAACATTTCTTTTCTTTAGCCTCTCTAATTCTATATCCTGGATATCCATAGCCATCAAACCACCAACAACCCTAGTATTACCTTTCTGTTGCAAGTCTGACTTAACACTCAAAGAATCATCAACATCCAGACCACCTATTATAGTGAGAAGAAAGTCCCTCTCCAATAATTGAATTGCAGTCCTTAGAACCTATTTCTTCCTGCTTATCTCCTCTGACTCCTTCTTCTACTTGGTATTAGGGGGAAATGAAGAAGCCTCACCATAAAAATCATTCTTCTCCTTCACATCCCTACTCAGAAAATTAGTAGCCACCTCATCACTACAAGTCACATAGCCCTCGCTAGCATACAAATCCCCTTTTTTGTCTTTCTTGTAGTAGGGGAATGGGGACCCACCTCCAAAGAAGTAAGTGAATCCAGGAAAAAGTCCACATCCTCCTCTAAATTCTACTCTTTTTCCAAAATAAGCTTCCTTTTCTTAACATTTTTGCTGGTTGGTTCCTCTTCAAAGGAAGTCTCATACTCCTCCATAGGCTTAGACTATTTACCCTTCATGGTAGCAATTGGCTTAGCCACCTAAAAGGACTTCACATAATTAGAAATAAGAAGCATTAACCCCACATGAAAAATAGGATTTTTTATGGTTTTTCTTATGGTCCTTGAGACCCAAATCTAGAGACATCAGGAGATAATAAGGAAAGAAAATCATTTTCTTATGGAAAAAATTATTGATCCAGATGAATTGGTATGCATTTACCATGGAGAAGAGTCCTTCCATGGTAATAAAATGCATTCTCTTCTGTAACATCTCCCTACAACACCTTAAGAGAGCTTCTCTGGTAGCCTCCACTCCTCATAGTCCTCAAATCCTTAGCTTCATCCCCCTTGAAGAAGATTTTCATAGTGGTTTGCAAATTATTTTTATCTCTAAAAAATTGCATACCATCCATGGCCAAACTGTTGGAAAATAAAGGACTAACAACTAAGAGAGGGGGTGAATTAGTTGTCACTGAATATCTTAAACTTATTCAAATTATTAACCTTATTTTTAGATATAATCATTAATCATAAAAGCATAAATGAACAACACATCATAATCACACATAGCACTAAGATTTTTATGTGGAAACCCTACTAGGGAAAAACCCACAGTGGAGATGAGTTCACAAGATCATACCCTATTAAAATTATAAGGAAATATGAATGGGGAATTCACATGCATTCTGGTACACTACCTAGAGCTCACTGCTCAAATACAAAGGCTTACTTCCCAAGGAAGACACACTTTCTTACAGAAAGATTCAGATTAAAACCATTTGGATTTGAATTGAGAAAATAACATATGCTAATGCCTAGTTAGAGTTTCAGTTAAGCACATGAACACTTCTTTACTCTTCTTCACACTTCTTGACACTCTCCTCTACCTTCTAATGATCTGAGCTTTATTTGCACACATAACTCATACACTTCGCATTCACACCTCTTTAACACTTCAAACAATTGCTCTTATATATCCACAACAAGAAATTATATCATTATAAGTTGGCCACAAAAAGATAATGAAATAATTAAAAATAGTCAGCCAAAAGAAAAAAGGATTATTCATGCAAATCATCCAAGGTTGGCCACAACATAGTGAAGAACAAAAAAAACATCTCCAACACAAAAAAAAAATTTAATTAAATTCTCATCAAAGATCAACAACATGCTTCAGCACCTTGTCAGCCAAGAACATGAAAAAAATGAACACATAAGAGAAAATTATCGGATCACGAGCACAATGATCAATGCAGACATGCCACAAAGATAGAGAATGAACTAGAAACATCCAAAAGTATCATGAAACACCAGAGAAGCATATGCAAAAATTGAACTTACTGAAATCATAGAATTTTCAATGAGGAACACTATTTGAAGTGATAGAAAAACTATCAGAATGAAAATCTCCATAACTTGATCAACTCTTCATGCAGATCTCAAAAACTCAATGTGGATAAACTAGAAATACTCAAAAGAAACCCTTTAGTCCACAACCTCATAACATCAATGTACTAAACACAACAAGAAAAGAACTTCACTCCACCACTAAGAACCTGTAGCACTTCTTATTACAATTTTCTTAATATCCTCAACATATGTAGCTTCTAATGCAATAATGCTAATAGTGTTGACATGAATGGAAACCAAATATCAACAACACAACCAAAACATCCAACGATCTCTGCCTTTAGCATTGATGGGAGCACATGATGTGAAAAATACCATCAACACAACTACGCTTACTCTCCCTTAGGTTTTGACTCTTCTTTCCTCAAATCTTTCACATGATCTCCCCACAAGTCTCTTCTCCCCAGATAATCAATAGTTATTTTTCACATTACTCTTCTCCCCTTTTGAGATCAATGGCAAAGATCTCTTCTATACATGCTCTGAATGACATATCTGAACATCTGAACATCTGACTACTCCCCCTGAGTAGCAGCCACCACAACATCAATCTGGATCAAAATATGATCATAAAATGAATAGATTGATCCAATGCAATGCATTCTTAGTTCTGATTAGGATGGGTAATCACCCCTAACTTCCCTCTGATATATTCAAAATTATCCTTAGGCAATGAATTTGTAAAGATATCTCCAATCTACTCCTTAGTAGGCATGTACATACTCCAATCTGAATTTCCTTCACTCAGCTTCTCTCTCAAAAAATGAAATTTGATAGATATATGCTTGGTCTTTAAATGTAGCACCATATTCTTAGAAATGTTAATAGAACTTGAGTTATCATAGAATATAACAATAGGCTCATCATACACAACTTTGATATCCTTCAACATCTATTTCATCCACAGTACTTGAGTACAATTATTAGCAGCAACAATGTATTCTACCTCTGCAATAGATAAAGAAATAGCACTATGCTTCTTACTCAACCATGAAATCAACTTCTTTCCCAAGAAAAATGCTCCACCACTAGTAATTTTCCTATCATTCACATCTCCTACCCAATTAGCACCAGCAAAGGCATTCGAAGTAACATCATCATCTTTAGGATAGAATAGACCAAAATCAACAATACCTTTCAAGTATCTAAAAATCCTCTTCACAATAGTCGCATGAGATTCCTTAGGATCAACTTGAAATATAGCAACAATACATACAAAATTCATGATATCAGACTTAGTTTGAGTCAAATAAAGTAATCCACCAATCATTGATCTATATCTTGTTTGATTTTCCTTCGAAGAATCATCATCAGTTGTCAACTTGCATCTAGTCACCATGGGTGTACCAACAAGCTTTGAGTCTTCCATACTGAATTTCTTTAGAAATTCCTTCACATACTCGGATTGGGATATAAAAACCCCTTTATTTAACTGAGTAACTTGCAATCCCAAGAAAAATTTCATCTCTCCAATCATTAACATTTCAAATTCATTATGCATCTCATTAACAAACTTCATGCACAAGCTATCGTCTACTCCAAATATAATATCATCAAAAAAAACTTCCACAATCAAATCTATATTATCATTCTTTAAATACCAATTACTATCAATAGTACCTTTGTTAAATCCAACTTTCACCAAGTACTTATCCAATATGGCATACCAACCTCTAGGGGCTTGCTTGAGTCCATACAATTCTTTCTTTAATCAACAAACCATATCTCCCTAATTAGTCAACTGGAAACCATCAAGTTGCTCAACATATACCTCTTCTTCCAATTCACCATTTAGAAAAGCAGACTTGACATCCATTTGATAAACCTTGTAGTCTTTATAAGCAACATAAGAAAGAAACAATCTCACAACTTCAATTCTAGCAACAAAGGAAAATGTTTCTTCAAAATCAATATCTTCCATTTGAGAATATCCCTTATAGATCAGTCTTACTTTATTTCTAACCACTTCACCTTGTTCATTCATTTTTTTTCTAAAGACCCATTTAGTTCCAATTACATTCTTATCCTTAGGTTTGGGAACAAGAATCCATGTATCATTCTTCTCAATTTTTTGCAATTCCTCTTTCATTGCTTAAACCCAATGTTCATCTTTGCAATATTCATTCACATTGTTAGGCTCAATCTTTGAAATAAATTAATATTCTTCTTCAATTCTTCTCCTAGTCTGGACACCTTTGTTCTTATCACCTATGGTCTAATTCTCTAAATGATTCAATCTCACATACCTCAGAGTCTTCTTAGAATGTTCTTCAACTTCAGGATCTTTTGATCTCTCTTCTATTCTTCCATTAGCTTCTCCTTCTTCTTGATTTTCTCATTCCACCAAAATGATTTGAACTTGACTTGTAGTCTAACCTTGCTTTCCTTTGCTTCTACTATCATTTTGATCATCAGAATCATATCCATAGGTTCTGGATAGTGCAACTATGTCTTCATCAACCTTAACATTTGTACTTTCAACCATTTTCTTCAATCTCTTATTGTAACACCAGTAGGCCTTACTTTTAGTAGTGTAACCCAAAAAAAATTCCTTCATCACTCCTAGCATCAAACTTTCCTATATCTTCATCTCTTTTGATATAACACTTGCTTCCAAATATTTTGAAATATCTAACAGTAGGCTTTTGACTAGTCCATAGCTCAAAAGGATTCTTACCGATATCACCTTTGATTTGTACTTGGTTAAGTGTGTACACAATATTACTCACAGCTTCTCTCCAATAGATATGAGACACATTTCCTTCCAACATCATGGTTCTAGTATCATCTAGAACTGTTATGTTCTTCCTTTCCACAACTCCATTCCATTGAGGGGTCCATAGTGCAGATAATTGTGTCTTTATTTCATGCTCTTCACAAAAAGAATTAAAATCATCGAAAGTGAATTTACCACCTCTATCTAATCTCAAACAATTAATCTTCAAACCAGTCTTTGTCTCAACCATAGCCTTAAAGATCTTGAACTTTTCTAGATCTTTAGATTTATCCCTTAAGAAAGTAGCCAACATCATCCTTGAATAATCATTAATAAGCAACATGAAGTATGCACAAGTAAACTCCTAGTTATAGAAGGACCTCACCAATCAGTATGCACAAGTTCCAACAATCCATTTGAATTTTGTTGTTTACTTCAAAATAAAATTCTTGTTTGCTTTCCTAACTGACATTCTTTGCATATGGCATCAATAGGCTTCATAATCTTAGGAATATCTCTCACAGCTTTAGTGGAACTTATCTTGACAATGTTATCAAAATTAACATGACACATTCTCCTATTCCTTAACCAACTCTCATCAAATTAAGCAATCAAAAAACTTTTACTAGAATCATTCAGATGAAAGATATTACCTTTTGTTTGTGTACCTGATGCAATCACATTTCCAAAATTTCCCAATATTTTGCACTTACCATCCATGAACTAAATATTGTATCCCTTGTCAACCATTTGATCAACACTTAAAATATTATGCTTCAAACCTTCAAAATACAAGACATCATCAGTGTTATGCTTACCATCAAGAGAAATGCATCCTCTTCCATGGATCACACCAACTGTATTATTACCAAATATGAGAACACCACCATCATACTTCTCCAAATTCACAAACTTACTTTTATCTCCTGTCATATGATGAGAACAACCACTGTCAATTACCCATTCATCTTTCTTTTCAACTCGAGCAACTAGGGATTTCTCCACATTTGTACAACTAGCAGATTTAGTAGACACAAGATTATTTTCCTTGATAGAAATAAACACAAATTCATCATCTATTACACCTTCAATAGTAGCATAATAAAACTTCTTTTGGAATTTACACTTGTTAAATATTGTCTTGGAAATTCTCTCAGGACACCTTGATGCAAAATGACCTTATTGCAAGAGAAACATTTAATAGGTAACTTCCCTTTATAATTACCTTGTCCTCTAGATTCTCTCTTCACAATCAATGCTTCAAGTTCTTCAAGCTCTCTTTCTTCTTCATCAAGCTATTTCATTTTATCCTCATACTTGAATGTCTTTCTTGATGAACTTTCACTCGGATCATATCTTTGTCTATGTCTTCCAGAAGTAGTAGACTTAAATGAAGATTCAACCTTAGGAAGGGCATCACCAAATTCACTCAACTTAAAAGTAGTAAGCTTATCAATCAACATATCTCTGGTAACATTTGTCATGGTTCAGAGCTCTTCAATAGCACTAGCCTTGACTTTGTAAGAATTATGCAAAGGTCTAAGCACTTTAGAAACAATATTTGATTCATCTATTTGTCCACCAACACATCTGATACCACACACAATCTCATTCACTCTTTTCATGAAAGTAGTAACATTTTCATCATCGCTTTTCAACTTTTCATATTTTCCTTTCAGAATTTTTAGCTTAGCAATCTTCACATTTTCATCACCTTCATACAAGGTCTCCAACTTCTTCTAGATCTCATAAGCAATCTTTAGATCCATCACATTTTTCATCTTAGTATCAGTCAAAGCACTCAACAATGCCTCCTTAGCCCTGATATTATATTCAACATAAGTAATATTCAGAGGTATAACATACCTATTACATGTAATGCTCCAGTAGGGTTCACCAATGCATCTCATATGGAACTCCATTAGAGTCTTCCACAAAGAATTTTTTTTTCCATAAAATCTAGGACTATCCTTCTTATAAGTCACCATCCTGGATCACCTCAAGCTATTAAAATTATTCCAAGGAACCAAAGGCTGTGATACCAATTGTTGGCAACTCAAGGGAAGACAACTAAGAGGGGGGTGAATCAGTTGTCACTACATCTATTAAACTTATTCAAATTATTAACCTTATTTTTAGATTTGATCATTAATCATGAAAGCATAAATGAACAACACATTAGAAGCACACATAACACCAAGATTTTTATGTGGAAACCCTATTAGGGGAAAACCATAGTGGAGATCAATCCACAAGATTATACCTTGTTAAAAGTATGAAGAAATATGAATGGGGAATGCACATGCATTCAAGCACTCTACCTAGAGCTCACTGCTCAAATACAAAGGCTTACTACCCAAGGAAGACACACTTTCTTACAAAAATATTTAGATTAAAACCATCTGGATTTGAACTGAGAAAATTGCATCTGCTAATGCCCGGTTACAGTTCCGATTAAGCACATGAAAACTTCTTCACTCTTCTTCACACTTCTTCACAATTTTCTCTGCCTTCAAATGATCTAAGTTTTATTCGCACACAAGACTCAAACACTTAACATTCATACCTCTTTCATGCTTCAAAAAACCATTCTTATATATCCGCAATAAGAAATTACGTCACTATGAGTCAGCCACAAAAAGATAATGAAATAATTACAAATAGTTGGCCCAAAATAAAATAAAGATTATTCATGTGAATCAACCAAGGTTAGCCACAACATAGTGAAGACCAAAAAAAACATCTCCAACATGAAAACACTTCAATTAAATTCTCCTTGAAGATTCACAGCATGCTTCAACACCTTGTTAGCCAAGAACATGAAAAACATGAACATGCAAGAGAAAAATCTCAGATCATGAGCACAACGATCAATGTGGACATTCCAAAAAGATAGAGAATGAAATAGAAACATCCAAAAGTATCTTGAAACACCAGAGAAGCATCTACAACAACTGAACTTATTGAAATCACAAAATCTTCAATCAGGAACACTAACTGAAGAGATAGAAAAACTGTTAGAATGAAAATCTCCATAAATTGATCAATTCTTCATGCAGATCTTTGAAACTCGACATGGATAAACTAGAAATACTCAATAAGAAACCCTTTATTCCAAAAACTTAGAATAGCAATGTACTGAACACACTCACTGTAGATAGGTTTAAATAAAATCAAAGAGTTTAAATTGCATTGAAGAAAATAAACAAATTAAATCCTATCAAGCACCATGAAGTACAAACTAGAATGAAAAATAAAAATAGTAAACAAATAACATGCAAACCAATTTTCAAACTAGTGTTGATTGATCTCCATGGCTCTTCTCCACCTGCACAAGGATGCAAGATTTTGAAGGTTGAATGTTGGAGGAATGTTGGTTGCTCAATTCTGCAGCATAACAATGTGATAAAGGTTTGAAGGAGAATGGTGGATGAAAGATGGAAGATTCTAGAATGATTTTGACAGAGTGAGGATACCTAAGAATCAACCTCCTAAATGAATTGTGAGAGGTTGTATTTATAAAGTTTTCAAAAAATTTTGATTGGCTGATATGATCAATGGTTGTGATAATTCATAACAGATCGAACGGTTGAAGAAAGATGAAATTGAAGAGAAAATAGAAGAAACCTAAAAATAGATTTTTCTATTTTATTATGAAAGAGGAAAAGAAGAGAAGATAAGAAATCATCTTTCTTTAAAAGAATAAAAGAAAGATTTAAAGCTGATAAATAATTAATTAAAAAAATCAATTATTTATTTGTGGAGGACATTCAACTTTTCTTAATTAAATAAAATATTTAATTAAGCTTTTAAAAGCAGAAGAAAGCTTGTGATAAAAAAAGAGCTTTAATCATGTTTTATTGAAAAAAGCAAAAGATCTCATAATAAATAAAATATTTAATTATGATATGAGAAGATTACAATTAGGTTAAAATACCTAATTTGTGATTTAGAAAGAAAGTATAAGATATTTTTAATTAAATAAATTTATTTAATTAAATCACTTTTATGAAATTAATTAAATGAAACATTTAATTAATTAGAAGAAGAAATTAAAATAGAAGAAAAGGATATTTAAATTTAATTAAATCAAAGATTTAATTTTAAATTTAAATAAATAGAATGTATTTATTTAATTAATTAAGTGGACATATGAAATAATTAAATAAAATAAATTTATTTAATTATCAAAGAAGAATAAGATGAATGAACAATATAATTAAATTAATTAAATTTAATCATATGTAGAGAACTTTAGAAAACTAATTAAATAATAAATATTTAATTAATTGCCAGGATTATAGACATGACCATTTTTAAGCGTATACATTTTGCCCCTCTTTGAAGTGATGTGTGAAACGCATTGCTTCAAAGAAAAAGAAAATTTTGCCCCTGATATGTTTATGATTTTTGATGTTGATGATGCCCCCTCGAGAGGATAGGTGGGTTGGACAAACACGGGTATTCTCTCAAAATGAAATGAAATGATAAAGGAGGGATAAGTTGAATGATGCAAGAGAGAATGTGGATGAAGGAGATGAAAGGATACGTTATGCTGCAATGAAAGTGAGCAACCATGATGTTTGATATAGCACTAGACGTTATGCACCAAGGTATAAGGACCAAGGTGACGATGTGTCTCATGTGCCCAACGTAATACAACCTTGTCTAGATGTATGAGGAAGTAGACTTAGAGCATTAAAGTCCTAATGCACAAAAGGTATTATGGGACCTTAGATGCAAAGGATAATGCAAAAAGATATTCCAACACACACAAGATATGAATATTAGCTGGAATGATATGGATTTGATACAAATGCAAGATAAAATGATAACACACACAAGCAAGCAAGCAAGCATGCACAAATGATACAAAAACAAACAAGGAATTGCCCCCGTCAAGCTATAAACCTGATTGATTGATTGATTGATTGATGATGTTGATAGTGTTGTCATTGTTGGGAAGCGATATATCCCTAGAGCAACACAAGGATGATGATAATTGATTGATTGATTGGTTGATTTGGTTTACGACAAGATTAGGGTCAAGACCAAAGGATGTGATTGGATAATTGGACAAGATTGATCGACTTGATTGGTATGGATTAAGGATTGACTTGCATTTGGATTATGGCTTGGATTGATTGAAGATGATTTGATTGATTTGAAGAAACTGTTTGTAATGATATGATGATTGATTGGATGATAGGATGTGATGAATTGAATAGAAGAATTGATGTGATTGGAATGATTTTAGGTTGAAGTGATTTGATTAGATAATCGATTGATTGAATTGAAGAATTGATTTGATTGGAATGATTGTGATTGAGTGGATTGGTTGCAATGGTTTGGATGAAGATGATTGAGTTGGTGGAATGGATGAATGATTGGATAGAAGAATTGGAATAATTTTATTGTTTGGATTTTTGTTGGCTATTTGATTTTTTTTTGTATTTTTTTTCAGGACTTTTTCTAATTTTCTTTTTTTGTATTTCTTCAGGACTTTTTCTGATTTTTTTGTAGTTTTGAGATGTTTTGATTTTTTTGGAGTTTTGAAATGTTTTGATTTTTTTGGATTTTTGAGAATATTTGGAGGTGTCAAAGGATGAAAATTTGAGTAGCCTTTGTGCTAGATACCAATGACAAGGGGAAAACCAAGTCTAGGTGCAAGGGTGATGGGATTGATGGATGAAAGGGTGGGTGATGGGATAAGGGATAAAAGACTCATGATATATGCATGGATGGAAAGGATAAGTCATAGTGAATGAAATGGATGTATGCATCATAAGAGAGAAAGGATGTGATTTCCAAAGACTATGTTGCATAGGAATAACATGCCCCATTCTAGGTACAAGACTTAGGATTTAATGACAAAGCTTATGGCAATAGGATAATGATATGATTGGTTTGGAAGGATGAGGTATATCAAAAGATATCCAAAGCATGTTTCAACATTTTTCCCCTATATCTTCATCAAGATCAAAAGAAGAAGGGTGGATGAAGTGGACTCAATCTGATAGGTATGTATGATGGAAATAATATGACATAAAAATGATAGGTTGGATAGATAAGACATTGTGCCCCCAAGTGTAAGTGACATAGAAGATCAACCTACACATGATGCCTATTTGCTAGGTTTTCATCATGGTACTTATCCAAGGCGCCTGTTTACCAGGTTTTCACCATTAAATGAAAGGATTTCTCTTTACTTTTTTTTTTGTTTTATTTTGAATTTTTGGATAGGAGAAGGAAAATATGGATAGGAGGGACTCAAGTGTCTAGTTCTGTGAAAGGTGATAGTCCCACTAGATAGATGTCATTGCATGGACCATGTCAAATGCTCATAGATGTTGGTAAGGGATGACATGAAAGGGATGGATTAGGTAGATGGCAGTTTATGAAAGTCTTATGTAAGAATGGATGTGGAATAGTGAATGATGATGTGGATTAAAGAGGACTTGTGCAAAAGGATGGATGCAAGGTTTATGCAAAAGCATGGACCATAGGAAGGTGGTTGGGAAGATATGTAGGATAGTAGTTGAAGGATGGGGGGATGGAGGTATGTGGGATTGTTGTGAAATGGAAGGGAACCATGACCAATGGTTGCACACACTGTGATAAACGTTGAAACTTTTGATGTGGATGGGGTGTAGGAAGCAATGGAGATGTTTTCTTAGGAGGTGGTGGATGAAGTGATTTAGGTACCCACATAGACTTAGTATTTTTATGATTTTTATTTTGCTTGTGGGTTTTAGAAATTTGAGACTTTTGAATGGAATGAGAATGTGGGGTGGAAGTGGATGGTTGGGATTTTTGTGATGTGGATGCCTCATTTGACTTACTTTCCTTTTTCTTAGGTACCCAAACCATTTTACTTTTGGTCTTTACTTTTGGAGGTATGGGCTTATATACCTTTTTAGATGTATTTTGATTTAAATTTTTGTATTGATGTCCTAAGGCATGAGAACCCTTAGGATTTTTGACTTTATAGGTAGAGGCATTGAAATTATTTCTTTTGAATCCCATGGGTATGGTGGAATGGGTGGAAGCTTCATGTTTATACAATGTGTGCATTTGTTGGTCATGATTAGGAATGTTAGGGTATTTATGGATGGAGGGATAAGGGGATTGGATAATGGGGATATTAGGTGTTGGGAGAAGTGGAGGTAGATTAGATGGAGGTATATTAGGAGTTGGAAGCAATGGTGGCAGATTTGATGGAGGGATATTAGGAGTTGGAAGCAATGGTGGCATATTTGATGGTGGAAGGTGTATGGTCACATGCTTTTGACATTTGTAGGATGATGGTGGTGGAATTGCAACATATGTTTTAGGGATACGATAGGCTTTATGATGGAAAGTGGACTTAGGATGCATGGAAGAAGTACCAACATCTTTAGGTTGTTGTCCTTGAGGTGTAGGTCCAAGGTCATAAGAGCGTGGAGGGACTTTGACATGGATGGGCTCCAAAACATCTTGTTCATGAAGGTCTAGAATTTTACCTTGGTGGTTCATGTTTTGGAGTGTGCAATGGACAATGAGACTAGGTGTAGGTGGAACACTAGACATGAGTTCCTTATTGGATGGAGAAGATGAAGCAAGGGAAGATAATGGTTTTTGTTGTTCTAAGGAGGAACATTCATGAATGAGGGTGGAAAGACCATTAGGATATGATGGAGGACTTGCAATGGGGTTGATAGTGGGTGATGGAGGATCATTAGGATCTTGATTAGCATTGTGTTCACTTAGATCCAATGTATTTGTTTGATCTTGTATGTGTTCTTGGGAGGCATATGTCTCATCAAGGGAAGTGGATGTTGATAGATCATGGATAGGACTAGGTAGAGGTAAATTTGGAATATCTTTCTCATGGATGTGTATAGGATCAAGTTGCTCATGGATAGGCTCTTCATTATTATGGATATCATCTTGATCATAAAAATGATATAGATTATGGATAGGTTGGATGAAGATGATTTGATCTTGATTAGGACTAGGGCTTGATGTTTCCACATGCTTGGGAGTAGACTCTTGATATGCCTCTTGGGTTGCTTGAATGGAAGTGGAAGGGGATTTCTCATGGAGAGACTTGGCATGTTCTTGATGGTCAACAACATAGGAGTATGAAAGAGGGTGACTTGGACTTATGACATGAGACTCTTGAATTGACTCAAGGGGTTGTGGATGACATGATTGACTTGAAGGACTTGGCATGATGTTTGAGGACTCTTTTGTTTGTTCAAGTATATGTGTTGGAGGACATGGTGATGTTTGATTCTTTGCTTGTAGCCCTTGGGTCACATCCTTTGGAGGTGTAGGGGTGGAAGGTGTTGGCTTAGGTTTTTTATTTTTATTGTATATATACTTTGAGAGTACATAACCTATATCAGTATTCCCCTTGTGAATGGTTGCATGAGAACTTAAAGGCTCTTGATTTTGTTGCAAAGGTGGACTTGGGCTCCTATGTTCTTGTTGTGATATTGATGGATGTGTTGATGTGGCATTGAAATGCAAAGAAGTAGATGGATTAGATTGGTCAATTTTATTTGATGGCTTAGATTTGGGCTTCTCAAAAAATTCAAGAATATTGAATTTGGATGATGTTGTTTTTCGTGATGTGGATTGATAGGTTGATGTGGAATTGTCATTCAAAGAAGTGGATTGATTAGATTGGTATGAGGTGGAAAGGGATGACACATTAGGTTGAGGTGGAATTGGTTGATAATGAATGGATAGGGGATGATGTTGTGGTTGTTGGATTTGACATGTGGCTATGAGGTATTGGGCTTGAATTACGAGGTATTGGATTTGAGGTGAATTGTTTGCTTGAAGTTCTTGGATAATGTTATGGGCGCTTTGAATGAATTGTTGGGGTAAAAGTAATTGACTTGTTTTAGCCTCATGAAGCATGTGGACAAGCTCTTGTGCCATGTCTTCCAATTTTTTCATGGTGTAAAATGATGTTGATTGGATTAAAGAAATGTCAATCCTTAGGATATGATGTGGAATGATAAGATTGGGTGATTTGGATGATGTGGCAAGAGTTTATTGGAAATTTGACTTGGGCACTATCAAACACAATATTTCACATGTAAATGCATGAGCACACACACCAAGCACAATGATAAGTTTGTCTTCCAAGATTAGATGTTATGATTAAGAAAACACTTGAATACACAACAACAAGCCTGATGACTAGTCAAGTGGGGTATGGCCAATTAGGTCTCAAGTGAGTTTTCACAAGGTTGACTAGGGATGATTTTGAAAGAAAAATTCTACCAATAAGCCGGGAGAAAGGGGTAACCCACCCTTCACCTTCACTTCCCAAAGGTATAAAGTTCTTTGGGGCTTAGCTCAGAGTGACAAGATTTCAACTTCCAGACAAGCGTGTCTTTCGATTCACACTTTAATTGAGGTCATCCCTTGGAGGGGTGTGTGCTCCAAGAAGGCCTCCTAAAAAGGGTTTTGACAAAAGTGAACCAAGTGAGGTGTTTTGGAAGACACACACACTTGATTCACACTCACAGTGATTAATTTCCCTTTAGAAAATTGAAATATTTAGAAGAAAACAATGAAGCACTCGTTCTTTTTAGATCCCAAATCAAGATGTGATGGAAGACAATGATTAATTTTATACCCAATTTTTGAAATGTGATTGAAGACAAGATTTTTTATTTTTTTATTTTTTTTAAACCAATTGCAATGATGTGATCAAACAAGATTTTATTTTATGTCCCAAATTGAAAGATGTGACAAACAAGATTAAGAGATGAATGATGAAACAAGTGCACCTGGTTATTTTCACTTTCCCAATTTTTGATGTGAATGATATTGCTGCTATTAGAGTTCCTTATGATCACCTACAAGATAAAAAAACAATATTATAATGCAGCCAAAGAAAAGAAAAAGAAAAGAAATTTCAATTTCAGATACTTTTGACAGAGCCGATTTATATTTTAGTATTTTGATGATTTTTTTAATCTGAAAAATGAAAAATAAAAGAAGAGACCCCTGCTAATTTTCGAAGAGCTTTCCAGAAATGTAAAGAAGTAAGAAAAATTCCTTGTTTTACTCTCAGAATCGCGGATTTATGAAAACCATACAGAAAACGAAGATCGAACTTTTTTGCATTGTATTTGACCTCCAAAATAAATCTGTAAAACATAGACCCTCATTAGAATTTCATGAACTTTCTAAAAATGTAAAAATTTCTAAAAAATTCGTCGATTTTCGTCCAGAATGTCAAATTTATGAAAATAATTAAAATCGAAATAACTTTCACAAAAATGATCATAAACCCTCGATTTTTTTACTGTAGGCTCTTGATATGATGTACCAAGTTTTTTAAAAATATTGTAAAAAAATTCGCCGCTGTGTAGAATATATGAAGAACTTTGTATAACCTACGGTTTTGTCAAAAAATTGTCAGATCTGCAAAACAAAGTTAGTAAAAACCTGCAAAAAACACCATTAAAAGCCTTGTATGCACTACATAAACCCTTGTTTGCACTACAGAAAACCCTTGGATTCTCTAAAATGAGAATTTTCGTCAGAAAGTTGAATTCTAGAATGCAAAATCCTGTCAGAAAACCTGCAGATAAATGTTAAAAATGGGGCAAGGCCCCACGGTGGGCCCCAAATTATGTAGATAGGTTTAAATAAAATCAAAGAGTTTAAATTGCATTGAAGAAAATAAATAAATTAAATCCTATCAAGCACCATGAAGTACAAATTAGAATGAAAAATAAAAATAGTAAACAAATAGCATGCAAACCAATTTTCAAACTAGTGTTGATTGATCTCCATGGCTCTTCTCCACCTGCACAAGGATACAAGATTTCGAAGGTTGAATGTTGGAGGAATGTTGGTTGCTCAATTCTGCAGCATAACAATGTGATAAAGGTTTGAAGGAGAATGGTGGATGAAAGATGGAAGATTCTAGAATGATTTTGACAGAGTGAGGATACCTAAGAATCAACCTCCTAAATGAATTGTGAGAGGTATTTATAAAGTTTTCAAAAACTTCTGATTGGCTGATATGATCAATGGTTGTGATAATTCATGACAGATCGAACGGTTGAAGAAAGATGAAATTGAAGAGAAAATAGAAGAAACCTAAAAACAGATTTTTCTATTTTATTATGAAAGAGGAAAAAGAAGAGAAGATAAGAAATCATCTTTCTTTAAAAGAATAAAAGAAAAATTTAAAGCTGATAAATAATTAATTAAAAAAAATCAATTATTTATTTGTGGAGGACATTCAGCTTTTCTTAATTAAATAAAATATTTAATTAAGCTTTTAAAAGCAGAAGAAAGCTTGTGATAAGAAAAGAGCTTTAATCATGTTTTATTGAAAAAAGCAGAATATCTCATAATTAAATAAAAATATTTAATTATGTTATGAGAAGATTTTACAATTAGGTTAAAATACCTAATTTGTGATTTAGAAAGAAAGTATAAGATATTTTTAATTAAATAAAATTTAATTAATTAAATCAATTTTATGAAATTAATTAAATGAAACATTTAATTAATTAGAAGAAGAAATTAAAATAGAAGAAAAGGATATTTAAATTTAATTAAATCAAAAGATTTAATTTAAATTCAAATAGTGATAATTAATTTAAATAAATAGAAT
The DNA here is from genome assembly GCA_007258455.2 of Sequoia sempervirens. Lineage (NCBI taxonomy): Eukaryota > Viridiplantae > Streptophyta > Pinopsida > Cupressales > Cupressaceae > Sequoia > Sequoia sempervirens. Next base: position 82,563,440 of record VDFB02000017.1, read on the forward strand.
GTATTTATTTAATTAATTAAGTGGACATATGAAATAATTAAATAAAATAAATTTATTTAATTATGGAAGAAGAATAAGATGAATGAACAATATAATTAAATTAATTAAATTTAATCATATGTAGAGAGCTTTAGAAAACTAATTAAATAATAAATATTTAATTAATTACCAGGATTATAGACATGACCATTTTTAAGCGTATACACTCACAAAAGAAATTCACTCCACCACTGACAACCTATAACACTTCTTATTACAATTTTCTCAATATCCTCAACATATGCAACTTCTAATGCAAAAATGCTAATAGTGTTGACATCAATGACAACCAAATATCAGCAACACAACCACAACATCCAACCTAGACCAATAATATTAGCTATAAATTCTTCATTGACATCAAAATTCGTTTCACCAAACTTTAGCACCCTATCATTCCATCATTTAGCAAATAGCATCATAACCTAAGGATTATTGCCATGTAATTTCTCTAGGTAAGGAGTTAACACTCCTTTCTCCAACACCTGCCAAACCTCCTTCTTCTTGATAGCTTCACATGAGAAGAGTTCCACTCGATTTCTATCTCTACCCATATCGATAGAGTTAGTAGAAAGTAATAGATTGAGAACTCTAAACTTCGTTAAAGGAAAACTCTAGAAGACAATGCTAGGAGCACCTAGAATTTGTGTGAGAATTGAAATGATGTAGAGGAGAATTAAGAACATTAAGTTCCATTCAATATGACTACCAACCCCCATACCATTAGCTTGATTCAAATCTACCTTACCATCCTTTCTCATAATATTTGTCCATGTGAAGAAAGACATACATGCCACAAGCCATAATGAGAACTTAAGTAGATTAAAATTGGAAATAATAGTTAATAGTTACTATTTGGTATGTGTAGGATCATCATGGAAAAAATAGGCCCTTAAGTGGCAAAAAATTCAAAAAAAGAAGAGTTAGGCAACTTGACGTAAATATTTGAATAAGTTATCTATATTATTTCAAAAATATGTAAGAATAGAATCTGTAGAAAATTGAATGTAAAGGATTTAGCCTCCTGGATATGAGCCAAACCTATAAGAGAGGTTTCATCCACAAACTGAAGATGAGAAACTATTGGCAGGCCCAACCCCCACTGCCAACCATGAATTAAGCTTTGTGAAACCTGAGATTTAAGAAACTGACCCAACCCTTATGCCATTATAGTAAACAAATAAGGAGAGAGAGGATCCCCCTGACAAAGGCCCCTAGTAGCCCCAAAAAGCTCTGAAGGTTCACAATTCACAATAACCAAAAAGGAGGAAGAAGTCACAACTCAAAATCCAACTCACCCAATCCAAAGAGAAACCAAAGGCCAACAAAATCTTTTGAAGAAAACTCCATTTAACTCTGTAATAAGCTTTGGCTATATCTAACTTGATAAACATAGACCTATCCTTAGAGGTTGCCATGGAATGAATGACCTCAGAAGTAGTTACTACCCAATCAAAAATTTCACGATCCGCCACAAAGCCACCTTGCTCCTCAGAAATGACAACAGGAAAGCAAGATTTAAGCCTCTAAGCAATCAATTTCGTAATAATATTATACACCACATTACAAAGTGCAATAGGTCTAAAGAATTCAAGCCTATCAACACCTTCCTTCTTAGGGATGAGAACCATAAAAGTAGTATTCAGGGCACATAACATATGCTTACTATGAAGGGACTCCCAAACCACCTCCAACAAATCCATCTTCACAATATCCCAAAACTCCTAGAAAAATTCAACTAGGAACCCATTAGGGCCAGGAGCTTCCCCCTTATTCATCCTAAACACAACCTCCTCCACTTCCAACAAAGTAATCGGGTGAAGAAGAGAGGAATTCAAATCATTAGAGATAAAAGAAGGAATGCAAGCAAGGACCATATTCTCCTCAGCCTCTGCAGGAAGTGAATCCTCAGTAAACACATTAGAGTAGAACTGACAAGCCTCTCTAGACAGAGCCTATTAAGAGGAGATCTAAATACCTTCAGAATTAACAAGGGAAGAAATAAAACACTTATTTCAACAAGCTTGCATTGAATGATGGAAGAAATTAGTATTCCTATCACCCTCTTGAAGCCAATCAATCCTAGCCTTTTGTTTCCAGAATATCTCCTCATGAAGCTCCCATTCCACAAATTTTAGAGCTTGGGCCTCAACAAGCCCAAGAGCCTCCGAGAAAAACAAATCCTGAAACTAGCGAGTAATAATAGCAAGGAAATCCTGCACTTCTCTTTTCTTGGCCCGAAAATTACCAAAACTCGACCTATTCCATTGCTTAAGATGATACTTAACATATTGTAGCTTCTTAACAAGAGAATACATAGTTGTGCCATATGTAGGGGCACCCTCTCACCACCACTAGGAAAAAAGATCCCCTAAAGAAGAATCATGAAGCCACATAAGCTGAAATTTAAAAGGTGGATTCTTTGGACTATGAAAAGAAGAAGCAGAAAAATTAATTGGCCAATGATCAGAGCCACACCAATCAAGAATCTCATAACAAGTGACCAAACTACTGCCCACCTAGAAACAAGAGGCAAGGAATCTATCAAGCCACTTAGAGATTGCTTTAGGCCCACTCCTATTATTCCAAGTGAATATTTTGTTAGAGGTTTTAACATCAACTAGAGAAAGAGAATCTGCATTAGTTCAAAATAGATCTAAAGCAGGACCAAGACTAGGCAGCCCTCCTCTTTTCTCCTCCAAACTCAAAATAGAATTAAAATCCCTAGCTAAGATCCAAGGTAGAAGAGGTGCACAAGACTTGACATACTTGATATGAGCCCAAAGCTAGATTTTACCCCAGATGTCAATTGGAGCATAAACATTACTAACCAAAATAGTCTCACCAAATTCCTGAACTGAAGCCACCAAAGAAATAGTAGACTGGCTAGAAATCCACCAAAGAGGAACAACTTTACGTGGATCCTAGAAAAGAGCTAGACCTCTAGATTTTCCTCTAGACCCAATACACTGACACCTACTAGAAAAAAAAATATGAGGAGCATGTTGAAGTATGAGGTACACCCCAAGCTTAGTCTCCTAGACACAAAATATATCAAGAGAATGGACTACAACCAAATCTTTAATAGCCTTTTGATGGGGAGTACTATTCAACCCCCTTGCATTCCATGAAAGAATGATCATGAGGAAGGTTCAAAGAAGTGGGCCTCAATGGTCTTGACAGACCCAGATTCCACCAACAAATCCCCAGTAGATGTAATCTTGTCCACATCCTTCTTACGACCAACTTTAGATGAATTTTTAGAATGCCCCTTCTTGAGGGGGTGTTGCAACACCCCCAAAGCAGGAAATGGTCCCCTAACTTTGCCTAATGAGAGTGCTTCCTTAGTTAATTCTACCAAAACAATATCATCTTGCACATTTGCTGAGGCACCAGGAGGCTCAGAAATCTCCTGCTCCAAAGCTAGGGACTTATGGTGAACAACAATAGCCTGCTTCAGCCCAATATCCATACTAATGGCCCTAGAAGAAAGCTTAGCTAGAATCCCTTCCTCCAAAGCCTAATTATCTTGGACCTCAAAATGATTGAAACTCTAATCACTCTGTCTATCCTTATAGGCCCACTTCTGACCTCTCCCCTTAGCCCTTGGCTTAACATGAAAAAAACCATCCTTGTTAGCTCCACCCTCCACAGGAACCTTTCCTTTATCACCCTTCTCCACTAAAGGCCCAAAATAAGGGGAAGAAGAAACCTCCACCAGTTTGGATGCCCTAGGACATCGGCTCTAAAGGTTTCCATACTCATGACAAAAGTGACAACAAAAAGGAAGAGATTCATAATCCAACTATTGAATCCATGAGGTAGAGCCAATACAAATCTGAAAGGAATCTACCAAAGGGTTATTTAAATCAATTTCAACACAAATGCATGCATAAGAAATTTTTTTTTATCTAAAGTATTATGTGTGATGGCAGGGGACATCCCCAACAAAGCAGCAATTTGGTATAGAATATCCTCCAAAACTCGAGCGACAACCATGGTAAACGAACCCAGACAGGAACCCATGTAGGAAAATCCTCTTCCACATTGAAACCTCCATGCCAAGGTTTCATGAACAAGCCAACATGATTTTAAAAATATGACCCTCCTTCAAATACTCGATTCTGATCCAACATGCAAGAAAAATCAACCAAGAAATATCCATTTTCCGCCACCACAATATCAAAATCATCCTCTACCTACGAGGACCAACACATCTAGGATTCCAAAGTCACAAGAGGAACAAAAATTCCCAAGAACTTGCAAATTAGAACATGATGGGTCCAATAAGAAAAGTCCTCTTGAACTGATTCTAGAGAAATAACGAGGATTGGATGATCATGACTCCTTGGCAAACGACCATTGACTTTCTTGAGCTTAGAGCTCTCCCCCACACAATAAGATTACATCCCCTAAACATGCATGTTCGTAGGAAAACCCTGAGATGGCTTAGCACTAGCAAGCACCAAAATTTTTGAAACCCCTGCCATTCCACTATGGCCAACTCCCAACACAAAAAATTCCCAACCCCACACTAGAACACATGCAACCTGACACACTGTACCCACTGCACTCCACACCCCAACGCCTATCTACCACACACAACCCCACCACTTCTCCACTCCACACCACACACCAATTCCCATGCTGCAAACACCCCCCAAAGCCGCATTCACAGTATGTAAGAGTAGCTCGCAGTGAGAAAACTAGACAGGGGTCGTGGCCTGTTACAGGCCATGAGCACCCCCTCCAAGCACTAGTGACAACAACATTCTCTTCTTAGGTTTTCTTGATCTTGTAGAAAATTGAATGTAGTTTCTAAACTACAAGGTTTATTTAAAAAAAAAAATCTATTTGGTGAAAATTTGAAATTTCAATGTAGTAGTATTTAAATTTTAGGGAAAAAATAAGAAATAGGTGTCTGTCTAACCACCCTAACCACAATAAAATGATAATATTTTTTTATACAATTTTAGATATAATTAGAGGACTCATATCCCAATGTGATGCATATTTTTTTGGAATTTTTTTCAAGTAAATAATTGATTATGATTTTTTTTTATTAGAACTTATAAAAAATATAAAAAATCGTATGTCTAGCCACCTTAACTTGGTCAAAACTTAATGAATTTCAATTTTATTTTTTTAATCCTATAGCATGTGAAGCATACAATGTGATGCCTATTTTGGATTCCAAAAATGTGATACCGTTTGAAAGCTATAGATGTTTTTCAATTATCCTATCAATCACTAATTTAGTTGTAATTCAAATAGAAACTGAATAATAATTAATTATTAAATTCAAAGTAAAGTATAATTTATATTGGTGGAAATATTAGAATCTCCTTTAAAAACCCTTTTTGTTTCATCAATTTTGGGTAAAAAAAAAGTCGTCAGCCACATACCCTACACATACCCATCATATC